>OY757026.1:72965205-73450608 GCA_963580285.1 Lucinisca nassula
TGATCAGGATTTGATACAATTAACCCACAGCTCCCATCAGAGACACCAAGGGAAAGAAACACGAACATGAAATGGGAACATCACAAGCGGAAAGCCAAAACGACAGTTTCTTTCCCACAAAATGGCCAATTGGCTATCCAAAACAAAATAATACAAGCGATACACACACTCAAAGACAAGCCATAACAAAAATAAATGACAGAAGATCCTTTGTATTTAAGTTTTTTTTTATCTTATATAGGCATGGTGGTCATCTTGGTCTTGCGACAAAAAATATTAATTAGTCTTCATGTCTTTCTTTCTAAAGTAGAAGTGGAGGCAATGATCAGGAATCACTTAAAAGCTTTCATATGAAATTTAGTTACACAGTAAATGACCCAGCAGTTTCTGATAAAACAAGTTTTAACCCTTAACTTGCTGTTTACGACAACCCCTATCTTTGCAAACAGTGTAGATCCAGATCAGATGGCTTCTGAAGAGGCCATCTGATCAGGATCTACACTGTTTGACATTCAGTTTATGATTTTGTAGGAATAAATTACATCAAGTAATCTGATTGGTTTAAAGTCAGAAATGGGTGTGGCTAATCTTAATATTCAGCAAGAGAAGGGTTAATCTTCATATCTGGAAGATCTTTGGTCAAGGTCAATGTATGTTAAAAAAGGGGTTTACAGGCTATAAAATATTTTCTTTGTTCTTGCTTATAATTCATATTGTGAGAGCCTAAATACGAAAACACACCTGTATAATTTTGACCTCCTTGAACCCCACCTTTATTCAGTAAAACTGGGGGTTACAGGGGTTTATCTTATTTTTCTTATTTCAGAAAAATATCACAATTCTGCACCTGAAATTTTTTGTGTTTTTTTCGGCGGTTCAGTTTACAATGTATTTGTATAGGCGTGTTTTCATAATGGGTTCTAACGAATGGTCCAAATCTATGTTTTAAGCATAAATTTGAAAACAATACCAAAATTTTCACTAGAAAATACATCAGTTTAGGAAATATGAAGAATGCAAGTTGTAAAACGGGTGTATTGTCCTGATGCAAAACAAAGCATAGAGGTTACCTTCTATATAAGAACACTCCTACCACAATACCGACAACAACCACCACCACTGCTACCAATATCCCTATTATTCCTGCTGTTGACGTTCCCGAACTACCGGAACTTGACTGTGCAGCACTTCCGACTGTTGGCCTCATAGTTGTTGTTGTCACCACTAATGATTTTAATAAAAACATCAATAATAATTATAACAATTTGGTACCAGTGAAGTAATACTGATAAATAGAAGTGAAGGCAATAATCAGGAAACGATACAATTAACCCACAGCTCCCACCAGAGACAACAAAGGGAAAGAAACACAAACACAAAATAACTAGATCCTAATAGCTAGAAATGTGTCGAAAATTCAAAGATGCAACCTAGTTTACCGAGAGGTCAATTGGGTTTAATGAATACCAATAATATATTCTAAACAAACCCACGATGGAAAACTTCGGTTAAAAGTCTGTGTACTATTCACTCAAAACATAGAGTATGTGTATTCATCAGAACAACCTTTGGCCATGAATGTTAGATTCCATTGCCGATTCTATTTATCTATTTGTAGTTATACACAGTGAAATTCCGCTATTAAGAACACCTAAACTGAGACAAATCATGCTTTTAAAAGCACATTTAAAAGGCTACAGTTACATTTTCTTTGTGTTTTCTACATCCAGAGTGCTCTATCGGGAGACCACCTTTGAAACTGTTCAAATGTGGTCCGAAAGGCTACTTTTGAACAGTCGCAAAGATGGTCTTTATAAAGGCATTTTACTGTAAAATAAGGGTTGTTGCACTGATATTGTTGGTAAACATCGAAAGTAGGTGACCTCTGATAACCAGAATCTGAACAATATTCAGCAGGTTCAGCTCAGACATATTTCTTTCAGCCCTATACAACTTCAAATATTGGATTTCCCAGACTATACAAAACCGAAGATGGATTCTTTCTTCCCCAGCCACTGTTACCTATTACCCTGCGTTGTGTAGGGCTGTTTCATTCCCTTTGGTGTCAAGGATGGGAGGGTTGGGTTAAATGTATCGATTCCCGATCATTGCAATCAGCTTACGGGGGTATTCATTTAAGTGTGTGCGTGGCTGTAAGGAGCAGTTGGAAACTGCGGTGATTTCACGGGTGAGTAATTTTCTATAATATGATGAAATATGGGTCTAATCCGCTTATTGAAAGCTCAAGGTTTTTCAGTCATATACACTAACTTACTGTATGCAAAATGAAAAACAAAGCTAGCTTTGAAATTAAGACCTACATTAAAGGTTGCCTTTGTCTGAAAGTTTGAGTTTCTTACAGATATGTATTGAACTGTGTCTCTAAAATGTCAATGATCAGCTGGCATGGTCATTTTAAAGGTGGTAAAACTGACCTGAAAGATAAGCCCAGTCCTGACCAGCCAACAGAAGCTGTTATAAAAGCTAATGTTGCTACTATGGCAGATATGGTCAAACAAGATGCTAGGTTCACGGTGAAAGAAATTGCTGATAGTGTTGATGTTTCATCGAGGACAGTTTATAAGGTTTGTGCACGATGGGTCCCGTATCTCTTGACCAAAGAACGAAATACTATCCGTGTAGAAATGGCAAAAAATCTTTTGACAAAGTGCAAACGCTTTGACAAAGGTAGAATTTCGGATCTGTTTGCAGGTGATGAAACCTGGATCTATTATATTGAGACACAGAGACGCGTCAATAACAAGCAATGGCCGCCAAAAGACAAAGCAAGATCGGTCATTGCCAAAAGACTTAAAAGCACGGCATAAGTTTTGTATGCGGTATTTTTCATTTTTTAAGTTCCCGTACCAAATGGAAAGACAATCACAGGTAAATTTTAAATTTTATAAGAATGGTGTATGGTCAAAAGTACAGGCACACCATGAAACACGTGGACCTCCAACCGGTTTATTGGGCCTGTGTCTTAGCCATGACAAAGCACCTGCTCAAAAGTGTGTTCTTGTCCAAGACGTTTTGAAAGGGAAATGGTAGCTCAGCTTTCTCATCCACTTTATTCGCCAGATCATAGTCCTTGCGACTTTTTCCTGTTACCGTTCCTATGGAAAACCCTTTCTGGTCGTCGTTATGAATCCCGAAGTACACTGTGTAGTGCAATTTATAATTGTCTTCAGAGTATTTATCATATGACGTCGCGTCTGAGAGTGTAATAACGCCATGTAATATTTTCGATAATCCACTAGTGGATTAAATATGCAAATTAGCTAGATACGTCCCGTAACGTTACATGTACGACGTCCTTAACGACGTCGCATTTACTAACGGCGGAATATTGACAGTTTTGCAAACAATCGTGAATATGTCATACGATAAATAGAATCTTGCATTCGTGCTCATGTATTATTGAATTTATTAAACTCGTTGAAGAAAAGGGATAAAATGCTCGGCAAAGCCTCGCATTTTATCCCTTTTCCTCAACTCGTTTAATAAATTCAATTATACATGAACACTATGTAAGATCCTCTATATCTAAAAGGCCTACTTCTCTGCCTTTACAGAATGGATTTCGAGTCTTGAAAGTGTGTTTCCCTCAAGGGAGAATACTTCGAAGGGTGCCATATGGCCATTTTGTGGGAAAGTAACTGTCCTTATGGCCTTCCTTTGGTTAGGTTTCCATTACGGTCTGGTCGCTTAATGTTTGTATTTCTTTCCCTTTGGTGTCTTTTATGGGTGGAGTAAGTTAATTGCATCAATTCCTGATCTTTGTTTTACTTCTACTTTGAAGTAAACGAAATGTGAATGCGATTGAAAACGCGCCCCGTAGAACCCCAATAACAACATTAAATGAACGCCCGTCGTAAGCTTACATACTTGGTCAAAAAGAGTCCCCTACATGAAATTGCTTCTGATCCGATAGTTGCTGCATACATAAACTATATAATTTTTATCGACTGGTTTACCAATTGATCCAAGTTATTAAGGACAGAACTGTATTAGTGCTGTCGTCCACGTGACCACTTTTGGTAAACCAAGATTACGGTTATTAATAGTCTTGTACTATTTTTGTCGATGTTAGGTCAGTGTGTTTATCAACATTGCTATACGAAATGCAAGAATGCTCTATCAATAGAAGCTTGACGGAAATCTTGTGTTGGGTTTGGCAAACACTGTATACCCGGACGAGACGCCGTGGAACTTAGGGTCTACACTGCTTGCTCAAAGTACTGGTACTTAAAGTAAACAAAACGGTATAAATCTCAATTCAGTGCTGCAATTTAACCCTTGACGACCAGACTGTTGTAAGACATACAGCTAGAAACTGGAGAGTGGCAGACAATAATTGATGTTTTTCTGAACTTCTTCCAGGTCATGTCTAGGTCCGTCGCATGTATATTCGAATTTGAGTATACAGCTACTTGCAGCCTCAATATGACTGGAGGTTATCTCTTACAACCATGGGGCCCGGTGCTGATACTTTTGTAAACAGTGTAGATCCTGATGTGATGGCTCTGAGCCATTTTACCGAGATATAAATTGCTTGCTATCCAGCCATATTTAGCAGAATGAACGAGCCCAAAATCAGTGATGGAAGTGTGTTCTTCAGAAACTCAACGGTGAGAGGGTTTGAGAGGAAATAAATCACAGCATTGACAGCACTCATGGGGTGATTGTCTCTGAGTGCAGGCTGGGAAAATGGTCATGAACGAGTGCTTGGACTCTTTCGTTTAACCCTTAACTTCTTGTATCTAACGCAACCAGTTTACACCACGTTCTGCGGCATCTGACCTTTGTCTACTGTTTGCCAAACCCAACGGTTGGTTCCAGTCTAGATTTTACAGATGGTACTCGTACATGTCTGCAACACGTCATCGAACAACGGTTCAAATACCGCGGCCTATGTTTCGGTCGATTGTTTAGCAAAGTTACAAAAAATAACCTCTAAAGTGCTAGATAGAAGTAAAACAAAGATCAGGAATTGATACAATTAACTTACTCCACCCATAAAAGACACCAAAGGGAAAGAAATACAAACATTAAGCGACCAGACGATAATGGAAACCTAAACAAAGGAAGGCCATAAGGACAGTTACTTTCCCACAAAATGGCCATATGGCCATCCAAAACCAAAAGACACAAGTGATACACACAGTAAGTAACATACAACAACATAAATAAATCGCCACAGAAGAGCCGCCTTGGAACGGTCAGTGGAAGATTTCCACTGGGGGGCTTAAATCGATTTTACGTGGCCACAATCCTCGCCCTTACTTCCGTCGCGATTTAGACAAATAATTTGTTCAGTCCGCATGAAGGCCTCCTAACTCATCAGTGCAACATCTCCGTGAACACAAAAATCAAAGAACCACAGAGGTGAGACAACGGTGAGGACTCGACAGCAAGAAACCACTGAAATGCTGGAGCAAAAGAAAACCAACAGTTAGACTCCGATGAGCCCGACCAGAGACAGAGCATCAGGCACCAACCGACATTATCTCTCTAATTTTCAATAAGCCTTTACGTTGGAGCCGTCATAGAATCTGAGGCCTGACCCACCGGCGTGCAATTAAAGAGGGAAGCAAAGTTGCCAACCGTGATTGGGTTAACTACCATGCATGCAGTCTGTCGTATAATATCCATGTTGTACCCAATCTTTTTATATCGAAGAATGATTTTACAAGTCAGAGTCTGACTTGTCGGAATTACTTTATTATCTAAAATAGCAACAGTGATGCGAGAGTGTAAGACTAACAACGGTTATCTTGGAAACATAGAATCGGCTTGACTAATAGTGAAGACCTAGATCGGACGCTGTAAAATGCAGCATCTGATCAAGACCTTCATTATTTGCTTAAAAGCTGGAATTTTAGAATTAAACGAAACAGTTTGAATCTCAGTCCAGGACTATTTCCTCAACCTACACTCGAAGACAATTGACCCACCAGTACTCTCAGTGCTTTTGGTTTTTGCCAGAGGATTCATTTATCCATCCAACAGCCGAATTCGTTTACGTAAACCTATAACCGCATGCAATTGCTTTAAACACCCAAGGGGTCAGTCACTATGTCACTTCCGCAGAGAAAATCATTTAAAATGCTGACCTAACATCATACAAGTTAAACTATACCCAAGATTTATATCATTTGATACAGGCTACATTTCATTGGCTACCTTGTGTGTCTATTCACAAAACCTTAGAACATCATTTCCATCAGCTACGAGAAAAAGGCGCCCAAGTATGGTCTTTCGATTCTTAGAAGTTGTGTGCAAATGCTGATTTCAATGGAAACCTCATAGAAAATCGCAATCATTAGTGCTACATGCTACATGAATTTTCTGCATTATTTACCACAATGATGGGCGTCAATGCTGGTAACAAAGCGATTTTTAGGAAATTGCAAATAAATGATTGCCAGGTTTAGTAACAACGACGTTTAACAAATTTGTATATATTCTAATCCTAAAATTAAAACCTTAAATGTGGTTCAAGATCATGAGATGCTGTAAAGGAAAAGTGTTATCCGATGTTCAGTGATAATGGTCTTTCATATAGACACTAAAAAGGTTTTTGCGTTGCAAAAGATTTTCTTGCCAAATCTTTCTAGGTACAAACTGCAAGATAACTCTAAAAAGGAAAGGTATGGGCAAATGTAAGCATGTGCATTTTCTAGCTATCCGTAAACGTCCGATGCACATGTCTACAGCCATCTTTAAACTCAACAGATACCGGTAAGCGTGTGTGTTTTACCAGAAAGTAGAAGTAAAACAAAGATCAGGAATTGATACAATTAACTTACTCCATCCATAAAAGACACCAAAGGGAAAGAAATACAAACATTAAGCGACCAGACCATAATGGAAACCTAAACAAAAGAAGGCCATATGGACAGTTACTTTCCCACAAAATGGCCATATGGCCATCCAAAATTAAAAGACACAAGTGATACACACAGTAAGTAACAAACAACAACATAAATAAATCGCCACAGAAGAGCCGCCTTGGAACGGTCAGTGGAAGATTTCAACTGGGGGGCTTAAATCGATTTTACGTGGCCACAATCCTCGCCCTTACTTCCGTCGCGATTTAGACAAATAATTTGTTCAGTCCGCATGAAGGCCTCCTAACTCATCAGTGCAACATCTCCGTGAACACAGAAATCAAAGAACCACAGAGGTGAGACAACGGTGAGGACTCGACAGCAAGAAACCACTGAAATGCTGGAGCAAAAGAAAACCAACAGTTAGACTCCGATGAGCCCGACCAGAGACAGAGCATCAGGCACCAACCAACATTATCTCTTTAACTTTCAATAAGCCTTTACGTTGGAGCCGTCATAGAATCTGAGGCCTGACCCACCGGCGTGCAATTAAAGAGGGAAGCAAAGTTGCCAACCGTGATTGGGTTAACTACCATGCATGCAGTCTGTCGTATAATATCCATGTTGTACCCAATCTTTTTATATCGAAGAATGATTTTACGAAATTGGGTGCTGAAGTCATTGCGGTTATATATTTTTCTGAATTTATATACTAAGTCACCATAAAATTCGGGTTCCGATAGACCTTGTTGCAGAAGAGATTTAAGTCCAATATTGAATTTTGAAATTAAATCAGAATGGCGTCTATAAAATTTTGAAAAGGCTTGGCGTAGTTTATGGTACCGATAACCCTGATTAAGAAGTTTAGCCGTTAATAATTTATTACGAGTGTTGAAGTCAGTTACATGACTACACACTCTAGCAAATCGAATTAATTGCGAAATATAAACGCCATAGGATGGCGCACGAGGAACATCACCATCCAAAAAAGGAAAATTTACAATCTCAAAATCAAAGTCATCGTGTTTATCATAAATTTTGCACGAAACAAATCCATCTACAATAGATAGATGTAAATCCAAAAACGGGGCCTCGGTATCAGAAGAATTTGCTTTATTTAACTGAAGTTCTAGGGGGTAAATCTGACTGATCAAACCATAAAAATAGGTATTATCAATATTTAATAAATCATCTAAATATCTAGAAGTAGAGCTAAAAGCTTCAATAATTTCAGATTGGTTATCAATGGAAAGCGACAAAATGAAGTCTCTTTCATAACAATACAAGAACAGATCAGCCACAAGAGATGCGCAATTAGTACCCATCGGAATACCCACAACTTGTCTAAATAACTTAGTACCGAATCTAATATAAATATTGTCAAGTAGAAAGGTGAGGGCATCACACACTTTCTGACATGACCAAAGTGTATAATTCTTATGCTCTTTAGAAGTGAAAAATGCATTTCTGACATTACATGCAAGATAGAGAGAATCTTCTCTGTGAAAAGCCCATTCAATTAAATCATTAAGCTTTTCTTTTATAAGATTATGAGGAAGTGTAGTGTAAAGAGTGGAAAAATCGTAGGTAGACAGACTAGAAGCACGAAACTGTCTAGATTTCAATTTATTTAAAACCTCATTCGAATTTTTTATAGACCAAAACAGATTTCTTCCTGATCTTTCAAAGACTTTATCACAATATTTAATTACATGCGTTTTAATAGCAGTAAGACAGGAAGTTAATAATTTAGAACGTTCAGTGGTAGTGCAAGAACTCGAATTTGCAATAAACCGTGCTTTGTAAGGTTTTTTATGAAGTTTTGGTAACCAGTATAGCGTAGGAAGCTTGTCTTGGCCTTCGTTAACACACACAGCAAACTTGGTGGCTGAAAGACAAACATTTTTATCTACTATAGCTCTCTCTTCAGCCAAAGGCTGAAGTTCATAGGCCTTAGTACCACCAAGCTCCTGCTTAAGCGTGTTAACATAGTGGAGCCGTCACACAACGACGACGTTGTTAGCGGCCTTGTCTGCAGGGGCCAAAACAAACTTCTTATGAAATTCTTGAATACCTAGTTTAAGATGACGTAAAGACGTCTTGGGCTTAGGAGGTAATAAGTTAGTATTTTGAGAATAGAAAGAAATGCGTTTATTCACTAGTCTTAAAATGCTAAGTTTCCAGTCCTTTAGGGCTTTATACTCAACATACTCTCGCTTACACCATCGATTACCGAATTCATTCAAGGAAGCAGCGATTTCATCTCTACATTTACTGAAATCAATTTTAGAAGGAAACCGATATTTCGGTCCTTTAGAAATTATATTCCTTATCCTAGAATCAGGAATAATTTTCAAATTGCCAGTAATTACATGACCAGCAGCAGGATAGCAATACTTTGAGTTTTTACAATCACATGAATCAGGAGTATTAGTATCAATATCAAGATCTGAAACAAGTTTATTGAAATTAAAAATGATAGATCTAACAGGTTTGTTATATTTATAGCAAATTATAGGTGTTTCAGTATTTTGAAAATAAGCAGGAATGGAAGAAAGCACCGATCTCTCACGGAAGATACTGGGCAAATCTATAAAATCCATACCCTTATTAATGAAGGATATTTTGAAGAAATGACGTTTATTATTAATTTCAGAATCAATGTAAGGACGGAGAGTATGCTGAGTATAGCCTCTAGTTAAGAGAGCCGCATCATATAACTGATGAGAACTATCGTAGAATATATTCGCCTCGGTGTCCAGAAGACGTAAAACAGAAACGGGTAATGAACTTAAAAATGAAAGCATAGAGTGGCGTCCATGATTTAATAATATAATTGACAGTCACTTCAGTCTAGTATTGTTTCGTTTAAACGCACGTGATTTACGTTTAAAGTTACCATTTTTCCTGGTGCCGTGAGATCTAGTTCTGCGTTTTCGACATTCCAGGAGTGAGAAAATATCAAAGTCCGGCATTCTGGAAATACTACCCTCATGATAAATGTTGTCATTAAATCCCAGTGGAAAAGGGGTCTGTAAAAATTTAATCCATTTCAGTTCAGCTTCATGTCTTTTTATTATTTTGAATCTAGATGTAGAATTTGCATCGTAATAAAATTTTTCCACTGGTTGTATAGTAATGTTATTTACAGAATGACCTGTACGTCGAAAGTGACGGTACAAGAAAGTGTCAGTGTTTTTTAGGCTTACTCATTCTACGATAATGCTCGTTCAATCTAGTTTTAAGCATGCGGTTAGTTTGACCGACGTACTGCATATTACAGTTTGCAGCACGTCAAGTAATTAGATAAATTAAATCTGTAGACTGTCATGTCAAATCAGACATGTTAACTACAGAGAAGCGTCTACCGTTTACAGATGAAGTAACGGTAGACGCAGTGCTTAAATGCGAACAACATCTGCACCTCTAGGCATTGCACTTAGAAATACTAGGATACATTCCACTTCTTTTCCACGGATTAGTATATTTTCGAAGGATGGGTGATTTGAGAGGAGATAGTCTTATACGAAGACTACTCCCAAAAACATTGGTATTGCCTGCTCCTTTGAGATTAACTGAAGTTACAGAAGACAAATTTAAGGGTCTAACCAATACCGAAGGCAACATAGTATTAAAGTTCTTAATAGAATGGGGAATCCGTACAGAAGAAGCAGAGTGTAACCTAAGGGGTGATATTGATATTTTAAATGTATTTGTAATACTCATTTTGGATAATAAGGTTGTGATACCGTCAAAACTAAAGCGATGTTCATACCGGTTATTAAATAAATAAAATTACTGAAGAAGATTCCTTCGAATAGAAGGAAGGTACAACAAAAGCCCGCAAAACATCCTAGTCTCCTTAAAGTACAGGGATGTCAAACAAGCAGTTGTTATACAACGAGGAACGAACATCGGTTTAATAATGACCTTCAACAGGTATCTAAAGGATGTCAATTGATGGAACAGTGAAAAGCAATTGCATAAGCAATCCCTGAGGATTGGAAAAATAAGAGCATTAAATGCATGTACGGGGAGACCTTTGACAGCCGCCACACGGCACAAACAAAACAGCCCTGATATGCAAAGTAGAAGTAAAACAAAGATCAGGAATTGATACAATTAACTTACTCCATCCATAAAAGACACCAAAGGGAAAGAAATACAAACATTAAGCGACCAGACCATAATGGAAACCTAAACAAAGGAAGGCCATATGGACAGTTACTTTCCCACAAAATGGCCATATGGCCATCCAAAATTAAAAGACACAAGTGATACACACAGTAAGTAACAAACAACAACATAAATAAATCGCCACAGAAGAGCCGCCTTGGAACGGTCAGTGGAAGATTTCCACTGGGGGCTTAAATCGATTTTACGTGGCCACAATCCTCGCCCTTACTTCCGTCGCGATTTAGACAAATAATTTGTTCAGTCCGCATGAAGGCCTCCTAACTCATCAGTGCAACATCTCCGTGAACACAGAAATCAAAGAACCACAGAGGTGAGACAACGGTGAGGACTCGACAGCAAGAAACCACTGAAATGCTGGAGCAAAAGAAAACCAACAGTTAGACTCCGATGAGCCCGACCAGAGACAAAGCATCAGGCACCAACCAACATTATCTCTTTAATTTTCAATAAGCCTTTACGTTGGAGCCGTCATAGAATCTGAGGCCTGACCCACCGGCGTGCAAAGTCGGTATAGTAACTTTTTTGACTGAGTATTTTATCTCCTCTCTTACTATCAAATTTTCAGTCTCATAGGGGAACATTAAACACAGAATCAAGTAGGTGCTACCCGTTTACAGCTTCCAGCATCTCCGTAACTTTGATGTTATCTTTGCACAATTTTCAACTTTGGATTTTCCTGTCTACACATATTTTGCTTATCCCAGCATAACGAAATCACGCCGATAATAATACATTCTAAATTTTACCTCCGAAAAAAAAAAAAAAAAACGAAAATCTTAAAAATAAAAAATTGTGATATTTTTCTTATTTTTCTGCTCAAATTATAGATTGATGGTATTCGTTAGAACTCCCTCACCGAGGTCATCTAACGAGTACCCACAATCTATATTTTAGAGCAGAAATAAGAAAAATAAGGTTTACTACTGTATTACCAAGTTTTACTTGATAAAAGTGGGGTTCAATGGTGTAAAACTTATATAGGAGTGTTTTTGCGATGAAACTGCAAGACAACCCTCAAGAAGAAAGGATGACCCCACTTTATATAGAGAAAAAGTGGGGTTTTTGGGGGCATACATTATCTTCCTTATTTTTGCTCAAAAACATAGATTGTGAGTACTCGTTAGAACCGCCTCATTGAGGCGGTTCTAACGAGCACTCACAATCTATGTTGAAAGCAGAAATAACAAAGATGTTATCATTTTTACGCAAAATGTGTAACTTCTGATACCATGTTGGACGCCATTATTTCACACGGACATGTTTTCCTAATGAGCTGCACGTCCTATGAATATGTCGCCAGCCATCTTTTAACTCAACAGCTACCGGTTAGCTTGTGCGTTTTACCCGAAAATCAGTATCTGACTATATTGTCTCCTCTCTTTTTATCAAATTTTCCGTCTCATAGGGGAACATAAAATATAGAATCAAATAGGTGTTACCCGTTTACAGCTTCCAGCATCTCAGTAACTTTGATGTTATCTCTGCACAATTTTCAACACTGGATTACCCTGTCTACACTTGAGGCCACTTACATTCTATATGCTTATCTCCGTCACGTTGGTGTCAGTCATATTCAACACCTATTATTGGATTTCCCTGGTTTCACTCGAGGCCAACGTTAGATTCTAATAGGCCACTCATGAGGATGTTATCCCTATACAGTTTCCAACTTTGGGGTTTCATGTCTACACCTGAGGCCAGCGATGTATTCTCAGTCCTGTACAGCGTCCAAAATTGATTGTTCTGGATACACGTGAGACACAAATTGGATTCTGTTCTTCTCAGCCACGTGGGCGTTGTCCCTGTACAGATTCCAACATTGGATTTCCCTGCCTAAACTTGAAAGCAAAGTTGGATTCTATCTACCTTAGTCACGTTGGTGTTAATCCTGTACAACTTCCAAGACTGGATATTCTTATCTACACTTGCGGCACAAGCTGGATTCTATTTATCTCAGCCACACGGGTGCTGATACTGTACAGATTCCAACATTGGGCTTTCCTATGTACCTATGAGGCCAATGTTGGATATTTATCCCAGTCACGTGGGTGTCAATTCTGTAAAACATCCAAGGTTAAATTTTCCTGTATGCTCCTGAGACAAACTCTGATGTTATTTATTCAAGTTATATGTTCATGTACGTAGGCAATGTCCAGCACTGGATTGCCCTGGCTACACTTGTGTCAAAACGTGCACTCATTTATCCTAGCCACGTAGGTGTTATCTCCAACATTAGTTTCCCTGTCTACACCTATCATAAATCGCGAATACTTGTTAGAATCGCCACATGGAGGTTTGAACGGTTACCTACTACCAACCAATTTGAAAAAAAGGTAAATTAATGTACATCCTTGCAAATCCCACTTTCTTTATATAAAGTTGACTTCAAAAGGGTATTAACTGCACAGACATTTTAACGTAATAACTTTGACAACATGCCCGTGCGACATAGTGCATTTTTCACATCTAATAAATGGCTACTTTTCTGATGAAAATCCGTGGTATTTTTCTTCTCATTTACATTGCAAACATAGGTTGTCGGTGCTCGTTAGAACCGCCTTATTGTGGCGGTTCTAACGAGTACCCACAACTTATGTCTTTGAGCAAAAATAAGAAAAATCATGCATACCCACGTAAACCCCAGTTTTCATTATATAAAGTGGGGTTTGAAGGGGGGGGGGGGGTTCAATTCACGGACTTGTTCGCATGATTTGTACAGCTATCAACTTACAACTGTTTATGTAAATAGTGACCCGAGTTCCGTCATCTGGCGTATTAGACCCGCCGTCAGAGGCGATTACCGTCATCTCATAAACAAGGAATTCCGGCTGCTTGATCAGTTTAATCGTACCATCCCATGGATCAATAGAAAAATAGCCCGGATGATCCTGGTCTGGAACAAACATAATTGAATTATGAGATTTTTTTTATTTTTTATTACGAAAACACGCCTATACAAATACGTTGTAAACTTAATCGCCGATAAAAAAATTTAGATGAAAATTTTTAATATTTTTCTTTTTTAGAGCAGAAATAAGAAAAATAAGGTATGCTCCTGTTAACCCCAGTTTTACTGTAAACTCCAATGACGTGCAGAATAAGTCTACACTGGTTGCTCTCTAACGTTGAAAATGCTACTGAGCTATTTAAGTAACCTTGGCTCAAGGGAGTTGGCTGAGTATGTAGTATATATAGTGATAGCAAGTTTTATTAGTAGAACTTCGATGGCTCGAACATCGATGGCTCGTTTACCATGGTTTAGTCGAACCCATTCGTGAGTCCCTATGGCAATCCCCTACATAAGAAATAGTGGGGGATATTTTAGGAGATTTTTGTCTTTTATCTTGCAAATGTATGTTGTTTGTTCTCATTAGAATCGCGCCATCGAGTAAACACAGCATACGTTTCATTATAGAATACCGAAACTATGTCCAAAAGTACCAAGTTATGCCTCCTGGCAGTAGCCCTCAGTGGCTCGAACTACCCCTGTCTCGAACAGATTTTCGTGGTCCCAACAGTGTTCAAGTCACTGAAGTTCAATTGTATTTCTAAAACGTTGTATTTATAAAAAATCATAGTCTATCATATGGCCATTTATTAATTGACTATCCTGTATTGTCCGGAAATCATCCGTATTATCACTGAAGTCAAAAACCAATAATCATGTTTTTAATGGTGTCAATTAATAAAATTGTCATTAATCAAGTAATTTCGTACTGGCCAAGTTACAGGTCCTCGGTCAGTTGTATAAAAAATTATGTTCTATCATATGGCCCTATATTACGTATACAGGCAACCCTCTTGATACCGATATTACATCTAACGACATAACTTGTTACAACGACAATTTCAATGCTCAAGATGGGAGTGGCTAATGGAGCCATTCAAGAATACAGTAGAACTTCGATGGCTCGAACACCGATGGCTCGTTTACCATGGATCTGTCGAACCCGTTCTTGAGCCCCTAGGGAAATCCTCTCATAAGAAATAGTGGGAATAATTAAGGAGATTTATGTCCTTTATCTTGCAAATGTATGTTGTGTGTACTCATTAGAATCGCCTCGATGAGGCGATTCTAATGAGTACACACAGCATACATATTCGTTATGGAACACCGAAAAGATGTCTAAAAGTATCTCGCTATGCCTCCTGACAGTAACCTCAGTGGCTGGAACTACCGCTGTCTTGAACAAATTTTCATGGTCCCAAAGGGGTTCGAGCCATTGAAGTTCGACTGTATTGTATGTATTAAAATCAGATATTGTGGATATTTGCACGTTGGCGATTCTAGGCCTCTCATCGAGGCGATTCTAATGAGTACTCACAGCATACATTTGCAAGATAAAAGACTAAAATCTCCTTAAATATCCCCAACTATTTCTTACTGAGAGGATTTCGGTAGGGGCGAATGAATGGGTTCGACACAGCCATGATAAACGAGCCATCGCTGATCGAGCCATCGAAGTTTTACTGTAAATTAAAAGAAAACCCCAAATAAGGCGTGATAACACTGCGCCTAATTTGGATTCTTTCCAGCGGCAAGGTCTTTATAATGGTATTATTCCACTTCTCCATCAAGCTGTACATTTCGAGCGATTTGATTGGTTGGAATAAAAGTTTTATACTTCGATAAATTCCATGAGCAAGAATCTCAAGAACTATTTCACACAGCGACAGGTAGTTATATTAACGTGATGTCAAAGAGCTCGTTTAGAATCCGCACGTTTCGTCATTGTATTGGAACGGTGACGTCAACAGCAATCGATTAAAAGATGGGAAACTATTGAAAACGTAAATGTTAGAATACAAATAAACGGAGTTTAAAGACTTGACGTTTTTTCGCTTGGCTTTCTTTCAAAGATGGCTAGTCGAATAATTATTCAATTTTCTAGTTGAATAATCATTCCGCCATGGCCGTTGCTAAGTCCATCCTTACACTTTCTAGAGAATTCCTAAAAAGATTCCAATTGGTAGCATTTTTATCATTTCGATGACAAAGTTGAAATTATAAGGAATGAATTATCTTTTTTTGTGGCAAAAAAAAAAAAACTCCCCAGAGGAATTCGTTTCACTGACCATTCTAAGGCGGTTCTTCTGTCGCGGTGTATGTTGTTATGACTTGTCTTTGAGTGTGTGTATCGCTTATAATATTTTACAAACAACATATAATCAGGATCCAAACACAATTCATCTGCTGCAACTTGTGTTTGCCATTTGAGGCACAATACATACCACCAAACTGATAGTGAACCTCATTGTTTGGACAGGTAATGTCATTATCAACCGCTGTTACAGCCAAAATAATGGAACCTGAAAGTAACCGATGGAAATATTATTTTTCATATTATGAGAATGTAATAATGCGGTAATCCACCTGTGGACTAAATATGCAGATTAGTTAGATATGCTCTGTAATGGGCACGAAGACGTCCTTAACGGCGTCGCGTTATCTAATGACGGAATACTGACATATTTGTACAAAAAAAAACAAAAAAACAAATAAATAAAATTATATAAAATGCGTTTTAAATGTCATAATTGTTAAATAGAATCTTGCATTCGTGCTCATATGCATGTATTATTGAATTTATAAAACGAGTTGAAGTAAAGGGATAAAATGTGAGGCTTCGCTCATGCATTATTAAAGCCTGGCATTTTATTCATTTATCTCATCTTGTTTAATAAATTCAATAATATATGAACACCCATGCCAGATCCTCTATAAAATCGCAGCACAGACACCACATGTGTGTCGATTGTCCCTAAGTGTAGGCTGGAAAATTTTGGTGAACGGCGACTTGCTTAGACTGTTTCGTTTAACCCTTAAACTCCTGTACTTCAAGCAGACATTGTATATCCTGATCCGACATCTACATTGGTAGCCAAACCCAACACATGATTCCAGACCAGATTCTATAGATAACTCTCTTACGGAAGACTCCGGCCTCACAGCGATAAGAATAGCACGTTTCGTTTTGTCTATATAAACCGGTTACCTAGGTTTCTTACAACTCAGTGATAGACACGTGAACATGTAATAGATATATCCATTGTTTTTGTGAAATATTGGTAAATATTTGTACTGATTGATATCTGTACAGGATAATTTGACGAGCCCGCCAGGGCGAGTCTAATTATCCTGTACAGATGTCAATCAGTGCAAATATTTACCAATATTTCTCAAAAACAAATGGATATATCTGTTTTAATTCACAGTACTTGATATCAGTACATAATAACAATACATTTATCAGTACATGATATCAGTACATGATAACAATACATTTATCAAAATTTATTAGTACTGCCAACATCAAAGGAAAGTACTGGAAGCTGTGGATTAAGTATAACAACGAACAGTACTCAGCTGTCTCTGGTCGGGTCCATCGGAGTGTAACTGTTGGTTTTCTTTTGCTCCAGCATTTCTGTTGTTTCTTGCTGTCGAGTCCTCACCGTTGTTTCATCTCTGTGGTTGTTTGATTTTCTTGTTCACGGAGATGTTGCACTGATAAGTTAGGAGGCCTTCATGCGGACTGAACAAATTATTTGTCTTAATCGCGATGGAAGTAAGGGTGAGGCTTGTGGCCACGTAAAATCGATTTAAGCACCCCCTCTCCCGCCCCCCCACCCCAGTGGAATTCGTTTCCGCTGACCGTTCCAAGACGGTTCTTCTGTCGCGGTTTATTTTTTTATGGTTTGTCTTTGGGTGTTTGTGTAACTTATATTATTTTATTTTGGAAAGCCTTTTGGCCATTTTGTGGGAAAGTAACTGTCCTATTGGCTTTCCGCCGTTGGTGTTTCCTTGGGGTTTGTTGCTTCATGTTTGTATTTCTTTCCCTTTGGTGTATCTGACGGGAGCTGTGGGTTAATTGTATCGATTCTTGATCATTGCCTCTACTTCTATTATTAAATGAACTAAAATTACATTTATAACTTATATTTACATTATTTTCAATTCGTTATTTCAGGAAACACTCCGGATTGATAACTAAACTTAAACAAAGAAAACAATGACACATAGTTTTCCTATTCACAGCTGACGCCATAGCGTCGCCATCGCCAAATAACTGGAGAAAACTATGGTTTATTTTGACGTCCATTTAAGAATATTTACATTTCCAGTGTAAAGTCTAATGTATATTGTATTGAAAACAATGTAGTTAATACTTCCATGAACGCATCGAGTCACATGGTTTTCAGTGACGTCAGTCTAATCCGTGGTTCTCTTCGGGCGTTGATGATGTCAACGCTGTCCCACTCTTTGTAGAAAAAAAAACACAGTGTGGAAATGTTTTTCAGGTTTAAAAGTTCGCCCTATAAGCATTTTCTCGCCTAGTGAGGAGGGGCAAAGGATGTAAATATGAAAAAGAAAATATTTTTTTCTGCTGTTCATGAAAGTATGAACGCAGCGGGTCGCGTGCAAAGTAAATGAGCCCTGAAGGGGTTCATGCAAACTTTGTTGTTTGAATACGTCTTCTGGCCCATCATTACGCAAACACGCCTATACAAATACATTGTCACCTTTATTGCCGAAAAAAAATGAAAATTTTATGATGAAAAATTGTGATATTTTTCTTATTATAAGGTTTACCCCCTGTAAACCCCAATTTTACTATATAAAAGTGGGCATCAAAGGGGTAAAAAATATATAGGCGTGTTTTCCTGATGGAATACCTTCGAACAGCAATTTAATAGGATTTCATGCAAGAATGGTGCATGTGCTTATCGCTAAGGCAACCAGCAAACTTGCAAGCGAGCATGCACATAAGTGCAATCTCGCCATAGCCTTTGCTGCTCACGGATAGGTAGCGAAGACTTTTGGGTAGTCACATGCTAAAATTCATGCATGAAGTCCTATTAGCTGATTTCTCGCATTCATTTGAAGAATATAATGCAAAAATGCCAAAGCTCATGTACCCGCTTTTAAAAAAATAACTAAGCCTGACACCATTAATCGGATATCATTCCACAAAAATGATTATCGTTGCTGATTTTGTAATAATCGATTAGTATAATTTACTATCCAATGTTCTGTCTATAACAGCTGGATGAGTGGCAAACAGTGGAGACGCTGATTAGACACTGCATTTTGTGGCGTCACACCCGGGTCTAAACTGTCTACTCAGGTATGTCTGTCCCAATACATACGGTAATGTATAACGTATTGTAAACACCCCCGCCCATCGGGGCCTGAAGAAATAAATTGGGCTGCACGATGCTTCCACTCAAAGCTGAAACCGCCCGCATATGGGTACTGGTAAACCGCTTAGGGTGTTCTAAGCCTGCCCAGGCAAAGCGATGCGAATCGAACCGTCCATGCATATTAACCCTATCGGTTTCAATTTGCAACAGGGCTTGCGACGTCACTTCATTTCAATGTAGGGTAGAAGTCCCACAAAAATTGGAAGCAACGTCTCCAAATTGACATAAATAGTGTTGACGGGGTCGTTAAACCTCAAACAAATAAACAAACAAACAATCAGCATATGGTAAGAGTCGAAGCCAGAAAAGTAAAATTATGATAAAAACTCAGTGATTACTAATCGACTATCGATCTTAATGACAGTACAGATAATCGTTTACCATTTCAGCTCTGATTAGCCAGCGCTATATATAACTACCATTTACCACGATACCTATTTTTCTGTTTCCTTCTATCGTTTTTGAGTACCGGTTTTTAACAAACACAGGATGATTGTCATTGACGTCAGCGATATTAACAATTAGATATGCGTCAGCGCTCACTTGGTCGTAGTACTTGTATCGATTGTCTTTTGCCCTGAAATAGTAAAATGATGACAGTCTGGGTCCAGTTGTACAAATCATCGTTAGCTTATCAAGCTAGTTAGTAGTCAAAGTGTTAACTATTATAGCAAGTACAGTAAAATTCCTATATTCAGACCATCTTTGGGACTTTCAAAGACCACTTTTGAAAAGTCCCAAAGGTGGTCTCTGACCAGAGGTCACTGTACGCAGAAAACACAAAGTAAGACAAACTGAAACTTTCTAAATAAGCTTTCTAAGGCAGAATTACTCTCAATTTTTCATTACGAAAACACGCCTATACAAATACATTATAAATTTTACCTCATAAAAAATGACCATTTTACAGGGAACATTGTGATATTTTTTTTATTTCTGCACAAAATATACATTGTGGGTACTCGTTAGAACCGCCTCGTCGAGGCGGTTCTAACGAGTACCCACACTCTATATTTCAGAGCAGAAATAAGAAAATAAGGTTTACCCCTGTAATTCCCAGGTTCACTATATAAAAGTGGGGTTAAAGGGGGTAAAAATTATATAGGCGTGTTTTCGTGATTTGGTGGTCTATATAGCTGAATGTTACTGTACAATATCTAATGTAGGGTCATTTTTGCCGAACAAAATTCGAGCAGCCAAAGCTGGTCATATTTTTCAGCAAACCTATTAGCATATTTTCCATAATAAATAATCAAAGTTTAAACAATACGATAACTAACGACCTCGTTAGTTTTGAACAGCTGGTCCTAGTTAGTTATCTTGCCCTTGAAAGCGGTCACTATGCCCGAAATATCTAGGATTTTATCATATAATTACCATTTGTTTGTTTGAGGTTTAACGTCCCCGTCAGCACTGTATAGGTCATTTTGGAAACGCTGCTTCCAATTTTGTGGGACTTTTACCCAACACTGAGATGAAAAGACATTTCAAGCCCTGTTGCACAATGACACGAATATGTATTATAAGCATGGACGGTCCGACAGGCACCGCTTTGCCTGGGCAGGCTTAGATCCTCTAAGAGGTCTACCAGTAAATTACCATAAATACGCATTTTGTTAAAATTAGGATAATAATCTGTTTGGGATTATAAGAACCTGTCATGTTAAGGCGTTTCCGACACATAAGGGTAACACGACCGTGCGCCTTTGCTATTTCGAGAATTAGCATTTTTCGGATGTACTTGGACCCAGGTGTTTGACTGACCCTGACCTTTGGCCAAGGTCTTTGAATGACCCTGACCGTTTACGTTAATTTCCTACCTACATCATATCATAGACCACACTGGTGTTTGAAAAATGCATTGTTCTAGTTTTCCCCATTGTAAAGCCTAAGAAATCATATTTGAACTTGTTGTAAAATAAGTCAAGATCAACTAGGGTTATCATTGAACAGAATTGATAGTACTCAAGTCACCAAATACTGCATACCAAGTTTTTTTAGATAATCGGCCCTGTGGTTCTGTAGGAGGAGATTTTAAAGGTTTATACCATATTTGAGAAAGGCGGCCATCTTGTTCATGCATGGACCATTGAAACCAACGTTCGCTCTTATAAAATCGTTTTGCTTCTTATAAAATTTAAATGAAATTGGCATAGTGGTTTCAGAGAAAATGTATTTTGAAATGCCAATGACGCTGCAATCCAAGCGACCTTAGGCTAAGGTTGCTGAATGACCTTTACCTTGAGCATTCATAGATATTCAGTTTTTTTGACATTCATTCATAGACATTCATTTTTCCTGGTCATGTCATAGACCACACTATTTTTCGGAAAATGCATTGTTATACTCGTTTTCCAATCGAAAAGCATAGGGAACCGAATTTGACCTTTACGTAAAGCAGATCAAGGGGAACGTAGGGTCATCATTTTGGCGAACTTGGTAGTATTCAATCACTCGATGCTACATACCAAGTTTCAAGACTATCGGTACAGTGGTTCTGGAGAAGATTTTTTAAGGTTTTTACCATAGTTGGGCATGTCTGCAAATTTGGGCATGTGGCCTCGACCATTTGAACATTTTTTGTTCCTCACTATCACCTTAGAATGCTGCGTATAAAGTTGAACTGAAATTGGCCAAGTGGTTTCAGAGAAAATGTATTCTAAAATGTCAATGGACTTGTAATCCAAGCGTCCTTGGGCCGTGATCACCAAATGACCGTGACCTTTAGCATTCCTTTGACAATTATTTTGTATCTATTCTCATGTCGGAAACCACAATATGTTTTGAAAAAACAAAACAAAACAAACAAAAAAAAAAACATTGTTTACCTGTTTCTTTTTTTCATTGAAAGCCTAAGGAAACAAATTTGACCATGGCGTAAAACAGATATTTGCAGTCTTACTAAGTCACCCGTTGCTAATACCAAGTTTCAAGACAATCTGACCTAGTGGTTCTGGCGAGGAATACATTTAATGATTTTATCATATTTTGGCATGGCGGCAAAGTGCTTGGCCTAGCGGCCTAAACCACTGGTGCAAACTTTCTTTTCCCAATTGTCGGGAGGCTGCACATAAAATTTAATTGAAACTGGCCAAGTTGTTTCAGAGAAGAAAACATTTAAAAATTGTTGGCGGACAACGCACGGACAGACGACGGAGGCGTGTCATCCTATGGGCTTCCCAGGACCCCTTGGCTCAGGGATCTTAAACAGCAGAACACGAAAAGACAACAAACAGTGATAAATCTTTTGTGTTCTTAATGCTTTAAATGCATCTTAATGCATTAAAGAAAATCCTGTCAGAAAGGATAGGTGTGCACGAAAAAGAATCTTACACGGATGTCAGGGGTAGATTTTAAGACCCGTCAATTCGGATCAGTGTCCGGCATCTCTCGGCAAGCCTCGTGATGCTAGATTAAAAGAGCCGTCCCTTGGGATCACTGTCCGGCATCATTTGGCAAGCCTCGTGATGCCGGACTTTGACCCTCGGGACGAATTTTTCCATTCACCCCTCACACCCATGTAAGATTCTTACTCGTATATTCTCTATCAGCACGTTTTGCAAATTGTTCACAGCAGGGTAGGATAAAGGGGGTAAGATAAACAAGTGAAATAATATATATTCATTTCAGTAACACACCTGATTGACATATCGCATTCTTCCATACTCCCAAATTGCTACTTTTGATATTTTTTTTTTTACATAAACTCATAACATAAGTTGTGGGTGCTCGTTAGAACCGCCTCACTGAGGCGGTTCTAACGAGTACCCACAACCTATGTCTTGGAGCAGAATTAAGCAAAATAATGTATACCCCTGTAAACCCCAGTTTTCTAGATAAAAGTGGAGTTCAGAGGGGGGTTCATTTCACACACTTGTTAACGTGATGCTTTGTGTAGATACCGGATAATGATTTGTTTTTATATTTCACAGGAAATAAATTATTTCTGATAAAAATAAAAGTGAAATTTTCCTAATTTGCTGCTTCAAATATAGATAATGGCTGCTCAAGAGAACTGCCTCAATGGTACAACCGAAGTGAAGGCCCCCGCCCATCGAGGCTTGGAGAAACAAACTGGGCTGCATGATTTTTCCACGCGGCGCTGAAACCAACCACACATGAGTATGCTTAGAGGGTCTAAGCCTGGGCAGGCAAAGCGGTGAGAGTAGGACCTCCCTAGATGTAAACCCTTCTGAGTTTTTAGGGCGGCTCGGCTTGACATGTCATTTGATCTCATTGTTTGGTAAAAGTCAAACAAAATTTGTAGCAACGTCTCCAAAATGACCAACATAGTTCTGACGGGGACGTCGCACCCTAATTCAAACAAAGAAACAAACAAACAAAGTGTTGACGAGGTTTGGTGTAATTTACATACGCAACATACCTAAAATGTAAGATATACGTGGTCGCAATAGTTCTACCATCCACGTCCAGGTTAGCGTCCGGTGCGACCTTGATCTGGTTCTCAAATAAACCAAAAATGAGTGGGTGGCTTGGAATCTGTTTCTCAAACGTGTATGTAAGATTCGAACTTCCGTCGCCAGCTAAGGCTACCAGATCGAATACATTAGAGTCTGGGAGAGCATTTTCTTTAATTGTCACTGTAGCATACTCGTCGTTTTGCGGAGATAGCCATATTGGGACTACAGAAAAAAAGAAATAACATACAGCTGAATTTCGCTGGGTCCATTACAAAAACACGCCTATACAAATACATTGCAAATTTTATCGCTGAAAAAAGTAAATTTTAAGAAGAAAATTGTGATAATTTTCTTATTTCTGCTCAAAATATTGATTGTGGGTACACGTTAGAACCGCCTCATTGAGGCGGTTCTAACGAGTACCCACAATCTATATTTTAGAGCAGAAATAAGAAAAATAAGGTTTTCCCTTGCAACCCCCAGTTTTACTATATAAAAGTGGGGTTCGAGGGGGTCAAAATTATATAGGTGTGTTTTCATGATGCGAACAGCTTTGTGACCACGAAAATCTGTCCGAGACAGGGGTAGCTCCAGCCACGGAGGGTTACTATTAGTGCTATACCATGCAACATATTGGAGATAATTCTGGGATATCTTTTCTGTATTCTATATCATAAATGTATGCTGTGTGTACTCAGTAGAATCGCCTCATCGAGGCGATTCTAATGAGCACACACAGCACTAATTAGCAAGATAAAAGAAGAAAAATTAGCTTAATTGTTCTGAAATCGTATTTGGCAGAACGGGTTTGACTCATCCATGGTAAACGAGCCACTGGAGTTCGAGCCATTGAAGTTCTATTGTATCAGAATGTTTATTTATCATTTGAATAATAACGGCCATGTGGTATAACGTTTTATGTTTGTTTGTTTTTTTCCTTTTATTTTTTCATGGCCATACAATATGGTCAGCTGATGCAGCAACATATATTTATCAGTTACCCCCTGTATATATTGCATTGTAACGCATTGACCTGATGAAGATATGCTATCTCAGGACAAGTGAGCTTTATCACGTTAACGTGACATTGCACTTTTATGAATGAACCGGACTACTGGAAAAATGACAAAACTGTTATTGTTACTGGGAAAAATGGAAAAAATACCTAAAAAAAAATATCATAGGAAAATATGGTCAGCTGATACTAAATATATCGACCGCTAGAATGCTGGGGTGCACTAAGGATCATCAATAACTGATCGTAAATTGTTAACAAGGGGATAAACTGATAAATAGAATACCATCTTCGTGTCATTTGACATCAAGTTTATCAGGCTCGGCTTCGAGAACGTATGTAGAATCGCTCGGCAAGCCTCGCGATTCTACAAGCGTTCTCGAAGCCTTGCCTGATAAACTTGATATCAAAAGACACGAACCTGGTATTCTCTTTATATAAAGAACACTGTCTGATGAAAAACTGCGATAACTTTCCAATTTATTTTTGCTTCAACTTTGGAACTCATGGTCCAAAAAAAAAAAAAAAAAAAAAAAAGAAGAAAAAAAAAAGATTGTAGATACTCGGCCGAGCAGTCTCATTTTGAGACGCTTCTTACGAGTGATTTCAATCTATGTTTTTTTTAAGTAAAGATATTCTATGGCCTTCTAAAGCTTACTTTTCCGGTCAAAATTCGGAATCATAGTACAGAGCTGTTCACGCCATGGATTTTAAGTATTATCGATGATTACTGACTCGGTTTTTAGTAATTGAGTAATGTAATCGATTACTGATTTCAATGATCGAATTTCTTTTTTATACTGTGGCAAAGAACCAGAGATTTTGTTTTCTCTTTTCTCTTCACAGCTTCATAATGTATAGATTATATGCATTCTCATCACGAAAACACAACTATATAATGAGGTGGTTCTCATCACGAAAACACGAAAATAATTGGACCCCCTCGAACCCCACTTTTATACAGTAAAACTGGGGTTTTCAGGGGTAAACCTTATTTTTCTTATTTCTGCTCTAAAATATAGAATGTAGGTACTCGTTGAGGCGGTTCTAACGAGTACCCACTATCTATATTTTGAGCAGAAATAAGAAAAATGTCACAATTTTCATCCTATTGTTTTCATTTTTTCGCCGGTAAAGGTTACAATGTATTTGTATAGGCGTGTTTTCGTACATGTAATGTAACGAATTGCCACAATCTATGTTTTGCCGACGGTGCAGAATTAATAAAATATCAGAATTTTTACCTGAAAATTTTGCATGTTTCGTCGGTAAAAATTTCCATATATTTGTGTGGGTGTGCTTTCGTAATGTAGAAAAATGAAAACGCTGCAACCACGGCACCATGTCTCGCCACTGCATTTACATCAAGCTAGTGTCTGGAGATGTCATTTCATCTCAGTGTCGGGTAAAAGTCCCACAAAATTGGAAGCAACGTCACCAAAATGACCTTTACAGTGTTGACGGGGACTTTAAACCTCAAATCAAACAAAACAATAGTGTTATAATATCGTCAAAAATCCATTCAACGTGAGGATGCATTAGTCTTTCCCCAAATAAAGTTGACATGAATATATGACTGGGGTGATTATTTTCAATGTTCAAAGGGCTGTAATTCCAAAGGTAAGTTAACCAGAATAACAGTTCTCATTTTTGCGAATCCCCTATCCCCCTATCATGATGCTTCGCATTCTAGTGAAGTTTACTAGAAATATCTCAAAAGAGTTTTCTATTAACAGAGGAGATAAAATGTTTACCACAGCAACCGTGAGTTTGAGTGTTCAACAGCCGTAACTCAAAAATTAGTTAAGCCAGATTTATAGTTCTTGTGTTCTACAAGTCATCTTATGTTGCTTTACATATTTGCAATGTTCAAAGAATATCTCTGGAAGTCTTTTCAAGTTATAGAAAAGGCACAGACGTATGACTAGGATCACCGTTTACAATGTTCAAATGGGAAGTAACTCCAAAAGCAGGTTATTCAGAGTTATGGTTCTTGTGTTATGCATATTATATCATGGTGATGTACATTGAATTAAATTAAATTTTCAAGAAAATATCTCCGTTTTCAAATTACAGAGCAGACACAAACATATTGCAGAAAACAAGTTTTCAATGTTAAAAGGACCATAACTCCAAAAGAAGGTTGACCAGAGTTACAGTTCTTGTGTTCTGCACGTTGTCTCATGGTGCTTTATATTTGTGGGAAATTTCATTAAAATATCTTGAAGGTTTGTCAGCTTGTAATACAACGTACAGTAAAACATCAATGGCTCGAACTCCGATGGCTCGTTTACCATGGATGAGTCGAACCCGTTCTTGAGTCCGCAGGGACTTCCTCCAAATATGATATAGGGGTAATTTAGGATGATTTTCTTCATTTAGCTTGCAAATGAATGCTGTGTTTACTCATTAGAATCGCCTCGATGAGGCGATTCTAATGAGTACACACAACGTACTTTTATAATACAGAACACCGAAAAGATATCAACAATTATCTCCATTATGCCTCCTGGTATGGCAATAATAGTATCCCTCTGTGGCTCGAACTACCGCTGTCTCGAACCAATTTTCATAGTCCCAAAGTGGTTCGAGCCATCGAAGTTCGACTGTGTTTATAACGGTTATTGATTTACAGAGAAATTTCGATAACTCGAACATGGATAATTCGAACTGGTTCCGGAGATCCTTGAGAATATTTCCCAGAGCTCAAGATATACATATATTAAGGTTAATCTTGAAAAGGTATTTTGTGTGAACTCATTAGAATCGCCTCCAATACGTGAACAAGTCCGTGAAATAAAGACCCCCTAAACCCCACTTTATATAGAGAAAACTGGGGTTTACGGGGGTAAATATCATTTTCCTTATTTCTGCTCCAAGACTTAGGTTGTGGGTTCTCGTTAGAACCACCTCATTGAGGCGGTTCTAACGAGCACCCAAAACCTATGTTGGGCGTATAAATAAGAAAAATATCACAAATTTTCATCATAAAATTACCTTTTTTGAGGTTTGAAAAAATGTACTACACCGCACGGATGTGTTATCTTAATGATTGCGCCGATTCTAATGAGTTCACACAACATACCTTTCTGCATAGAAAATTGTATGATCCCCATTATGCATCATAACCTGGCATTATAAGAAAACCTCAATAATTGAAACTACCCATATTTCAAACAAATTTTCATGGTCCAAGTGGTGTTCGAGTAATTGAAGTTTGACTGTATAGCACTTCTACAGCCTTGGTGTAGGAGCCAGCTCTTTTTCATGTAGCTTTTTTTAAGTTGTTAGGCAACGGTTATCGCGATTAGTGCCTGGATGGATGACCGCGTTGCTTGACAGGTGACAGCGATGGGATGGAAACAGTGCCGCTAGTCTGTAACATAGACTCTGCCCTCGGGTTTGTCTGGTAAGGGGACGAAGTCAAGATATAAGGGGTAAAATGTAACGGTTATGGATTTATACCACTTCTATAGCCGGCTCTTTTATCGACAGGCGAAGTTAAGCAACGGACATCGCGCATAGTACCGGGATGGGTGACCGCGTGGACGACCCGGCAAACGCTGTACGTACATGTATTAGACGTTGTTTCAAGATGGATTAGCTAGGCTCTTTACCACACGTGCCCGAGGGCTTTTTTCGCCTATGAATAAATGTATAGAGTAATGATCCTAAGCATTGTGACAGACAGGCCTTGGAAAAAAAACAGTGTAGACCCAGATCAGACTGCTCCTGAGCATTCTGATCAGGATCTACACTGTTTGTCATTCATTCTGCACCTTTTAGACTCCTTGCAGGATTGTGAAATAAATTGTAATGCAGCAAGTCCTCAAGCTGTCCTAATATTTCGGAATTTTACGGTACATACGTTTTTTACAACTGTATTCATATCCTTCCCATTCAGCGGCTGTTCCATTGTATAAACAGGCTAGTTCTCCTTCACCAACCATTACATAGCCGTCGGCGCAGGTATAGGATACAAGGTCGCCAACTTTTGTCTGGTTGTTACTGGCTAGGATTTCACTCGCAGGAAGGTCAAGACCGGAACATTCTGCAAAATACCGGGAAAATGCGTTTAGATGGTCTAAGCCTGCCTGGGCAAAGTATATACTGCGAGTTTGAACAGTCATGCATTTAAACCAAACGCCTTTTGGCTTCATTATGTGGTAGGGACTGAGATATCATTCCATTTCAATGTTGGGTAAAAGCCCCACAAAACTGGAAGCGATGTCTCCAAAATGATCTAAATAGTGTTGACGGGTACGCTAAACCTCAAATAAATACCGTATTCCCATAATAAGAGGCACGGTGCACTTAGATATTTCATTCAAAATCATTATTTGCTTCTTTTAACATATTTACATCTGCGCAAATGATATAGGAGCAACCATTTTGGACTTACAACGAGTTTCAGTAAACAGGAAAGAAGACTGCATCGCGAAAACACTCTTACATAATTTTACCCCTTTATTCCCACTTTTCAGTAAAACTGGGGGTTTACAGGGGTACACCTCTTTCTTATTGCTGCTTTCAAAGATAGATTGGAGGTACTTGTTAGAACCGCCTCGCCGAGGCGGATCTAACGAGTTCCCACAATCTATGTTTTGAGCAGAAATATGAAAAATATCACAATTTTTACCTGAAAATTATTCAGGTTTCTTTTTTTGGGGGGAGGAGGGGGGGGGGGGGGTAAATTTTCAATTTATTTGAATAGGCATGTTTTGTTATGGGAAATTCCAGACATTGTCTCTCCTATAGAAAATTGCAGAATATACGGCGGGTGTCCTCTTCCCCTTTAAAAGAAAATGTTAAAGAAATAGTTTAGCCCTATCAGTGATTTATTGAGCGCTAAATCACTGTTTGGAGGTTAGTTCTAAAGTAAATTAAATCACGATTGCGTAGCGCGAGTAATGTGTCTACTCACAACTGACCGACAAGCCGTAATTTATATCTCTCAATAAATCAAGGCACTAGAACTTGTACTCGAGTATATTTCAATTCTAACACACTAAATGTCGACGAAAATGCTAGTGATTCCTTCAGATTCTTTCTATCTTCCGCAATTGTTTAAAGGAATCAAACCGATATAACTCACTGTATCACATGCTTTAACCTGTCTTCATAACATACCTGCTACAAGAAAACAACATTACACCATCTAACGTCTCAAGGTAACAATGAATGACGTCATGAAACGGGATAAAAAGGCGGCTCTTCGCGTCGCGCTCTTCCGCCTAGTGATTTATCGCTCTATAAATCACTAGATTTTACTATAATCTATATAGGCGACCGGTCATCACGTGAACAAGTCCGTGAAATGAAGACCTCACTGTGCCCCACTTTATATAGAGAAAGCTTGGGTTTAAGGTGTATACATTATTTTTCTTATTCTTGCTCCAAGACATAGGTTGTGGGTACTCGTTAGAACCGCCTCAACAAGGCAGTTCTAACGAGCACCCACAACCTTTGTTTGCAGTATTTATAAGAAAAATATCACGGATTTTCATCAGAAAAATGGCCATTTTGGAGATGTGATAAATGCACTATGTCGCATGGGTGTATTATCCAAATGGTTAGAATTGATGTTATTACCACACTGTGAACCTCGATCCTCTTCCTGCATGTATGTTGGAGTGCACATATACAAGTCTGAAATGCAGAATGGAACAGAACAGAATTTTATTTACACTAAACCTTTAAAGTAGCGGGTACATATAATATTAGCACGCACATGGTCACGATACTCGGCTTCTGAAACTCAACAGGCTCATTACGAAAACACGCCTATACAAATACATTGTAAACTTTACCGCCGAAAAATGAAAAATTTAAGATGAAAAATTGGGATATTTTTCTTATTTCTGCTAAAAATATAGATTGCGGGTACTCGTCAGAACCGCCTCATCGAGGCGGTTCTAACGAATACCCACAATCTATATATTGGAGCAGAAATAAGAAAAATAAGGTTTACCCCTGTAAACCTCAGTTTTACAATATAAAAGTAGGGTTCGAGGGGTCAAAATTATATAGGCGTGTTTTTCGTAATGCATAATACCAAAATATACTACTCAAAGTTTGATAGGGATCACTTTTTTAATGCAAAATAATTTTTGGATGAATTAATCAGCTGAATCCAAATTTGATACAAAATGATAGAAAACGTATCCTTCACAAAACCTAGTGATTAATTTTGTCAACTGGTACTGCATTCAAGCGTGACAACAGCAACCGTCTTGGCACCCCCAAAATTTGCCGTTACACGAAGGGATTTGGACAACTGATTTTTCACAAATTTCCAAATTTATTTAGACAAACGTGCCTAACAACGTGAATGGCGTCCACGGCCACCAATTGCAGTACGACATCACCTGCGCATGCTCGTAATCCGAGTCTGTATCCGGTTTTGTTGAATCAGGTTTCATTCAGCAACCAATGCATCTTTGAGCCCCTGTAAAGTCCTCGGATGCACAGGTCGGGCTGAAACAGCACTCTGTAGCATGTCCCGCGCATGCTCAATCGGATTTAAGTGCGGTGACCGAGCAGGCCAGTCCAAACGAACGATTGTCTCACGTTCCAGATAGGAATCAGTGACGTTGGCACGGTTGGGACGGGTATTATCGTCCATCAGAATAAAGTCCGGGCCGAAAGCATCTGCATATGGTCTCACAAACTCATCAAGAATCTCATTACAGTACCTCACTGCCATTAACGTTCCGTTTCCAACGACGTACAAGTCAGTTTACCGTTCACGCTTACCCCAGCCCAAACCATGACTGACCCCTTTCCATAGTGATCATGCTCTGCCACATTCAAGTCATCGAATCGCTCTTTAGACATTCGCCACACTAACTGATGTTTATAAGTGAACACTAGACAGAATCTGGACTCCTCAGTAAACAGTACTGGCGTCAAGTCACGAACCGTCCACCTGACGTGAGTTCTGACAAAGTCTACCCGGTCTAGCATGTGCTGTCTCGTCAACGGAACACGTACAGCAGGCCTCATGGCATTAAGTCCGAACTCGTGGAGTCCGTTTCTGACAGTTTGTGTAGAAATTCGTACTCCAGTTCCGTTCCTATGCTCGTTATGTAAACGCGTAGCGTTCAGGAACCGTTGACGTCGAGACTGAATCAACAAGAAACGGCCCTGACGTTGAGTTGTAGCCCTTTCTCGACCCCGTCGTGTCTGTGTGAAGGATTTCCGTGGGTAAGATGCCGACTCCACATTTGGGAAACCACGCTCTGAGACACATTCAGAATCCCAGCAACACGACGTTGTGAGACACCAGATTCCAACATTCCGACGCCACGATTCATTTCTTCGGGGCTCAGACGGTTTATTAATTGTCCCCTAGGCATTTTAGTGTTTCACAAATCAAATGAAGTCCTTTTTACGCTTTGTAAAGGAACACTGACAAGTTTGATTGGTCTGTTGGAAAGCAGTGCTACGCAAGATTTTGGGGGTGCATGAATTCATTTGCGAAGTGTGAGAAGTGTGCACTTTTATGAGTACTGAACTGCACATGAGTTTCTGCTTAAGATATTTATCAATATACCGAGTACAAATTCTGCCAAGAAATTTTAAATTTTCAGTGCAAAATTTGGTATATAAAAAGTGATCCCTATCAAACTTTGAGTAGTATATACCTGGAATACCTGTTTGCCAAAATAATAATAATAATAATAATAATAATAATAATAACTAGAATAATGTCGATGGCGTGCCATCGCAAATCCCCATGCTTTCTACAGAGGGGCCAAGTACCGAAAACCCCTCACCCTGTACTAATCACCCCCTTCAACTTGATATTCCGAATGACTATATTCGGTAAAATTTGAATTTTGACCCCCCCACCCAAGTCCGACCCCTTGGGCATGACCCAGGGGTTGCAGTCAAAATCCCGTTTAATATGTGTTACATATATCATTAATCATTACTTATGCAACGTTTGGTTTCAAAATCTATAAAATTGACTTTGAAATTGAATTTCATTGATATTTGACCTTTTGACCCCTCCCCAAGGCCCCTGGGGGTGGGGCCAAGAATAAATGTGACGTTGCAGGCCCTCATCATGTAAGGAAGCTGTGTACCAAATTTGTTTACATTCCGATCAGTGGTTAAGGAGGACATAGCGTGACGGACAGACGGGCGGACGGACAGACGGTCAGACAGACAGACGGACGAACGGACGGAGGCGTTCACAATTTCCCCGAACGCTTTTTTTTAAAAGCGTGGGGATAATAATAATCCATGCCACTGTGGATAACTGCAAGTAGGAGAACACTCAAATGATGGTCAGATGAAGCGACCCACGGACACCCTCAAAGCCTCCAATCAAGACTGCATATGCCAACAGAGTCATGGGAACAAATTGCGCAGCACCAAATTACATGAAGCAAAGTCGAACAGAAACGTGCTCAGTGTTAAGAAAGAGCTAAGGCATCACTGCATCACGATAACAAAATAGAAGTGAATGCAATGACCAGGAAACGATACAATCAACAGACAGTTCCCATCAGAGACACCAAAGGGTAAGAAACACAAACATGAAACAACAGACCCTAATGGAAACACCAACATTGGAAAGCCAAAAGGACAGTAACTGTTACTTTCTCACAAAATGTCCACGTGGCTGTCCATAACAAAATAATATAAGCGATACAAACACTCAAAGACAAACCATAACCAAAATAAACCGCGACAGAAGAACGGCCTTGGAGGAACAGTCGGCGGATCGAATTCCGGGGGGGGGGGGGGGGGGGGGGGGAGGGCTTAAATCGATTTTACACGGCCACAATAATATAAGCGATACAAACACTCAAAGACAAACCATAACCAAAATAAACCGCGACAGAAGAACGGCCTTGGAGGAACAGTCGGCGGATCGAATTCCGGGGGGGTGGGGGGGGGGGGGTGGGGGGGGGAGGGCTTAAATCGATTTTACACGGCCACAATTCTCGCCCTTACTTCCGTCGCAATTTAGAAAAATAAGTTTTTCAGTCCGCATGAAGCCCTCCTAACTCATCAGTGCAACATCTCCGGGGACACCAAACAATCAAACAACCACAGAGATGAAACAACGGTGAGGACTCGACAGCAATAAACCACTGAAATGCCGGGGCAAAAGAAAACCAACAGTTAGACTCCGATGGGCCCGACCAGAGACACGTCCATGAAACGAGGACTCCTCTAAACCCCCTTTTTATATAGAGCAAAATGGGGTTTACGGGGGTATACATTATCTGCCTTATTTCTGCTAAAACTATGATTGTGGGTATTCGTTAGGACCGAAGCGGTTTACCAGTACTCGTGTGCGGTCGGTTTCAGCTCTGCGTGGAAGCATGATGCAGCCCATCTTTTTCTTCAAGCCCCGATGGGCGGGGGCCAAGTCACTGTCATATTATCCTCTAATATATGTATATAACACCAAGTTAGATATAGCAATTGATTTCTGTTTATTACCTTTGCTCAAAAATATAAATTGGGGGTACCCTTTAGAAGAGGCGGTTCTACAGAGTACCCACAATCTATACATCACGAAAACACGTCTATATAATTTTGACCCCCTTGAACCCCACTTTTATAGAGTAAAACTTGGGTTTGCACGGGTTTACCTTTTTTTTATTTCTGCTCTAAGACATAGCTTGTGAGTACTCATTAGAACCGCCTCGATGCGGCGGTTCTAACGAGTACCCACAATCTATGTTTTGAGCAGAAATAAGAAAAATATCACATTTTTTTCATCATAAAAAATTCTCTTTATTCCGCGGTAAAATTTACACTGTATTTGTATAGGCGTGTTTTCGTAATTATCTAAGCACACCTAAGATAAATATCAAAATTATCTTTAGAAAGCTGTATGAGCTGACACCATGTTAATGTGAACGTATCATGCTAATGGTAAGACTCACTTTGTTCCATATCAGCGGTGTCTATTCTGAATCCAACAATACCATAGTCACCGTCACATGGTCTTAACTTCATCATTTTATTTGTATCTTCCTTCATTGATATACATAGAGAGTAGTAAAGAGAACACTGGCCAGAATTTACCCCCACCTACAACAACAAATACTGACAAAATTCTAGGATTCCATTATGAAACATCACGAAAACACGCCAATGTAATTTTGACTCCCTTGAACCCTTTTTTATAAAGTAAAACTGTTGTTTACAGGGGTAATCCTTATTTTTCTTATTTCTGTTCTATAATATAGATTGTGGGTACTCGTTAGAACCGAGCCGTTCTAACGAGTTTTTGTTTGATTTGAGGTTCAACGTCCCCGTCAACACTGTAAAGGTCATTTTGGAGACGTTGCTTCTAATTTTGTGGGACCTTTACCCGACATTGAGATGAAATGACATTTCAAGCCCTGTCGCCCAATGAAACCAATAGGGTTTACTAGCATGGACGGTCCGCCTCGCACCACGGTTCCTGGACAGGCTTAGATCCTCTAAGCGGTTTACCAGTACTAGTGTGCGGGCCGGATTCAGCTCTGCGTGGAAGCATCATGCAGCCCATATATTTCTTCAAGCCCCTATGGGCGGGGGCTCCGTTCTAACGAGTACCGCTATCTATATTTTGAGCAGAAATAAGAAAAAAAAATCACAATTTTTCATCTTTAAATGTACGATGTTTCGGCGGTAAAATTTACAATGCATTTGTAAAGGCGAGTTTTCGTGATGAACACGCCTATTCAAATACACTGAAATTTTTTTACTACCGAAAAAAAAAAAAGGAAAATTTTGCGATAAAAAATCTAATATTTTTCCATAAGAAAAAAAAAAGGTTTACCTCTGTCAACCCCAGTTTTACTATATAAAAGTGGGGTTTAAGAGGGTCTAATCAAATTTGATAGACTATAATTGATATTATACAGAGTTTGACTAGCATTCTTAAATGATATAGGGTGCAGATAAGCCATGTTTTGGTCCCAAAAGAACAGATTTCGGGATTCCTTGACCTTAGAGTGCAGACAGGCATTTTTTTGGCCCAAAATTGACTGTGTTTTTTTTTTTGGGGGGGGGGGGGGGAGACTGTGACCTTGAAAAAATATCAATGTCACCAAAATCTAATCAAATCTGCGGTATGTTGTAATGATCTATTGTACTAAGTTTGATTAAAATTAATCTCTTCGTTAATGAGATTTAGTGCAGACAAGCAATTTTTGTCCATAAATTGTCTGTTTTGGGGGACCCGAGACCTTGATAAAAAGGTCAAGGTCAACAAAATCCCATCAAATCTGCGTTATGTTGTCATGGTAATCATTTCGTCACAAAGTAATGAGATATAGCGCAGACAAGCAAATTTTGGCCCAAAATTGGCTTTGTTTGTTTGTTTGTTGTTTGTTTTGGCGGGGAGGGGGGGGGGGGGGCGTGACCTTAAAAAATGTCAAGGTCACCAAAATCTAATCAAATCTGCGGTATGTTGTAATGATATAATGCACCAAGTTTGACTAAAACTAATCAATTCATTCATGTGCAGAAAAGCCATTTTTGTCCCAAAATTGTCTGCATTAGTGTGTGTGTGTGTGGGAGGGGGGGGGGTGGGGGGGGGGCTGTGACCTTGAAAAAAGGTCAAGGTCACCAAAATGTAATCAGATCTGCAGTATTTTGTAATGCTATATTGTTCCATGTTTGACTAAAATTAATAAATTCGTTAATGAGATGCAGACAAGCCATTCTTGGCCCGACATCACGAAAACATGCCTATAAAATTTTGACCCCCTTTAACCCAACTTTTATATAGTAAAACTGGGTGTTCAGGGTAAACATTATTTTTCTTATTTGTGCTCAAAAACATAGACTGTGGGTACTCGATAGAACCGCCTCGTCGAGGCGATTCTATTGCGTCGCCGCAATCTATGTTTTCAGCAAAACCCAGTAAAACATCAGATTTTTTACGTGGAAAACTTTCCTTTTTCGTTGGTAAAATCTTCCAATACATTTGTATAGGCGTGTTTTCGTAATGTTGACAGTTTTTGGGGCCCGTGGCTTTAAAAAAAGTCAAGGTCACCAAAATCTAATCAAATCTGCGGTTTCTTGTAGAGATATTTTGTATCAAGTTTGCCGGATTAAAATTAATCAATTCGTTAATGAGATAGAGTGCAGACAAGCCATATTTGGCCCCAAAATGAAATTCCGAAAGTTGTCTCCCTTTGAAAAATGGCGGAAAATCTGCCAGGTGTTCCCATTCTGATTATGATATGTAAACTAGAAGTGAGGGCCTCCGTGGCCTAGTGGTTAAGAGCGCTGACTCTTGATCATTAGGTCTCTCACCGCTGTGGTTCGAGCCTCGCTCGGGTCACATGTGGGACGCCAAGTTCTGCAACGGAAAGTCAGGTGGTTTTTCTCCGGGTACTCCGGTTTTCGCCCACCTCTGATTAACGATCGGCTCGATATGAGTGAAATAATTTTGAAAGGGCCGTAAAACCAAAACATAAAAAAAACTAGAAGTGAAGGCAATGATCAGGAATGGATACACTTAACCCAGAGCTGTCATCAGGAACACCAAAGGGAAAGAAACACAAACATGAAATAACCAGACCCTCATGAAAACGCCAATAGCGGAAAGACAAAAGGACTTTCACTTTCCCACAAAATGGCCAACTGGCTATCCAAAACAAAACAAACAAACAAAACCATAAGCGGTACACACACTCAAAGACAAACCATAACAAAAATAAACCGCGACAGAAGAACTGCACTGGAACGCTCAGTGAAGTGGGGCTTAAATCGATTTTACTCGGCCGCAATCCTCGCCCTTACTTCCGTCGCGATTTAGACAAGTATTATTTTAGTTCGCATGAAGGCCTCCCCACTCAGCAGTGTAACATCTCCGAAAACATAAAAATCAAACAACCACAGAGGTGAAACAACGGTAAGGACTCCACAGCAAGAAACCACTCAAATGCTGGCGCAAAACAAAATACAAAAAACAACAGACTCCGATGGGCCCAACTAGAGACAGAGCATCAACAGTACATACAATTAAATTAAACAAGCAAATTCCACAGAGAATTTATGTCCCCCGCGCGCATTATTTTCATTTGAGCTAATAAAAATAAGTGAGTTACCCAGGCAACCATTGGTATCACTTAACGCAGGTTCGATACCAACCGGGTTTGGCAACATTCCTTCATAAAGAGTGACTGTTCATGAAATTTTTTCTATGGTCATTCTCTCCCTTCAACTGATTCAAGAAGGGCAGTTGTCAGTTTCTGGCGAAAGAATGTGCTCAGTACTGGTTAAATCATTTACGTATAAACACTCACAATGTACCTCCTACATAATACAGTTTCATATTATTGATGCGAAAAAAAACAAACTCTAAGTTAAAAATGTGACAAAAGTGAAAAGAATTATTTTAAGATTCTGTAAAAAAGCACATGCATATCTTCAGACCATAATTCAAGCAACTTTAAAGTTTTGGAAGGATTAGTATTAAACTGTAGGAGGAGTTGTGCTCACAAGGTACCGACTACCGTAACGCGATTATACTCTTTCATAGAATTGATACATGAAAAAAGTCTAAGTTAAAAATGTGAAAAAAGTGAAAAAAAAATAAATAAAGAATACTGAAAAAAACATATGCCCAACTTCAACCATGTTAAAGACACCTGTAAAATTTCAGAAAGATCGGTATAAAACTGTAGGAGTAGTTGCGCTCACAAGGTACCTACTATGAATTCGGAACCATGTCAAAAAGTCTAAGTTAAAAAGGTGAAAAAAAATGAAAAAAAAAATAATAATTAAAGAATTCTGAAAAAAGCATATGCACAACTTCAAACCATGATAAGGACACCTGTAAAATTTCAGAAGGATCGGTATAAAACTGTAGGAGAAGTTGCGCTCACAAGGTACAGTGGCGATTTAGTTTTTGTTGTCCACGGAAACGGATGCAAAACTCTTTTCAACCATTTGAAAACGCAGCGTTTAGACCACGCTTAAACGATCGTTTACATTTTCAGCCAATCAGATCATCGTTTCTGAAACGTTTCAAGCGTTTCGTATATCAACCAATCACATTAGCGTTCGGAAAACGCTGTCATGGAAACCGTTTCTTGTTTCATATGTTCTTTTTCTTTAACCAATAAAAATCCCGCAGACTCACTTTAATGATAATAATAATAATGATAGTTAATAATAATGAATAAAAATAAAATAAAAATAATGATTATTATTATTATTATTATTATTATTATTATTATTATTATTATTATTTATTATTTTGGTTATTTTTATTATGAAACAGAAAATAGATAAAAAATAATAGCGAAATGATTTTAAGTTGAAGAGGATCTCCTGCAATAAACAGGAAAGTGTGTTTGACAGAAAGAAAATGTTTCCGGATTCTGTAGCTCAGTCGGATGCGCGTGTAACTGTTGATCCAGATTCGCGGGTTCAATGCTTGCCGGTGAAAAACAAACTACATAAGAACCTTTCATACATGGACAAAACATTAACCGAGAAGACTCTGTTTTCTATAGTTTTCGAATGCTTTTTGTGAGGGAATTTATTGTTCTCACCCATTACGTACGGTCGCTATATTTATGGAAACAAACAAAAAAATAATAATAATAACAAATTTATACAATGAATTTGACATTTAACATGATTTTTCAGTATATGTGATCTCAATAATTATCCGTCATCAAATTAACATTCGATGACAGATGTCTTCTTCAATCATCACGAAAACACGCCTTTATAAATTTGACTCTTTTGTATTGAAAAACTTGGCTTAACAGGGTTAATTATTTTACATTATTTCTACTCAAATATAGAGTGTGGGTAAACGTTAAACCCGCATCGCCAAGGCGGTTCTAACGAGTACCCACAATCTTTGTTTTGAGTAGAAATTTGGACAAAAATATAAGAACTTTTATCCCAAAGTTTACAATTTTGTTGTAGAGTAGAAGTTTACAATTTATTTGATTAGGCTTGTTTTCGAAATGGAAAAAAAAAAATAAATTGTATTTGAACTGTCAGAATCAGACACACGTTAATATTTTTTCTTTTTTATATTTCGGCGGTGAAAATATTTCATTCATAATTTCATAATATACTAAGCCGCGAAATCAATTTATATCTGAAACAAATAAAAATCATCGCTTCACCTCATTACAAAAACACGCACTTTCGTATTTTAAAAATTTTACCAAAAATCTAAGAAAAGTATTATATTTTTATATTTCTGCTCAAAGCATACATTGTGAGAACTCGTTAGAGTCGCCTCGGTGAGGCGGTTCTAACGAGTAACCACCATCTATGTTATAAGCAGAATTAAGAAGAAATATCAAAATAACACACCCGTGCGACATAGTGGATTTTTTTTTCAGATCTCCAAAATGGCTACTTTTCTAACGAAAATCCGTGATATTTTTCATTTATGCTGCTAATATAGGTTGTGGGTGCTCGTTAGAACCGCCTCAATGCGAAGGTTCTAACGAGTACCCACAACCTATGTCTTGGAGCAGAAATAAGAAAAAATAATGTATACCCCCGTTCACCCCCATTTTCTCGATATAAAGTGAGGTTTAAGGGGGTGTTCATTTCACGGACTTTTTCACGCTATGATGTACACCCATGTAAATTCCAGTTATATTACATAAAGGTTTGGTTTAAGGGCTCAAAATAATATAGGCTTGTTTTCATGATGTCGTGAAAACACGGTATGTTCTTATTGTGAACATTAAATATGATCGCGATATCTTCACAGTGGCAGCCCGGACTACTTTTTCAATATTCTTTTTTCATAAATGCCAGACACATTTTGTCTAAAACATAAGAATTTTCACTCACGCTTCGCACTCATTGATTCCAATTGTGAGTGCGTGTGTGTTTTTTACCATACATTGAGATGAAATGACTTCCCAAGCCCTGTCGCCCAAACAAACAAAAATGGTTTATATGTAGGGACGGCCAGCCTCGAACCATTTTGGCTGGTCAGGCATAGATCCTGTAAGCGGTTTTTCACATTTCAGTACTGGTCATTGAAGAAATATGTGGGCTGCATGATGCTTCCACGCAGAGCTGAATCCGGTCCGCACACTAGTACCGGTAAACCACTTAGAGAATCAAAGCCTGTCCAGGAACCACGTTGCGAGGCGGACCGCCCATGCTAATAAACCCTATTGGTTTCATTGGGCGACAGGGCTTGAGATGTCATTTCATCTCAATGTCGGGTAAAAGTCCCACAAAATTGGAAGCAACGTCTCCAAAATGACATTTACAGTGTTGACGGGGACGTTAAACCTCAAATCAAACAAACAAATCAGTACTGGTCACGAACACAGTAAAACCGAGTCTGCTATTTTCGTTTATTTCGACTCGTATACATATATTGTATTCTGACATGCAGAACTCTAGTAAAATGTGAGATTGAGGGGTAGTGATTTGAATTGCCTCGGTGAGGCAAAACCTATTAATATCCACAACATTTTTTTCGGAGAAATGAAGACGTTTATCCTAAATTCTCATCAACTACCTTCTAACCCCCCCCCCCCCACACACACACACACACACGCACACACTTCACCGTGTACGACATATGATAATTCTCGTGCTGTTCATAGAGGCGGATCTAACGTGGAGCCTCAATACGGTTTGTGCGTTGTTTTTGTGGAAATCATGAATTGTGTAAAGTCGATAGCATCGCCTTAATAACACAGATTATGAGTGCTCCTTAGCATCCTACATCGTTGAGATAAAGGTCGGGGGTTACAGGGATCTACAATATTTTCTTTATTTTTGCTAATTTAGAAATTAAAACATAGATTGCGGGTACTCGTTACCGAACACCAAACACAATGTTTGGTAAAATATCACACAAATATCATTGTTTTTTATCGTCGGAAAACTGTCCGTTTTTTTTTTTTTTGTTTCATTCACTATGTCAACCGGTCTGATTATGCCCACTAACATTTTTAGGATGCAAAATTGTAACATTTTCCAGAGATTGCAGGTTCTGGTCAAACTGCATCAGTCAGACGGTTCTAACGAGTGCCCACAATCTATGTTTTTGGAAAAGAAGTAAGAATGTTGCCCGGCTGGCAGAACTTGCGACCCCTGATCACAAGCTAGACGCGCATCAGACTGAGCTGAAGATCCTCGAATTAATGTCGCCCGACCGGCAGAAACCGAACCCGCGACACCTGATCAACAGTCTGGTAAAACTGCATCAGTCAGACGGTTCTAACGAGTGCCCACAATCTATGTTTTTGGAAAAGGAGTAAGAATGCTGCTCGGCTGGCAGAACTTGCGACCCCTGATCACCAGCTAGACGCGCATCAGACTGAGCTAAGATCCTCGAATTAATGTCGCCCGACCGGCAGCTACCGAACCCGCGACACCTGATCAACAGTCAGACGTACAACAAACTGTACTACAGGTCCCCCAATTAACGTTGTCCGACCGGCAGCTACCGAACCCGCGACACCTGATCAACAGTCAGACGTACATCAGACTGTACTACAGGTCCCCAAATTAACGTTGTCCGACCGGCAGGTACCAACCCGCGACTCCTGATCACCAGCAAGACGCACACCAGACTGTGCGACAGATCCACGAATTAATGTTGCCCGACCAGCGGGTACCGAACCCGCGTCATCTGATCACCAGTAAGATGCGCATCAGACTGTGCTACAGACCCACGAATTAATGTTGCCCGGTCGGCAGGTACTGAACTCGCAACCTGTGATTACCAGTCAGACGCGCATCAGACTGTTACAGACCCACGAATTAATGTTGCCCGGCCGGCAGGTACCGAACTCGCAACCCCTGATCACCAGTCAGACGCGCGTCAGACTGCTACAGACCCACGAATTAATGTTGCCCGGCCGGCAGGTACCGAACTCGCAAACCCTGATCACCAGTCAGACGCGCATCAGACTATGATTCCGAGGCCTGCATAAAGCAAGTATTCCAGTTTGTTTTAGGGAAAACTAATATCAGATTGCGTATTCCTAGGCTTTCGCATGCTTCGCTGAAACCGTCCAGTCAGCTATATTAAGGTCATATCGAGCCGGCTAGTCAGTTTCTAAGCCACTTATTGTTTACTGGACCAACACCATTTGATCAGCACATTACACATTATATCACCAGAAAGTTGCACCTTGGCCTTTAGAATCGGTGGAAGCGAGGGATATTTCAGGATCAATCACCACGAAAGAAGTTTACTGGGCCCATCGGGGGTAGAACCCACTGCTCTGTGATCATCAGACCGGGTCACCGAGACCGACCACATGTGTAACCAATGGTTCCCTAGTAGAATTTGTATATATGTGCGTAGTTTAGGCTTTATCCTCGCTGGTCACACATGATGATGATGATGATGATGATGATGATGATGATGATGATGATACGTACGTCATATATGATGATGATGATGATGATGATGATGATGATGACGGTGGTCACACATGATGATGATGATGATGATGATGATGATGATGATGATGATGATGATGATGATGACGATGATACGTACGTCATGTATGTTTACCACTGCGAGTTGCATATGCGAATGATTTAACACCCCCCCACCCCCCCCCCACACACACACGTGTGGTGTTGTGTAGTTTAAAAATATTATTAAAACATGGTGTATTTTGATTTTATAATACATTATTATTCAACTCAACAACGTTACTATGGTTATTTCCTGCTGATTTTTCCCACAAACGTATTGATGGGGAACTTGTATATTGAAGAAGGCAGCTCTTTGATATCGGATTACACGGGGTGGTATTCAGAAGATGTGCGGTTACCTGCAGGGCATTAGGTAAGAAGCGGAATGACAGGTACATACGGAAATGCGTCACGGCAAAAGAAACCTATAGGGAAATGTCGGTATTTGTGTTGTCCGATTTCGATAAAGTGGTTTTTCATTTGTACTAAATGTTTTATTTATTTATTTATATTTATCTTTTTGTCGGGGCAAATTGTATTGTCACCCGAGTGCTAAAATTTCAACTGTCACATCATTAGAACGTAGTTTTCAGATGAAAAGTAATGTTTTCATCTCAATCCAAATTTAGATTGTAGGTGTTCGTTACAACCTCCCCAGTGAGACAGATCTAACGAGTGGCCACAAACTACGTTTATGGGCAGAAAAATGAAAAAAAAAATGTATATTTCTGTAAATTCCAATTTACTATATAAAGTGCGCGACCGCGTGTGTGTGTTATTAATGTTTTTTTTATTATCTTCACTTGTCACTATTTCACCCCATTATGGTCTACGCTATTTCCATATACATGTACATCCACACCAGCGTTGGATGATGATGAGTGTCATTATAATAATTATTATTATTATTATTATTATTACTGAATCCGACAGAAAACCAAATCGGGAATGCCATGCGTTATGTAGCGTATGTCCAGCGTTATATTTTCCAAAAAGTTGATTGAGGGCAAAAATCGAAAATAGCTTAATAGCTTGGACTAGGATAGTCTTTGAAACCGGAGTACGTAAGATGTGCATTGTTTGTTTGTTGAGGTTTAACGTCCCCGTCAACACTGTAAATGTCATTTTGGAGACATTGCTTCCAATTTTGTGGGACTTTTACCCGACATTGAGATGAAATGACATCTCAAGCCCTGTCGCCCAATGAAACCAATAGGGTTTATTAGCATGGCCTCGCACTGCGGTTCCTGGACAGGCTTAGATCCTCTAAGCGGTTTACCAGTACTAATATGCGGGCTGGATTCAGCTCTGCGTGGAAGCATCATGCAGCCCATATATTTCTTCAAGCATAGAGCGAATTGGCATGTACACAGAATGAAGAGTCGGACTACGTACTTTGCCGCGTCACAGTATAACGAACCAACGTCGTTACCTTGATTCTTTCTTCTATTTCGAAAAACTGAGCGTTTACTTTTTCTGTGGTATTAATTTATTTATGGCTAATTTGGATACACTGACCAAACACACACGTGGAATGAAATTGCTTCTTTCATATAATCTGGCCCCTAAGTAATAAAAGTGTTTCATGCTCAACTATGCTGAGCATGAAATCGATAATACTCGCAAATATTACAGTAATGGGACCAAACATATAATGTCTGTGCTCGTTACAACCATTCAATGGAGGCGGATCTAACGAGTACCCACAATCCACGCTTTTGAGGAGAAATATTATAGAAATATATATAACTGTTAACCCAGAAAATTGTATATATAAAGAGTTTTGTTATTTCCATAAAACGCACTTGTTACTTTATTTGTTTGTTTGATTTGAGGTTTAACGTCCCCGTCAACACTGCAAAGGTCATTTTGGAGACGTTGCTTCCAATTTTGTGGGACTTTTACCCGACATTGAGATGAAATGACATCTCACGCCCTGTCGCCCAATGAAACCAATAGGGTTTATTAGCATGGACGGTCCGCCTCGCACCGCGGTTCCTGGACAGGCTTAGATCCTCTAAGAGGTTTACCAGTACTAGTGTGCGGGCCGGATTCAGCTCTGCGTGGAAGCATCATGCAGCCCATATATTTCTTTAAGCCCCTATGGGCACTTGTTACTTTATCAACCGGCAGTTGCATCAGAAGCAAATAAAATCATTTGTCTTCATCTTTCATTACGATCAAACATCTGTGTGACATAGGGCATTTTTAGCATGTTTACTGATAAACATCTGTGATACTATTCTTATGCATATTCAAAAGATAGGCTGATGGTGCTCGTTCGAACCGGTTCATTGAGGCGGTGCTAATGAGTACCCACGACCGATGTCTTTGAACAGAAATAAGAAAAACAATCAATCGATCAATATTCAAACGATATGCTGATGGTGCTCGTCTGAACTGGCTCATTGAGGCTGTGCCAATGTGCACCCACGACCGACGTCTTTGATTTGTTTGTTTGATTTGAGGTTTAACGTCCCCATCAACACTGTAAAGGTCATTTTGAAGACGTTGCTTCCAATTTTGTGGGACTTTTACCCGACATTGAGATGAAATGACATCTCAAGCCCTGTCGCCCAATGAAACCAATAGGGTTTATAAGTATGGACGGTCCGACACTCACACCGCTTTGCCTGGGCAGGCTTAGATCCTCTAAGCAGTTTACCAGTACTCGTGTGTGGGTCGGATTCAGCTCCTCGTGGAAGCATCATGCAGCCCATATATTTCATCAAGCCCCGATGGGCGGGGCCGTACCGTCGTCTTTGAACAGAAATAAGAAAGATAATCAATCAATCAATCAATCAATCAATCAAGCAAATTTTATTCGCTTAAGCTTATGCAGCTCATCATAATCAAACATATATAGACAGACAAATAAGTGAAGAATAGCATAAAAGTGAATTACTGGATAGGGCATTGTCTTACACAATACAAGTTCTCAGGCTACATGTAGGCGACATACCTGTTAGAAGCTACCAAATCCCAGCAAGTTATCGTCGCACGAGCGTCAAAACAAGATGATGCATCGACGTCCATGCGACGCCGACTAGACGTCGTTTATTTGTTTGTTTGATTTGGGGGTTTACGCCCCCGTCAACACTGTGTAGGTCATTTGAAGACGTTCCGATATTGTGGGACTTATACCCGACATTGAGATATGACATCTCAAGCCCTGCCGCCTAATAAATCAAATATGGTTTATATGCATGGACGGTCCAACTCGCTCCACTTTTCCTAGGCACGCTTAGTACTCACGTGCGGTTGGTTTCAGCTCTGCGTGGAAGTATCATGCAGCCATCTATTTCTTCAAGCCCCAATGGGCGGGGCTGGACTAGACGTCGTATGGACGCTAGGTCACCTACGATACAGGTATGTGACTTCTGTGGTTGCTAAGATTTTGGAAAAGGTCTGCCGGCATGTCAGCAGACAGTTATAATAATGATAATGAATTCCTCCGTCAACCCCAGTTTTTTCTTGATAAAGTGGGGTCTAGTGGGGGTTTTCATTTCACGGACTTGTTAACCTGATGGTTATGTTTCTTTCCTTTTTATCTTCTCATGTATGTCATGAGCATGGCCATAAGGGATATTTTAGTCTGTTATATTACTTCATGCAACAAACACTCACGTAAACCTTCCTTAAGCGCAAAATTTGGGTTTACAGTCATGAATATCCGCCGCCTTTTTTTAACACACACACACACACACACACACACACACACACACACACACACACACACACACATGCACGCGCGCGAACACACAAACGCACACAGGTTAACAGCCGCGATTTGGATAAATCGCCAATGTAAGATTATTTTCTTAAGATCATCATGAAAAGTGTATATATAATGTTAACCCCCATGAACCCCATTTTCATAAAGTACAACTGGGGTTAACGGTTTCCTATTTCTGCTCGAAGCGGTTCTAACGAGGACCAGCAATCTATGTTTAGGTTCACGTTCGGTGAAGATCAGCAATCCATATTTAGAGCAGAAAAATGCAAGATATCGGATATTATGTCAGAAAATTTTCAATTTTTGGTGACAAAACTTTCAATATATTTGAATAGGCGTGTTTTCGCAAAGTACCGTTGAAGATGAAATCTCCAAAATAGTTATTCTTAGTTTCGAGTGAAAACTTATCAATTTCATGCTCGGAACATAGATTCAACAAAGCTCGTTATAACCGCCGTGTACTTTGTTTTTCAAAAAAGTTGGGTTGCAGGGGTATTAATAAACAAATACTAATTAACGTGTTCTATTTCATAATTCGCTTTAGGAAAATAGAGGCACGAGACAAGCTGCATTCTTCCATAATATTCAGACTAAAAATAAAAATAATAAAAAAATAATTATTATTCGCGCTTATATCTGCATCAAACCATTATGATTACGCTCCCGTGCGCTAAATGTCTCTAAAACTCTCAGATGAATTTTTTTATTTTTTTAATTCTGCCATATTTATAGATTTATGACTGCTCATTGGAACCACCTTGGTAATACGGTTTTAACGAGTATCCGCAATCTATGTTTAAGAACAAAAACAAGAAAAAAAAAATAATGAATTCCCCGTAAATCCCATTTTCTAAAAAAAAAAAAAAAAAATGCTCATTAGCACCGCCCTGTCCAGACAGTTTTAAGGAGTATCCGTAATCTATGTTTTGGAGCAAAAATAAGGAAAAAAGGAATACCTCGTAAACCCAATGTGCTCTATATACTGTGGGGATTAGAGGGGCCTTCTATTCACGGACTTGTTATCTTGATGCATGAGCTGTATGGTGCTTGTTAAAACCGCTTCAACAAATCGGTTCAAACAAAAACCCACATTCAATGCTCTTGAGATAATGTGGGATCTAGTTGGACATGTTGGAGTGTTTATTTATTTAACGGAGTATTTGTTGAGGTGATGATGAATAATTTAGAAATTCTGAATTAACATATAACAAATATCGACTAATGTAGAACAGTTTCCGGAAAGCAGATATTACACACGCGTGTAAACACATTACCTGGCGTTGCATGGCAACGTAAGTGAAGTGTGGTCAGTGACAAATCTCGCCAATACTATTATATGACCCTAATGTCTTGGGAAATACGGTCATCTGTAATAGCCAGAATATACAGGGATTCTAATAATTTTGGCCTCAGTGTGGCACAAATATTTCCTTAACATTTAAACAAACAAAGAACATTTCTCAGCTAATGCATTTTCTTAACCCGTATTTGACAAAGATGGAATCTCCCACCTAGTAAGTTTGGATTGGTCCATTTCCAATCATTGGGCTGCCAGGTTTGTTTTATTAGCGACACATTTTGCAACAATGTTTGTACTTTCAGCAAACAGTGTAGAACCAGGTCAGACGTCGCGTTTTGTGGCGTCTGATCTGGGTCGGCAATATTTGCCAATGTCTCACAAAAGGGCCGCTAGGCATATATGGGTTAAATCTTCGATACACTTATTTGTTTGTTTTTCTTTCTTTCTTTTTTTCTTTTTTTTTTGTTGGTTCTTTTGTTTTTAGAAAAAATCCATAAAGATTTTTAGGATGAAAATTTATCATGCATTAAGCTGAGGTATTATCCATGTCATTCTCGATTGTTCTTTATATATGTATAGTTTAGTTAAGATTGTTCTTTATACTCCGTATTTAAAGTCAATGATCATGTCAATTCTTAAGCAATGACATACATCTACTTACAGAATATTCATTTTTTTTTCTCAAATATAACTTTAATTTTAAATGACGCGATTGTAGTGAATATATATGTTAAGCTGTTGAAGATAATCGTAAATAGACATGCACATGTATTTAAGTCAACTAAAGCGATTGCGCATGCGCGCTAAATGCATAAATTCGATTGGCTCAGTCATGAAACGGTTTCAAACGGTCATACTATTGGCCAAAACGGGAAAGCGTTTTCAATAGCGTTTTGATCTTTTCAGAGCGCATGCGCAAATTTACCGTTTGTCTGAAACGATTCGCCTTGACTTTTGATTGGTCAAAACGATATGAAACGCTCGAACCGTTGTCGAAACGCAAACGTTTTGCAACGGTTTCAAAACGCACCCTAAACGCAAAAACGGGTAGGTCGAACGTTATCGCTACTGTACCTACTACATTATACTCTTTCATAGAATTGATGCATGAAAAAAGTCTAAGTTAAAAATGTGAAAAAAAATGAAAAAAAAAAAAAAATAAAAAAAAAAAATAGAGAATTCTGAAAAAAAAAACAACATATGCACAACTTCAAACCATGATAAAGACACATGTAAAATTACAGAAAGATCGGTATAAAACTGTATGAGGAGTTGCGCTCACAGGGTACCTACTATGAATTCAGAACCATGCAAAAAAAGTCTAAGTTAAAAAAGTGAAAAAAGTGTAAAAAATTAATTCAAGGATTCTGAAAAAAGCACATGCACAACTTCAAACCATGATAAAGACACCTGTAAAATTTCAGAAGGATCGATAGGAGGAGTTGCGCTCACAAGGTACCTACTACAAGCTCGGAACCACGCGCCACGCACCACGCACCACGAAACACGCACCACGGAAAGCCGAATACTATATCCCCTCGCTTTTCTTCGAAAAGGCGGGGGACAATTAAAGTCGAACGACTCCATAGAACTCTTGGTAATTGCGATGAGATGATCACCCTTACTTTATTTAATAAATACACTTCTCCTCCCCGTGTAGCCTCCAGCAGCATGGAACATAAATACAGTAAAAACCTATATTAAGCCCACCTTTGGGACTGTTAAAAAGTGGCCTTTAAGACCGTCCTAAATGTGGTCCATGACCAGGGGACACTGTATGTAGAGTGAGTGTTTCAGTTTTACGTCCCACCAACAGCTAAGGTCATACGGAGACGGGATCTCGGTTTAAAGACCCATCCAAAAGTCAGGAGAAGCCCGGGATCGAACCTGCGACCCTTGGTTTACAAGGCGAGTAGCGTAACCACTCGACCACGGAGGCTTCTTCACTGTATGTAGAAAACAGAAAAGAAATAATAACTGAAATTTTCTCAATAAACTTTCTAAAGCAAAATTTGTCTTAATTTTAGGTGGTCTTAAAATGGGATTTTTCTGTATATAAAATAACTTTGGTTTTGTTTGCGAAGCACACTGTTCCGTAACATAGTTTGAGACTGACCATTACGATATTTGCAGGCACAAAACGTTGATTCAACGTTGAACTAACGTTGAAACAACGTTTTCCACGTTGTTTCACCGTTAATTCAACGTTGAGTGCCTGCTGGATTATTTGCAATCCTAAGCACAGATAGTCAGTACTGATAAGTCATTATTTCGACGCGAGAAAATGACGTTTCACCGTCTAGCGTCAAGGAAATCGACTAGTGACGTCATCAATTGGCAGTTTTTAATGACGTCACTCGTCACGTTCTTCCTTGTCATCACTTGTTGCATACGGGCCTCCGTGGCCTAGTGGTTAAGAGCGCTGACTCTTGATCATTAGGTCTCTCACCACTGTGGTTCGAGCCTCGCTCGGGTCACATGTGAGACGCCAAGTTCTGCAACGGAAGGTCAGGTGGTTTTTCTCCGGGTACTCCGGTTTTCGGCCACCTCTGATTAACGATCGGCTCGATATGAGTGAAATAATCTTGAAAGGGCCGTAAAACCAAAACCAAAAAAAAAAAAATGACTTGTTGCATAATAAAACACAGTTGTTTTCCATTGCCTATATAGGCGCGCTGTGTTTTGATTGATTGATTTGAGGTTTAACGTCCCCGTCGACACTGTAAAGGTCATTTTGGAAACCTTGCTTCCAATTTTGTGGGACTTTTACTCGACATTGAGATGAAATGACATCTCAAGCCCTGTCGCCAAATGAAACCGATAGGGTTTATTAGCATGGACGGTCCGCCTCGCACCGCGGTTCCTGGACTCGCTTAGACCCTCTAAGCGGTTTGCCAGTACTAGTGTGCGGGCCGGATTCAGCTCTGCGTGGAAGCATCATGCAGTCCATATATTTCTTCAAGTCCCTATGGACGGGAACGTAGGCGCGCTGTGTTAGAATTGTTATCTCTTTGCATGTTACATATGTTGTGATACATATAAAATAGAGTTTAAACCAACCCACCGTATGTAGGGAAAACTGGGGTTTACAGGGATATACACTATTCATCTTATTTCTCATGTAGGTTGTGGGTACCTATGCATCACGAAAACACGCCTATGTAATTTTGACCCTCTTGAACCCCACTTTTATATAGTAAAACTGGGGTTTACAGGGGTAAACCTTATTTTTCTTATTTCTGCTCTAAAATATAGATTGTGGGTACTCGTTAGAACCGCCTCGATGTGGCGGTTCTAACGATTACCCACAATCTATATTTTGAGCAGGAGTAAGAAAAATATCACGATTTTTCATCTTAAAATTTTCATTTTCTCGGCGATAAAGGTTAAAATGTATTGGTATAGGCATGTTTTCGTAATGTGAGGCGGTTCTAACAGCACCCAAAACCTATGTTTGGAGCATTACTAAGAAATATATCACGAGCTTTCATCAGAAAAGTGACCATTTTGGATATATGACAGAATTCACTGGTGTCTTATCGAAATGTGTTGTGTAGATATAGCTCCCTTTGCTTTTCGGGAACGGAGCCTCTCTTTGAAAGGGGTCAGGTCTCGCTTCTTTTAATGTAGACATCTACTAATATTTTGGCGACAAAAATTGTTTTGAAAGAGATGGGGCCCCTTAATCTTTACCAGTCTCTAGGCAGACAACAAATTGCATGAAATGACAAATCTTGTTTTCTAGGAAAAATAAAAAAATAAAAAATATTTAAAATGTCGTCTGCTGAAAAAATACCAAACATGCAAAGCGTTAAAGCATGTCAGTTCACCTTTATCCTATATATGCCTTGTGTCCCGTTAATGTAGACCCAGATCAAACGCCATAAAACGCGCCAAATGCCTTCACGTTTCAGTGCTAAATGTGCAAGGATTTTGTCAAACTTACAATAAAGGAAAATAACCAGACACCCCTTTTAGTGGATTGGCAGAGGCATAACAGTGCATGCAAACTTCTTATTCTTCTTCTTATGCTAGGGTTAGAGACATGTACAATTTGTGACCACTTTCATCACCATCATACTCATCATCATCATCATCGTCGTCGTCGTCTTCTACTTCTTCTTTTCTTTCCTACCTCTTATGCTAATTTTAGACACATGTACATGTCGTGACCTCTTTCATCATCATCATCATCATCATCATCATCATCATCATCATCATCATCATCATCATCATCATCATCATAACAACCTTCTTCTTCTTCTTCTTCTTCTTCTTCTAATTCTTCTTCTTCCCTCCTTCCTTCTTCTGTTCGCATCTACGTTTTATGGGTAAAGGGTGCTACGTATGTGATTGGTAAGTAAATAAAATACTCACCTGAGAATTGGCAGCATTCTGTACGTCGCCGTATAAAAATATTGCAAACGTCGCAGTATCATCTGACACTAGCACTGCCTGGAACGTGTGTGTCCTCTGAAAGAAGAATTAACATGCCGCTATTTCACCTTTTCAATAGGCCCCCGCCCATAGGGGCTTGAAGAAATATATGGGCTGCATGATGCTTCCACGCAGAGCTGAAGTCGGCCCGCACACTAGTACTGGTAAACCGCTTAGAGGATCTAAGCCTGTCCAGGAACCGCGGTGTGAGGCGGACCGTCCAATGCATATAAACCCTATTGGTTTCATTGGGCGACAGGGCTTGAGATGTCATTTCATCTCAATGTCGGGTAAAAGTCCCACAAAATTGGAAGCAACGTCTCCACAATGACCTCTACAGTGTTGGCGGGGACGTTAAACCTCAAATCAACCAAAAAATCACCTTTTCAACGATTTCATAACACTTGCAGACTGCGTGCGTGAAAGCCTAAACAAAGAAAGCCGTCTTTTTCATTTACCTCAGGCTGTGGTTTGGCATTCAGTCACAGGCGCTGAACTTGAATGTGCGTCCTGTTGCTAATTTGAGGCCTGCCACCCTTGAACTTTAATTTCACGTTGTCTCAATAGCGGAATTTCACTGTACAGGCAACATGCCGTTTTTCACCTTCTAAACTATTTCATTACACTTGCAGACTGCGTGCGTGAAAGCCTATACAAAGAAAGCCGTCTTTTTCATTTACCTCAGGCTGTGGTTTGGCATTCAGTCACAGGCGATGAACTTGAATGTGCTTTAATTTCACGTTGTCTCAATAGCGGAATTTCACCGTACAGGCAACATGCCGTTATATCACCTCCTCAACCATTCACAGACGGGCCTCCGTGGCCTAGTGGATAAGAGCGCTGACTCTTAGTCATTAGGTCTCTCACCGCCGTAGGTTCGAGCCTCGCTCGGGCCACGTGTGAGACGCCAAGTTCTGCAACGGAAGGTCAGGTGGTTTTTCTCCGGTTACTCCGGTTTTCGCCCACCTCCGATTAACGATCGGCTCGATATGAGTGAAATAATCTTGAAAGGGCCGTAAAACCCAAACCAAACCAAATCAACCATTCACAACACTTGCAGACTGCGTGCGTGAAAGCCTAGATAAAGAAAGCCGCCTTTTTCATTTACCTCAGGCTGTGGCTTGGCATTGAATCACAGGCCATTACGAAAACACGACCATACAAATATATTGAAAGCCTTATCGCCGAAAAATATGAAAATTTTTGGTTGAAAAATTGTGAAATTTTATCTTATTTCTGTTAAAAATATAGATTGTGAGTACTAGTTAGAACCGCCTCGTTGAGGCGGTTCTAACGAGTACCCACAATCTGTATTTAAGAGCAGTAATTAGAAAAAAATAAGTTTACCCATGTAAACCCTAGTTTTCCTATATAAAAGTCGGGTTCAAGGGGGTCAAATTATATAGGCGTGTTTTCGTGATGCGTTGAACATGAATGGTCGACCGGTTGCTATTTTGAGGCCTGCACATCTTGAACTCGCGACGGTGAAATAGACGCCACGTTCTGCGTCGTCTGATCTAGGTCTACAATAATTGACAATCATCACCCGGACAAGTCCGTGAAATAAAGACCAACCTAAACCCCACTTTAGATATAGAAAACTTGGGTTTAAAGGGCTAAACATTATTTTCCTTAGTTATTCTCCTAGACATAGGTGGTGGGTACTCGTTACAACCGCCTCAATGAGGCGGTTCTAACTAGCACCCAAAACCTATGTTTGGACCATAATTAAGAAAAATATAAAAAAAATCATCTGAAAAATTGCCTTTTTGAGGCCTGAAAAATGTACTATATCACACGAATGTGTTATCGTATTGGTCATTTTTGGACCCTAGACATATACTACTCAAAGTTTGATAGGGATCACTTTTTATATACCAAATTTTGCACAGAAAATTTAAAATTTCTTGACAGAATTTATACTCGGTATATTGATAAATATCTTAAGCAGAAATTCGTGTGCAGTTCAGTACTCATAAAAGTGCACTCTTCTCACACTTCGCAAATGAATTCATGCACCCCCAAAATCTTGCCTAGCACTGCTTTCCAGCAGACTAATGAAACTTGTCAGTGTTCCTTTACCAAGCGTAAAAAGGACTTCATTTGATTTGTGAAACACTAAAATGCCTAAAGGGCAATTAAGAAACTGTCTGAGCCCCGAAGAAATGAATCGTGGCGTAGGAATGTTGGAATCCGGCGTCTCTGAACGTCGTGCTGCTGGGATTCTGAATGGTCTCAGAGCGTGGTTTCCCGAATGTGGAGTCGGTGTCTTACCCACGGAAATCCTTCACACAGACACGACGGGGTCGAGAAATGCCTACAACTGAACGTCAGGTCCGTTTCTTGTTGATTCAGTCTCGACGTGAACGGTTCCTGGACGCTACGCGTTTGCATAACGAGCTAAGGAATGGAAGTGGAGTACGAATTTCTACACAAACTTTCGGAAACGGGCTCCACGAGTTCGGATTTAATGACATGAGGCCTGCTGTACGTGTTCCGTTGACGAGACAGTATGTGCTAGACCGGTTGGACTTTGCCAGAACTCACGTCAGGTGGACGGTTGGTGACTTGACGCCAGTACTGTTTACTGAGGAGTCCAGATTCTGTCTAAACTTCACTTATTAACGTCAATTAGTGTGGCAAATGTCTAAAGAGCCATTCGATGACTTGAATGTGGCAGAGCATGATCGCTATGGAAAGGGGTCAGTCATGGTTTGGGCTGGGATAAGCGTGAACGGTAAAATTGACTTGTGCGTCGTTGTAAACGGAACGTTAATGGTAGTGAGGTACTGTAATGAGATTCTTGATGAGTGTTTGAGACCATATGCAGATGCTATCGGCCCGGACTTTATTCTGATGGACGATAATGCCCGCCCCAACCGTGCCAACGTCACTGATTCCTATCTGGAACGTGATACAATCATTCGTATGGACTTGCCTGCTCAGTCACCGGACTTAAATCCGATTGAGCATGCGCGGGACATGCTACAACGTGCTGTTTCAGCCCGACCTGTGCATCCGAGGACTTTAAAGGAGCTCAAAGATGCATTGGTTGCTGAATGAAAGCCGATTCCACAAAACCGGATACAGACTCGAATTACGAGCATGCGCAGGCGATGTCGCACTGTAATTGATGCCCGTGGACGCCATACACGTCATTAGGCACGTTTGTCTAAACAAATTTGGAAATTTGTGAAAAATCCGTTGTCCAAATCCCTTCGTGTTACGGCAAATTTTTGGGGTGCCAAGACGGTTGCTGTTGTCACGCTTAAATGCAGTACCAGTGGACAAAATTAATCACTAGGTTTTGTGAAGGATACGTTTTCTATCATTATGTATAAAATTTGGATTCAGCTGATTAATTCATCCAAAAATTATTTTGCATTAAAAAAGTGATCCCTATCAAACTTTGAGTAGTATATATGTTTTACTAACTTCAATATAGATAAACACAGGTATTATCATTCCAGCGCAAAACCCAACAATCGAGGCCAGACATTACGAAGACACATCTACACACATACATTGTCAGTTTTACCGCCCGACAAACAACAATTTTCAAATGAAAAATCGTGATATTTTTCTTATTTCTGCTCAAAATATAGATTGTGGGTACAAGGCAGAACCGCCTCATCGAGGCGGTTCTAACGAGTACCCACAATCTATATTTTAGAGCAGAAATAAGAAGAATAAGTTTCACCCCTATAAACCCCAAGTTTACCGTATATAAAAGTGGGGTTCAAGGGGGTCAAAGTTATATTAGTGTATTTTCGTGATGGGCCTAATTGGCCGAGATGGTCTGGCCCAGAAAATGTTATTCACTCCATAGTTTTCAGTTATGTTCTCCCGAGGAACCCCTTTTCCAGAACATTTAACTTCACTACAGCTGTGTGGTGGCCGTAAAAAGTCTCACTGCCCTTCATCGAAGTGTTGGTTATGTTTTCTAGACCTTTGGGATCAACGATTTCACTGAAGAATTCAGGAAATATTTGAGGGTCACTGATGAGGCCTAATAAGCCGAAACTAGCTAGTGTGGCCCAGAAACATAAGGTGCTGTAGTTCTTGCTTCCAAAGGATTACACCTTTTTCCGAACATTTACCGATAGCATTCTGACCTCACCATCACGTGAACAAGTCCGCGAAATAAAGACCCCCTAAACCCAACTTTATATAGACAAAACTGGGGTTTAGGTGGGTAAACATTATTTTCCTTATTTCTTCTCCAAAACATAGGTTGTGGGTACTCGTTAGAACCGCCTCGATGAGGCGGTTCTAACGAGCACCCACAACCTATGTTTGGAGTATAAATAAGAAAAATATCACAAATTTTCATCAGAAAAATTACCTTTTTTGAGGTTTGAAAATATGCACTATATCACACGGGTATGTTATCGTAATGCAGAGACAAGAATACCGTGGCTATGGATAAGCGTTACCTAGATTTCATGCGAATGATATTTGCGCCGTTAGAATTCATTGGCCAGTGAAAGTCACGTGGACATAAGCAGTGTAACTCAGATTCATTGATAACTTTGGGTCGATTATCTGTCAGACGACCCCAAAACCATAATACGAGTTCTTTTTGTCGTGTCTGCTTTTATCATTTTTGTTTGTTCATTCGTCGTGCGATTGTACGCCAAGCAGTCAACAACAAAACAATAGGGGTTGCTGGACGAGTCCCCAAAAGCATTCACAATCCGACCAGCAGAGGCACTCCAAAACGCACACATCTGAGTCCCAATCTACATTGTACGCCCGCCCTCCCCCCGCTGGCCTGGCATTAACCGCAGACGACGGAAGACCACTCCACTGAGAAACAGTCCCAGGAAAAAAGAACACCCCAGGACATCACCATAGGCCCGGCACCAACGGCTTTGTGTGTTATTTACTTTTGATGCCCCTGTTCGAGCCGATACCGCCACAGGAGTCAAATATCTATCCCCATCTTGAGACACCATACTAGAGTGAATCTTGTAAAAGAAGGTCAAGGATGACTTTCACGACGGGCCTCTAGCGACGGCCACTCCAACTCGCTAACCATGTCACCGACGCTACTTCCACTTCGCCATCGCCGACATGCCCAATGAGCCACTGTCACCCGACCCTCCCCCCCCCCCCCAACCCGCCGAATCTGAGTTCCAACATCGGGATGCCAAACGGGCGACGCACACCAACCTGAGGACAAACCAATGCTCCACACGCAACATCATCTGTCCGCCAAGGCGGAAAAGCCAAACAACGCCCCGTTGAAAAATCCTGATGCCTCAGTTTCCCTTGATGGTAGAAAATCGGTAAAACCTCGTTTCCTGTCAAGTTTCGCTGAACCAAGAGCTTGGATTTTACAGTTACACATTACGATAACACATCCGTGTGATAAAGTGCATTTTTTATACTTCAAAAAAGGTTATTTTTCTAATAAAAATTCGTGATATTTTTCTTATTTATTCTCCGAACATAGGTTTGGGTGCTCGTTAGAACCGCCTCAATGAGGCGGTTCTAACGAGTACCCACAACCTATGTCTTGGAGAAGTGTGTGTGTGTGTGAATTCGGGTTTAACGTCGCTTTCAACAATTTTTCAGTGTCTTGGAGAAGAAATATGAAGAATGATGTTTACCCCCGTTTTTCTATATAAAATGGGGTTAATGGGGTCTTTATTTCACGGACCTTTTCAGTTTCAATCGGAGACCGAGGTAAGGTATTATTTGTTTCATGTATGCCTGCTCTGCTACTGTACCTCCAAATGATCCCCGTATCTTGACACGTTAAACCAGGAGAAGACCATCGCCCACGTAGCCTCAAAATCACCAAAGTCAGCAGGGTGAGTCATCCTTACCAGGTTTGACGGAATCTGTAACAGAATACGAGGGCTGTTCTTTTAAAAAGTAGACTAGCTCGATATCTTGTGTACTGTTCATCAGATCTCTTAGAAAATTTAAGTGATGATTTGAAAATTGTTTTCTACAAGAAAATATATAAGATGTGGGGTTTTAAATGAGTACATGCTCGATCCAGCGTCGCATCATATCAACGGGTTAACATGATGCGATGCTGCATCGCAACATGATGCATGATGCGATTCAGCGTCGTATCATGTTTACCGTTGATATGAATGCCCTTTCGAAAATATTAGATTCTGAGGGTACTTATTTATGATCGAAGGTATTGACAGTGGGTACTCATTAGAACCAGCTCAACGAGACGGTTCTAAAGAGCACACACAATCAATATTTGCAGCAGTTATCAGAAACTATCAAGCGTTCCATTGCAGAACTTTGCGTTTCACGTGTGACCGTAGCGAGGCTCGAGCCCACAGCGGCGAGAGACCTAAAGATTAAGAGTCAGAGCTCTCACCCGCCAGGTCACGGAGGTCCATATTAACCCATGATTGCCAAGCGTCCGAAAATATGACATTGGCAAACAGTGAAAATCCTGTTTCGACTCTGATCAGGATCTTCACTACAGTCGAACTTCAATGGCTCGAACCCCTTTGGGACCACGAAAATCTGTCCGAGATAGGGTAGTTCGAACCACTGAGGTTACTACCAGGAGGCATAACGGGATTATTTTGGGACATCTTTTCAATGTTCTATAATGAAAGTCTATGATGTGTGTACTCATTAGAATCGCCTCATCGAGGCGATTCTAATGAGTACACACAGCGTAAATTGGCAAGATAAAAGTCGAAAATCTCCTCAATTATCCCGCACTATTTCTAACATAGAAGAATTCCCTAGGGACTCAATAACGGGTTCGACTCAGCCATGGTATCCGAGCGATCAGTGTTCGAGCCAGCGAAGTTCTACTGTATTTGCTTAAAGAACGATATCTGGTGTAAACATGACAAAATATAATGAACATGCCGCCGCTTATACTCTACCTGCATGACCTCTCTAAAGATGGAAGTATCTCTTTATCATTTGAGGATTAAACAGTCTTAATCATTAGGTCTCCCACCGCTGGTTCGAGCCTGGCTCGGGTCATATGTGAGACGCCAAGTTTGCAGCGTAAGCTCAGATGTTTTTTTGTCGACTACTCTGGTACCAACAACTTATGCCTTGGAGCAGAAATAAGAAAAAAATGTGTACCCCGCAAATTCCAGGTTTCTTCATATAAAGTTAGGTATAAACGGGTGTTCATTGCACGGACTTCATGAAAGTGTAGTTTATTTAAGAAATGAATTTTATTATTCTGCTGTTCATGAAAATATGGACGCAGTGGATCGCTTGCAAAGTAAATGAACCCCTACCGACCCGCTGCCGTTCATACTTTCATAAACAGCAGAAAAAAAGTTTATTTCTTATATTTTCATTCTTTTCTCCTCATCACTTGGCGAAAAAATACTTAGAGGGCAAACTTTCAAAGCTGAAAAACATTATCACGCTGTTTTCTATAAGGAGCGGAACAGCTTGATATCGCCAACGCCAAATGAGATCGTAGAGAACAATGGTTTAGACTGACGTCACTTGACGTCAGTGAAAATCATGTGACTCGATGCCTTCATGGAAGTATGAACTACATGCACATTGTTTTCTGGTTTAACACTGAAAATGTAAATATATTTGCTTGTCCTTTGAGATCATTCATCGCATTGTGGACATTTGAAAACATTTTAGGATCGCTGATGAGGTTTGAATGGCCGAAACTAGCTAGTCTGGCCCACAAAAAACTTGTACGTCCGATTGTTTTCAGTTCTGCGGTGTATCCCATAATTCCAAGGGGTAGCCCTTTATAGAACATGTTTGTTATCGTGATGGCATCTCGAATGTTCACCCCTCAGTCGAACGTCAAAGGACGTTGTTATGGAAACAGATCGCGTGTGATTAATATTATGAAAAAGAAAAAGTTTTTTTTTTACTCACATTATCTCGTGAAAATCAGAGCGTCAGTTGTCTAGATATTTAACAGTTATAATAATTTCACAATTTTTCCTACCATTACGAAATCACGCCGATATAAATACATTATAGGCTTTATAATCGCGACGGAAGGGCGAGGATTGTGGCCACGTAAAATCGATTTAAGCCCCCCAGTGGAAATCTTCCACTGACCGTTCCAAGGCGGCTCTTCTGTGGCGATTTATTTATGTTGTTGTTTGTTACTTACTGTGTGTATCACTTGTGTCTTTTAATTTTGGATGGCCATATGGCCATTTTGTGGGAAAGTAACTGTCCTTATGGCCTTCCTTTGTTTAGGTTTCCATTATGGTCTGGTCGCTTAATGTTTGTATTTCTTTCCCTTTGGTGTCTTTGATGGGTGGAGTAAGTTAATTGTATCAATTCCTGATCTTTGTTTTACTTCTACTTTACCGCCGAAAAAACGAAAATTTTAAGATGAAAAAGTTAGATATTTATCTTATTTCTGCTCAAAATATAGATTGTGGGTACTCGTTACAACCGCCTCGATTGTGGGTACTCGTTAGAACCGCCTCATCGAGGCTGTTCTAACGAGTACCCAAAATATATATTTAAGAGCAGAAATGAGAAAAATAAGGTATACCCTTGTAAACCCCAGTTCTGCTATATTAAAGTGTGGTTCAAGGGGGACAAAATTATAAAGGCGTGTTTTCGTGATGCGTAGACGTCATTTTCAGGGATAAAAATGCAGACTGAACGCATACGGGTCTGTTACCAATTTTTCTTTTTTCATAATCTTTATACCTGCTAAAGAGACTTACACTTAGATCATCCATAAGTTCATCTGCTGTGTCAAATTGATCTTCTGCGAAACCGCTGAAATACTCTTCAAGGCCAGTCACTAATACTTCTCTGTAATACACTTGCGCCCCATCAAAGTCATGCCACAGAGGAGCTATCACACCGTACTCGAATGGAAAGGCTTTTGGTTTGTTTGTTTTACCTTTCATGTCGGAATCAAATACTATAAGCCCGTCGTCCGAGATCTGTTAAAAATAGTTTCATATGAAAATATTGATGTCTACAAGTAAGACTGTCGTTTATAGACCGCAGACGACGGAAGACCGTCAGAATCAAATACTATGTCAGAATCAAATACTATAAGCCCGTCGTCCGAGATCTGTTAAGGAATAGTTTCATATGAAAATATTGATGTCTACAAGTAAGACTGTCGTTTATAGAATATTTATCTATTAATTTGCTTGAATTGAAGTTTAACGTCAACGTTAACACGATTTAAGTTATTTGGAGGCGGTGCAACGTCTCCAAAATGACCTATACAATGTTGACGGGGACGTTAAACCTCAAATCAAACAAAAAACAAATCTTCAATCAGCGGAAGGGAGATAATGTCAGCTAGGGCTGGCTAATCGTAGTGAAAAGATAATCGATTATCAGTCATACCATTGCGATCGATAATCGATTAGTAATCGCTAATGTTTTTTTGTCATAATTTTACCTGTCTGGCTTTCTATCTGAGCATGACTCTTACCATATGTTGCACTTTATCATATGTATATTTGAACAGGCATGACTGAGCAAACAGTGTAGACCCAGATGAGACGAATGCAGAATGCGGCGTCTCATCAGGGTCTGCACCATTTTCCACTCATCCAGCTATTTTAGGAATAACTTTGGGCAGTAAATTGTACCTAACAAGTAATCGATTATCATCAAATCAGAAATGATAATCATTTCTGTGGAATTTATCGATCGATTAATCGATTATACGATTAATCGTGTCAGCCTTAATGTCAGCAGACAATAATTCATGACTATCTCAACGCAAGAATGTTGCTGAGCCGGTGAGTAGCGAATAGCGGTCTCCTGATAACCAATGAAACTCTGAGGCCGACTGAGGCCGACTTTTCGTTGCTTGTGCAGTTGTAGATTTGTTCATCACGAAAACACGCCTATACAATTTTGACCCTTTTAAACCCTGCTTCTATATAGTATGTCTGGGGTTTACATGGGTATATATTATTTTGTTTTATTTCCGCGGAAAATATATATTGTGGGTATATACTTGTTAGAATAGGACTCACAATCTATATTTTGAGCAGAAATGAGAAAAATATCACAATTTTTCATTTTAAAATTTTCGCTTTTCCGGCGGTAAAATTAAAAATATATTTTTTTCGTGATGGAACACACGACGTAATCCTGATAACGGCACCCAAAAAAGTCAGTCTATAAGTTTTAATGTTTTCAACCAATATTTCGTTTGGTACTTTGAATTATTCTGTGCTAAGATGTAAAGATGAAGTTATAACAAGATTTCTAACACAACACGCCTTTTTATGCAATGCAATTAGGGAGTGCTAAAATCACCAACAACCCATTGGAGCTTGAAGAAGTAGATGGGCTACATGGTGCTTCCACGCAGAGCTGAAACCGACTGCACACGAGTACTGGTATACCGCTTAGAGGATTTAAGCCTGCCCGGGCAATGCGGTGCGAGTCGGCCCGTCTATGCTTATACAATGGCATTTACAGTGTTGACGGGGACGTTAAACCTCAAATCATACAAACAAAATCTCCAACAAATCATTTGGTGGTAGAGCGTGACGAGTGACGTCATAGAAACAGCCATTATATGGGATCATTCGATCGTGGAGTCTTTGACATATAACTATGTGTGATACAGCCAATAATGCTGGTGGGATTTCTTCTAACAATGTTGGAAGAATATAAATGAAACAACATAATCATTGTTTCATTTTGGTGTGTTGGAATCGAAATAGATCAGCTCTGGTGTATGTTTGTTGAATATAAAATAATCACAGCTTGATGGTCAGTTGTAATTAAACCAATCACTCGCGCTTCGTGCTCTTGATCATATCTACTCTGCAACTGACCTTCAAACTATATTTATTATCCACCAAATCATTGCTAGAGTTGATTTATTTCTTAATTACCCCTAACTTTAACAACCGCATCAAAGTTACTCAAGTATTTTGATATTATAATTATATAGTTTTGTTTGATTTTGTTGAGATTTTACTTGCCCTTCAACACCATTTCGGTCATTTTGAGACGTGCTTCCGATTTTGTGGAACTTTTCTCGTTATGAGATGCAGTGACATTTCAAGCGCAACACTCCAAAGAAATGACTAAGGTTTAAGGAACGGTCCGGGTCGCACCTCTTTTCCTGGGCAGGCTTAGACCTACCAGTACTCAAACGTGTCTTTGGTTTCAGCTCTGAGCGGAAGCACCATGTAGCCCAATCTATTTCTCCAAGCCCCGATGAGCGGGGACGCATAATTAGTGTATTAACGTATAATCGTATCATTCATTAACGGCCAGGGCCCGGTTGTTCAAAGTATTGTTAGCTTAACGAGCTCATTAGTGGTCAAATTGATTACTATCTAGCAGATTAATTTTCTCATAATATGGTATTGTGCTGAAAAAGAGTGAGCAACTTTTGCATTTGCAAAAGCTGCTCACATTTTTTCAGCAAAATATCAGCATATTTGCCATACGAAATGATGAAAGTGTCAACGATACGTTAACTAACGTTTTTGTAATTCTAAATATCCATGTCGCCCAAAAGCCTTCCTTTATGTTTCAGCTCAAACTGATGTATGTGTCTGGAAAGGATGTCGTTTGAAAAGTTTTAAGATGGTCGCCTTCGTCGCCATCTTTGATATCAAAATATAATGAATTTCTTTCTTTCTATCTTGTCTTTCTTTCTTTCTTTCTTTCTTTCTTTCTTTCTTTCTTTCTTTCTTTCTTTCTTTCTTCCTTTTCTTTCTTTCTTTTTCACATTGCATACACTCCAGGTTTGCAGGACAGAGGCCTTTTTAATTGGGCGGCAGGGCTTGCGATGTCATTTCATCTCAATGTTGGGTAAAAGTCCCACAAAATTGGAAGCAACGTCTCCAAAATGACCTTTACAGTGTTGATGGGGACGCTAAACCTCAAACTAAACAAACAAGGACATAGGCCTACATGTAATTACGGTAGGAATCTTTAACCTGCCCAGGGGATGGTTCTCCCTGCACAGGGGTGGGGGGGGGGGGGGTCCAGTTAACGTCCCGATCCGAAGAACGGTGCACTTGCAGCATTCATCCCTGCAAATGATGCCAGTGGAGCATGTTCGGACACCGAAATGTTATTACCGCTGCCGGAAATCAAACCGGGGCCTCTACGCTCCACATCTCCAAAATTTTCAGATAAAAATTCGGATAGCTCATGAAATAGATTGTGGGAGGTCGTCAGTAGCGCCTTAGCGACGCGGTTCTACCTAGTACCCACAATCTATGTTTTTGAGCTCAACAAGAAGAAAAATGGATGCCCCTGCCACGTTGAACCCATAGTTTTACTATATAAAAGTGGGGTTTGAGGTGGTCAAAGTTGTATAGGCATGTTTTCGCGATGACTATGTCACTGTAGGTGAACAGTATTCACCTAATTTGTATTATCTGCTGGTTCCTAGTCTGAAGGTTATCAGTGTTGGAAAAACAGGTAACCAGACCCCCCTGACCTTAATAGGGCAAGGGGGGGGGTCTGGTTACCTGTTTTTCCAATATTGACAATGTGCAAGCTGGGAGCCAGCAAATAATGCAAATATGGTGAATGCCTTACGATATCTTTGCCGTTACATACAACAATTGGCCGACATCACCTCAAACCACAGTACTTCAAACAGCAACGACGGTATCAGCTAGTACTATTGGCAGGCCATGTGATCAGTATCTGCGCATGTCAGTAAAGCCAATGATACCGTGGCTTGAGGAATGGTTAGTCCGGTTTTCCACGCATGCGCACTCATGAGCACTTTTTAAACTGGAGATAGCAGTCTTCGTTTTGATTGACTGTATATGGATTTTACCATATAAAACCCTTACCGTAGGCGTGATATACGAAAATGGAACAGCAGCCAATGGAGTCAAAGAGAGCATACCGTTTGCTTCTCTATGAAATAAGCCCTGAGAAAAAGGGCCCTGAGAGTACTTGTGGGTCGATTGACTCTGAGTGTATGCTGGGAAATGATTCTAGACGGTGTCCTTAACCTTTACTAAGGCTTAGCAAACGATACAGACCGTGTTCTGTGGTGCATGTGCCTGTTCAGACGTCGCAGAATCTGCATCTACATTGTTTGCCAAGCCAAACCCATGATTCTAGTCCAGAGTCTATAGATAACCCTATTACGCAACATGTAGACCTCATTGCGATTAAATTAAGGCTGCTAGGTTCTATAAATAACTTTCCTATATAAGGAGTGATAGTCACGTGCACTTTAGCACAGAAGGGTTTCTATACTTTTAACTTTGGGTCGACTGTTAAACAATCGACCAAAAAAGAAGACTTTTTTCCTCAGGAATTATTTCCGAAAGAGTTAAATCTCTTAAAAGCGTAACCAGCCCGCCCCTCTCCCATAAGTAGCATATTCTTGTCCCCTCATTAAATCGCCATTCATAAATTTATGACTGGGGTCAATTCATTACGAAAACATGCCTATACAAGTACATTGTAAATTTTACCACCGAAAAATGAAAATTTTCAAATGAAAAACTGTGACATTTTTCTTAATTCTGCTCAAAACATAGATTGTGGATACCCGTTAGAACCGCCTAGGCGATGCGGTTCTAACGAGTACCCACAATCTATGTTTTTGAGCAGAAATAAGAAAAATATCACAATTTGTCATCATAAAATTTTCATTTTTTCGGCGATAAAGGATACAGTGTACAATATAGGCGTGTTTTCGTAATGGTAACCAGCCCACCTCTCTCCCATAAGTAGCATATTCTTGTCCCCTCCCTACCGGCCCCGATAGCTCAGTTGGTAGAGTGTCCGCTCCGGGGAACGGGAGGTCACGGGTTCGATCCCGGGCCGCGACATACCAAAGTCGTTAAGAATGGTACTAGCTGCTCCTCGCTTGGCCCTCAGATTTACGGGGTAGAGCTAGGACTGGTCGACCTAGTGTCAGGATAATGTGACTGTTCTGTGTCTGGGACATGATACTTCAGTGAGGCAGCACTATGAAATTGAGCATTGAGCTCCCTGTCGCAACCAGACACCGTCGTGATATGACTGAATAATTGTTGAAAGCGACGTTAAACCCGAATTCACACACACACACACACACACACACACACACACACACACACACACACACACACACACACACACACACACACATTGTCCCCTCCCTACACCGTAAGTCATAATGTCTGGGGTCAAGTTGACTTACGTAGAGTGTCTCATATTTCCGCCCAAAGAACGTCAGTGGTCTTGAAAGCTGCAGTTTCTGAATGCGTTCATCAGGAACCATTATCGACTCCGTGCCCATTGGTAATAGGTCAGCTGAAAGACCAGACTTTGTCCAGAAGAGTAAGAATAAGAAACGTTGGAGGGCCTTGAAGAAACTTGACGGTCGCATGATTGGTTCCGGTTTTTCCAACCTAAAATATAATAAAAAGGAAAGGTCTTATGTCAGTAATCCACAATAGCAGTATTGCCTGTACGTTTAAATGGCTATTGCCAAGTAAGGTTGAAATCGCTATTGCCAGTTAACTGGCATTAGCAATTTTAACGTAAATTCGTTATTGTCTGTTGTGCTTGTAGAATTATTTCATTTACATTCCGGCCCCCGCCGATCGGGGCTTGAAGAAATAGATGGGCTGCACGATGCTACCACGCAGAGCTGAAACCGACCGTACATTGGTACTGGTAAACCGCTTAGAGGATCTAAGCATGCCCATGCAAAGCGGTGCGAGTCGGACCGTACATGCTTATAAACCCTATTGGTTTCATTGGGCGACAGGGCTTGGGATGGCATTTCATCTCAATGCCGGGTAAACGTCCCACAAAATTTGAAGCAACGTTTACAAAATGACCTATAGAGTGTTGACGGGGACCATTAAACCTCAAATCAAACAAACAAAAACAAAGCTTATCCTTTATCTAGAGTGGCGGATCTTGTGTAACTCGGCTAAGATGCGAATCGTTGCTTTATGTTGTTTTCATTCATAAAGCATTTCTGTTATGCATTGTGGCCTTGGTTTCTAGCATTTTAATCACCTCGGTTTTGGAAGTTATTGATAATGGTTCAGCCATGGACGCATCAATTTGCCACATCAATCAGTTTTCTTCGTATGAGTCCAGATTAGGACAAAAAGGCAGCGTCAAGTACAGCCCAAAACTCTCAACCACTTCCAGAACAGGCTACTACTATACCACAGGTGTATATATAGCAGTTCCATTAAAGACGGGTCTTGTGGCAGCGGCGTCAATGACATCAGCCGTTCCGGACCTGGAAGGCCCTCATCTTGCAGTTATGCAATCGTCAACTGCAACATCGCAGCCAAGTCATGGGATGGTGGTGCCCTCCCTGTCCTCTGGCCTGCAGTCCACTGTCTCCTTAATGTCTGGAAATGCTGAGTCAGATTATGACGCTTTGCCTATATGACCTAAATATTTTGATAACGGATGCATCAAAACAAAAACATCGGGAATTCAGAATATATTGACTTAGCCCTGCTGCTTCGTCAAACTTTCTGCCCAAATTGAGATACAGTTGGAACCTTAACAGTTGTTAGCAATCAGCGGACTGTGAAAACCGGAACTCCCAAAATCAAGTATCTATTAACAGCATAGAGCTTTGGACTGACGCTTTCATCAACTTAATAATGGCATCAGGAAAAGACTGCTGAATTATTAAATTAGAGGTGCAGCAGTCACAACCCAATTCAACGATGGACGACGTGTGACATTTAGTTTAGGCTACGCATATCGAGAGACCCCAGCAGGTCATGGGCAACCGTCGATGGTCATTAAAGGTTCCCATGTGGGCTGTCAGGTGTCTTGTCTGCCACGTCCCTAACTTCTGGTCCATGTTACGAATATAATGTTAAGGGTTTTTGTGCTAGGGTAAATTGCAGTTATTCCCACACTTGTATAAAATTTAATGCAAAGTTTAGCACCTAGCTTGTAACTGCAACCTTTTCCAGGAATCTTAATTTCAACCCGGAAATATATATACCAGTTTGTTAAGCAGCTTCATGAGTTTTAATAGGCCATAGGGGCTTGAATCATGGAAAAAATGGTATTATATTAGAGACAAGGGGGGGGGGGGTGGAACTTCGCCTCAATTTTTTGGGGGGTTACCTCATTATACTCAGTGTATCTTTTTCGAAAATGCAGTTTTTTACCTATAAATTATACAAGTTAAATAAGTCCACTTTGCAAAAATAATCCGCCCCTGTCTGCCACTTGCAGGAAACGTGTTTTTCTCGCATGGATTAACTCAGCATCGCAAAATTCGTCATAAACGTGTGACAAAAATTTTCAGGTTTTCATCAATCACAACCGAATTAGGGATACGGGGGCAACTTTTTTCGCTTTCACCCGTTGTCTTTCATTTAACTTTAGCTCTCTTTGCCAATTTGAATTCAAAAAGCTGTACTCGCAGCTCTAAATTTAGATTTTGCCACTTTTGCTTCGCTTTCCGCAGTGTTCTGTCAATGATCGGTACAGAAACCCGGGCGCTTGCCATAATCGTCGTGTTTAAAAAGCGGGACGTGCAGGACAGATATAATCCGGAACTTTGGAAACTACGTCCGTCAGTGGAGTAGCTGTTGCTACTGTTAAAATGTGTGTGATAGCCTTGATTTCTCCTATGATTTATTTTTAATGACAGATTCCATCTGTCTATTCTTGCTGTGCTGCACGTTTAAAGTAATTCAGGCTTTTTCTTCCGGCTTTGACCGCCATAGAAATATGAGTCCGCACAAAATGTAGTCCGGTTTGGCGCAGTAATCCAAATTGTACAAGCGTATTAGTTATCCTGTAAGTGTAATACAAACTTTTGAAGCAGACAACTTGACGATTCAGCATTTCATATGAATCAGCTGCATCATGCGACGGGTATACCCAGATCAATGCGGCGTCTGCTGAGCAGTCTGTTCAGGTTTTACACTGTTTTCTATCAGTGTTGTAAATATTTAATCCTTAAAGACCAGCCTGCTGTTGGACCAGGTCAGCTGTACACAAGAATATTAATGGGGTTTCTTTCTGACTTTCGAGGTCAAGTTTAGGTCAGTTACAACTTAGGTGTATATTGACTTTGCGTGGAGAAATTGAAAAGAAAGGCTGTCCCTTTCAACCGTGGAATATTGTACAGATACTTAGTATAGGTCCTGTGATATAATTCTAGGTGCCATATATTTAGCAGAATGGACGAGCCCAACTTCAGTGATGGAAGAGTGCACTCCAGAAACCCAAGGCAGTGGATACACCAAAGCACTGACAGCACTCATGCCGATTGTCTCTTAATGCAGGCTGGTCATGAACGGGGACTTGGACTGATTCGTTTAAATTTAAGATGTTCGTAACTAATGCAAAACGTGAGGAAACAAGATCAGCACCGTGTTGTGTGGCTTTTGTTTGCCAGATCCAACATTTGATTCAAGTACAGATTTTACAGATAACACTTACATGTTACCAACACTGACAAACGACGCGACTATGTTTGGGTAGATTGTTTGGCATTCGATCCGAAGTTGCTAAACAGTCGGAAAAGCGCTTCAGTGCTAATGTCTACGTGACTATCACTGACTTGTCAGAATAACTTTTTGTCTTGTAGAAAATAGCCGCAGTGAGATCGGGGTATTCCATAAGACGGAAGAGGGTTATCCTGGAAGCATAGGGTGAGCTTGGCAAACAGTGAAGACCAAGATCAGACGCTGCCGAACGCGTCTTCTTATCAAAATCTTCACTATTTGTTTGGAATTTCGGAGTTAAATGAAACAGTTAAAATCTCAGCCCAGGCCTATTACTCCAACCTACACCCCACACTCTCAGTGCTTTGATTCTGAAACTAAACGATTACAACACACTTAGGCACCATGCCCTTTCTTTCTTTTTCTTTCTATATATACTGCCATACGCCCTCGCGGACATTCCAGGCAGGTGTATATTACATACACTAGTTTTGCAGGATGAAAGCCTACACAGTAATCATGTAATTATGATAGGGTTCTTTAACCTGCACAGGGGGATGGTTCTCCCTGCATAGGGGGCCTCCAGTTAACGTCCCGATCCGAAGGACGGTTGTTACCTCCCTTCCATTATCTACCTTGTAGATCATATGCATAGCTTCTAGGTTTATAAACACTCTCTGACAACTGCGTCAGGGAGTCGACTCTTTGGCTCAGGGGTAAGAGCAGTGGACTGTCACCCGAGCGGCCCGGGTTCGAATCCCACCATAGGCGGGGATTTTTTTCAGGCTATGCATCTTTCCTTTGTTACGGCTTTCAGGTCGTAAGATGGGGGCTCGTCCGAAATGCCAGAATTGGCTTGTGCCGAAGTTGGCATCCTTCACGTCATCATAAATGATGACTTCCTTGAAGAGGGGGTGTGTTACCTCCCTTCCATTATCTACCTTGTAGATCATATGCATAGCTTCTAGGTTTATAAACACTCTCTGACAACTGCGTCAGGGAGTCGACTCTTTGGCTCAGGGGTAAGAGCAGTGGACTGTCACCCGAGCGGCCCGGGTTCGAATCCCACCATAGGCGGGGATTTTTTCAGGCTATGCATCTTTCCTTTGTTACGGCTTTCAGGTCGTAAGACGGTGCTCTTAATGACATTCATTCCTGCAAATGATGCCAATGGAGCGTGTTCGGACACCGAAATTTTATCGCCGCTGCCGGGGATCGAACCCGGGTCCTCTAGCATCAGAGGCAAGTGCACTAACCACTGAGCTATCACGCTCCTTAAGCTTAAAAAGTTAAATCAATCAACTACCAGTCCGGCCAAGTCGATCCTGTGCACCCCCCCCCCCCCCACAAACACACACACACACCAGTACGGATAGAAACAACATGTGCAGGATCAAACTTTTGATGTGTTATGTAAGGTCGTGCCTAGAAAAGAAGAAACTGAAATTTGTTCTCAAAAAAGCATTTAGTGAGAGCGTATTGCAACATTTTTCATTGAAGGATCGTAAGCGTGCCCCTGGACAATAAAGCGAATGACGTTGACTCTGATTTTGGATGCCACAAGCATGTGATCTATCGTCTATTGGAGCGACATCTTACTATATAGAGAAGACGCTAGTGGACATCGACGTAGCGGAAGACCGACGTCCGTACGTCAAGATCGATTCGTCCGTCAGATGCATATTCGAAACAGATTTCCGCCGGCAGCTGCTACACTGTACCTGTAGATAAACAAGGAGTCTAAACTACAGACCAATAAGCACTGACACTGATCGTCGCCCTTATGCGATGCACTTTTGAGAGCTAGATGTCCCTCTCTTGACCAAAGTTAACGCGTCGACACCGTACGGAATAGTTACGCTAGTGCATGGAATACGTAAATTGGCGCCTAAGCAACTGACATATGCGTTTCAGTGACAAATCGCACTTCAGTGTGAATCACGCCGGTTGTCGTTTCCGGGTGTTTCGACGTATAGGTGTAAGGTATGCCGAGGCGACGCGAGCGTAACAGAGCATGGCATATCGGATGAAATAAGCGTAATTGTGTGGCGAGCTATTGCGTGCAGTTAGTGAACGCACTGAGCTTAGTGTCATTAAGAACATTCAAGATCATAGCTGAGACGTGAACTGTACAGCGAGACGTTACATCAATCAAGTGCTTCGGCCCACATGGTTCCATTTATTTGTTTACGCTCAGAATCCGGAATATCTTATCCAGCAGGATTACAAGCGGGCTCATAGTGCTGTTCTTACTCAAAAATGTCTTAAAGCCAATGGAATTCATGTACTGGACTAGCCAGCCTTTCTCCTCCGATCTCTTTCCCATAGAGTATCTTTGGGTAGAGGTGTCCACAACCGACCAGACAAAAACTGTTGCTTATGGACAGTAGCATTGTTAAAACTTGAATTTTAATGTTTGTTTTTGAAAACGTAAATAGTTTCTTTCAAAACTTTGAAACATCGGATGGCGTTTCATAATAACACCGGTCTATAGACATCTGCAAACATATCATATATTGGAATTTGCAGAACTACCTTTCTAAATTTTAAGCTCTTTTTAGAAAGGTTTTCTGTAAGTTTTCACAGAGTTATGATTTTCTCATAGAATCTGTCATTTCAGTGCCTTTGGAGCTTTGATTTTCAATGTAACATATTCTGCTAGGACTACGTATACAAGTATTACGCAGATAAGATAACTGTATAGTGTTTCTACGTATAATGGGCTGTGCTCTGGGAATTTTGTATTGTATCGCTTTACGGTCAACTTCCAAGTAGCCGCTGTAACTTTTTTGACACATGCGCAGAAAAGGACATACAATGTTTACTGAAAAGCAGAAGACGGCCTTAGATCTGATAAAAAACAAGGCACAACTGCCTTGTTTATGTCCAGGCTGTGATGGGCACAACCCACGTTATCGAGGAGATTGCTAGAGTGCTCCGTATTGAAGGGAAATGTTTGTCAGTTTCTTGCACAACGGGTATCGCATAAGATCTATGTGTTTTTAGTAGTGCTAAAGAACAAGTGAACGTGACGTCGTCACCTTGTGTTTAAACGCTCGTTCCCGGTACACGGCGACGGTTAGCTAAGCAAAAAAAAAAAAATAAAAAAATGCAGCAGTGTTAAGCCAAACGGTTCAGAATGTAAGTTAAAAGAGATACGGCTAGAAATTACTTGAAATTGTTTTACAAATTTGGATTCATAGTTGTCGGAATGACTGACGACTTTAAGCGTGTGTTCTAATATTGCTACCTAAATAACAATGCTCTCTCTCTCTCTCTCTCTCTCTCTCTCTCTCTCTCTCTCTCTCTCTCTCTCAGATATTTGGAAGAAATTTGTGGAGGTCTTAAGATTAAGAAGAGGGGTATGGAAATATTGTGTACTGTTCATTCCAGAGGTAGAAAGAACGGTGTACAGACCTAAACTGCACTAACCTGTCCCAAAGATTATAAAACTTTTTCCATGCTCAACTGATAGGGTATAAAATTTATCCGGCTCATAAATAAAAAAATGTAATGTTAACACATAGAAAACAGTGTAGTTCATACTTCCGTGAACGCATCGAGTCACATGATTTTCAGTGACGTCATTCTAAACATTCTAAACCATGGTTCTCTACGGGCGTTGGTGAGGTCAACGCTGCTTCTCTCTTTGTAGTAAAATGGCGTGTAAATGTTTTTCAGTTTAAAAAGTTTGCCCTATAAGCATTATTTTTCGCCCGGTGATGAGGGGCAAAGAATGTAATTATAAAACAATAAACTTATTTTTGCTCCTTTTCATGAAAGTATGAACGACAACGAGTCGCTAACAAAGTTTACATGAACCCCTTGGGTTTCACTTACTTTGCACACAACCCAATGCGTTCGTACTATCATGAACAGCAGAAAAATAAATTTCATGTCTTAAGTGTTTGTTTTCTTTGCCTCATACTGCTGCCTCACTCTAGGGTTTATTAGCTATCTAATTGTGTCAATAATCATTGCAAAACACTCACATTGAGCTGGAGGGAATTTTGTTTTCAAAATTGTCTTCTGTAGCATGTTTTGTTAGCCATGCGATTAGGGGAGCAGCTTTTCAGTTTCTCCTTGAATGAACATTTTTTAACAGCCAGCTTGACATGTCCTTATCAACTTTTAATGAAATGGACATTCAATTTGTCATCAAACTGCTGTCAAGTGTCAAAGAAAGCAGGTCATGAAATGTACATGAACTGATTTTTATTTCATGCGTAGCACTTTACATGTAAACGGATGCTTTAGACACAAACTTTAGCGGCTCACTTGAAAAATGATGACGATTTTCTTCAGGAGGTATGAATATTAAACTACTAACATTTTGTTGTGTAACATTTGTGTGAATGTGCTTTATCGCTTATTAATTTCTGTATATTTGTGCAGTCTTTGCATTCACAACGCATTCTTTAAAGTTTTCGGACCCGCCCATCGGGGCTTAAAGAAATAGATGGGCTGCGTGACGCTTCCAAGCAGAGCTGAAATCGACCGCACGCGAGTACTGCTAAACCACTCAGAGAATGTATGCCTGCCCGGGCAAAGCGGTGCGAGTCAGACCGTTCATGCTTATAAACCCTTTTGGTTTCATTGGGCGACAGGGCTTGAGATGTCAATTCATCTCAATGTCAAGTAAAAGTCCCACAAAATGGATTCAACGTATCCAAAATGACCTGTTGAAGGGCACTTCATCTAATCAAACATATAAATTCCATAAAGGGTCTAGGTGAGAAAAATAATTAATACTGCGGTCGTGGCTTCGGGCTCGTTTTCAGTGAATTAAAGTATCATGCTCGACAAAACCCCACATGATACTAAACTTAACTGAAAACTTGCTTGAAAATTCCATGTTTCGGCCTCAATCCCATCATACATTCTATTATTCAGTTCTTATCTAAGCAGGAAACGGCCCCCGCCCATCGGGGCATGAAGAAATGATGCTTCCACGCAGAGCTGAAACCGACCCGCACACGAGTACCGGTAATCCGCTTAGAGGATCTAAGCCTGCCCAGGCAAAGCGGTGCGTGTCGGTCCGTCCATGTTAATTAACACTATTGGTTCATTGGGCGGCAGGGCTGGAGATGTCATTTCATCTTAAGGTCGGGTAAAAGTCCCACAAAATTGGAAGCAACGTCTCCAAAATGACCTTTGCAGTGTTGACGGGGACGTTAAACCTCAAATCAAACAAACAAATCTAAGCAGGAAAATTGCCTGAACTGTTAGTATTTAAAAATAGCGAGCATTACAAATTTAACACTCGGCTGAATTGAGCATGGAAAACGTTTTTTAACCTTTTAATAGCCTGGCTGAGAAACACTAAGATTGGAATGCCGCTTTACTCAACAGCACAAAAATTATTTAACTGCCCTATATATTGACAAGGCCCCATTTCTCACTTACTTTCCAATACACTCTAGGCTAATACAAGTACTTTTTCAACAGATCTAAGCACTTCACAATCAAACCTTTCATAAAAGGCATCTATTTTAAGGCATTCAAGAGTTCGGCAACGGAAGGCCAGGTGTTTTTTACCGGATACTACGGTCCTCGACCACATGTGATTAACGTTCGGCTCGATATGAGGGAAATAAACTCGAAAGGACCGTAAAATGATCCCCGCTCCGCACTTCCTCACCCCACCCCCACCCCCTCCCCCCAAAATAATCAAGGTTGATATGCTCTAGCTTATTCTGACCTTTTTTGTTTGCTGTGATGTGGTGGGTTGTGGTGCCTATTCAGATTAATACAAACTTGCTGAGCAGAAGAACTGAGCAATGGTTTTTTTTACCAAAGTCCCTACATCAATGGATTTGACCGAATTCATAAATAGAAGCGTCCACTCCAGAAACTCGCGGATGAGAGAGCATGTGTGTGCTGCACTGTAGGGGTTCTGTCCCCTTAAATCCCTGTTGGAAAAGGACCTAATGGGCCCAATCTAAATAGTGCTTATTGTCATTTACTGGCCATTAGCGACCCAAGATAAAAATTTCAAAACATAAAAAGGAATATGTTGCAATAGGGAACAAGTTGTTTCCATGCTGCATCATTTTGATCATTTACGTGTTTGTGGCATTTTTAACAAGCTGGCTGTTTCTTTTTATTTCTGTCTACACAAGCGTGAGTGAAACTGTTTTGAAAATAACACAAAACGTCCACGATTTCAACAACAATACATTTCACTTTTTCTGAGTCCGGTAAGGAGATAACTACGGCTAATCCCTACCTTCCTAAATTTAGCCACCCACCTAGCTCTGTGGTTAGTCCATTTGCCTCAGATGCTAAAGGTCCCAGTTTCGATCCCCAGCAGCGGTGACAAAATTTCGGCGTCAGAACACGTTCCATTGGCATCATTTGCAGGTATGAATGTCATAAAGTGCATCGTCCTTCGGATCTGGACGTTAACTGGACCTCCCCCCCCCCCCTGTGCAGGGGGAACCGTCCCCTGTGCAGGTTAAAGAACCCTACCATAATTACATGGTTACTGTGTGCCCTTTCATCCTTCAAAACTGGAGTATATGCAGTATACTAAGTACGTGTCCCCTCTTGGGGTTTAGTTAAAAATGGAAGAAAAATAGCTATAATACTCATTTGTCACTACTTCGAACGGTTTACAATTAAACAGCACCGGTTAGTTCATCGATAGAGTAGCCGGGAATCCGCAGAATAACCAAGCTTCGCGACGATTGTTTTCTTGATATGTTACAAAAATCGATGTGAAAGTAGAAAAATCTAAATTTAGAGATGCAAATACATCATTTTGGATTCAAATTGGTCAAGAGAGGTTCATTTTAATGAAAGATATCTGTTGAAAGCGAAAAAAGTTTCCTCCGTAACACTAGTTCGCTTATGATTGATGAAAACCTGAAAATTTTTGTCACACGTTTATGCCGAATTTTGCTTTGCTGAGTTAATCCATGCGAGAAAAACATGTTTCCTGCAAGGAACAAACAGAGGCAGATTATTGTTGCAAAGTGGACATACTCGTATTTAACTTGTATAATTCATAATAAGCAGGTGAAAAACTGCATTTGCGTAAAAAGATACACTGGGTAAAATAATGTAACCCCCAGAATACGAGCCGAAGTTTCCCCCCTTGTCTCTAATATAGTACCAAAAATAATAATTAAAAAAAATATATAATATATACATATATATTCCTTTTTTTTTTCATGATTCAAGCCTTTGTTAACAGGCTTCCTAGGTCCTCAATCAAATTTCCGTCAGAATTTTCGCAGCCATTTTTTCAGCAGAACCAAAGACAACCTTATTTTACTTTGCAACCAAGACAGCAGCTATGTCGCCGGTTCAGACCTGCTAATGGCCCCCGCCCATCGGGGCTTGAAGAAATAGATGGGCTGCATGATGCTTCCACGGAGAGCTGAAACCGACTTGCACACGAGTACAGGTAAACCGCTTAGAGGATCTAGGCCTGCCCAGGCAAAGCGGTGCGAGTCGACCCGTCCATGCTTATACACCCAATTGGTTTCATTGGGCGGCAGGGCTTGAGATGTCATTTCATCTCAATGTCGGGTAAAAGTCCTACAAAATTGGAAGCAACGTCCCCAAAATGACCTTTACACTGTTGACGGGGACGCTAAACCTCAAATCAACCAACCAATCAGACCTGCTAGATTTCACCCCCAGTCAAGATACATGGGCCCTCGGGCAAACTCCTTTCAATATCCAAACTCTAAAACAAGTTTAAAAATGCTATCCAAACAGGTCTGATGCAGTTTGTTCAGCGGAAGGTTTTGAATTTGGTTTAATATTGCATTATGAAGGCCCACGCTTTTCAGTAGAATGTAAAAATCTTAAGTCCGTTTTGCAAAATGAAGATCATCACGAAAACACGCCTTGATAATTTTGATCCGCTTGAACCCCACTTCTATATAGTTAAACTTGGGTTTCAGGGGGGGGGGGGGGGTATACCTTATTTTTCTTATTTCTGCTCTAAAATATAGATTGTGGAACGAGTGCCCACAATCTATATTTTGAGCAGAAATAAGAAAAATATCACAATTTTTCATCATAAAATTTTCATTTTTTCGCGATAAAGGTGGCAATGTATTTGTATAGGCGTGTTTGCGTAATGTTTGGCAAAGGAAAAGACAGAACAAGAAGTCGCACTTGGTCGTGTGGCAGGTTCCTTCTCCTATAAGCTAATATCAAACCTTTGGTGCTCTCCTATCGACTTGGTTCCTAAAAAACTGGAAGCTTCAGACTCATAACTCATTTGTCATATCCAGCAGGTTCTAGTGTTAATGATGGGATAGATGATGCATTAGTTTTAGTTAAATATTCTAAGTAGAAGTAAAACAAAGAGCAGGAATCGATACAATTAACTTACTTCACCCATCAAAGACACTCTAACTTTGGCAATGCCGTGGCTTTGATAAGAAAATTAGATAAAAGGTGCTCTATTAGGCAAGCTTGATGGCAAAAGCGCATTTAAATTACTAGGACTCTATCCCCGTGATTTTTCCTTACTAGGGATAAACTTAAAAATTTCTACTACATTTACAAATGGCGCCCATGGATCTAAAAATTTCATATGCAGCCTGGGAGGCTTTTTGAAAATTTCTTAACTGGACTATTCAACAAAGGGTGGCTTCAAACAAAGTGTGTAAAAATGCAGATTGTTGACTACATTTTTGCTGGCCCTGGCCACTCGGACGCTTGTTTTTCTCTTATGAAACATTTTTTGGCTCTCTGTGAGGAAATAAATTTACCTATTGCCACCGAAAAAGCATGGCCATGTAAATGTTTGACATATTTATGTACCCAGTTAGATTCGGTCACTTTTGAAATCAAAATGCCAGAAAAGAACGCTCTTAAATATTATTGAAAATACTTTGGGACGCAAGCGAAGGGAAATGCAGTCCTTGAAATGTGCTGAGCCAAAGCAATGTCATCTGCAAGGGCCTTCATAAGGCGAATGTATGAATCCATGTCTAGAGCAAATACGCCTCACCATCACATTACACTATCTAAGGGCATAAAAGAAGACCTTCGAATGTGGCAGCAATTTTGACCTAGTTCAATGGCGTTTCTTACATGGTAGACACAGAATGGGTTTCTGGTGATACATTGAATTTACAGACAGATAGCGCAGATGGTTCGGCACTAGGTTGTGGGTTGTACTTTTACGGACATTGGTGCCATTTGTCTAGTCCAGACCGGTGGTCTGAATATCACTTATTAAGAGACATACCATTTTTGGAATTAATACCAATTGCATTAACAGTCTGCTTATGGAAAGAAAACTTTAAGGCAAAGCGTCTTCAGTTTGCTTTTGATAACATGGCAGTGCTGAATATTTTCAACTCTGAGACAGCTAAGGCAGAAAGAGTTATGGTTCTTGTTAAAGCTATTGTTAAATTGTCTTTGTAACATCACTTTCACATTAATGCATTGCATGTCAATTCTGTTACCAATGGTATAGCAGATACAATTTCTCAAAAACAGTGGCATCAATTCAAGCGCCTGGCGCGGCGGCCGATCCACAACCATTAGCTGTTCTTCCTCAGTTCAGGAACCTCTTGCCAGCGAAGTAGATCGTTTACTCAGGGCATCACTTTCCGATTATACGGTAAAGTTATATAATCAGGATTTAGCAAAATTTGACGCATTTCGCATACACTACAGATTCCAAAAATCGTGACCCCTGACATCAGTGATATGGTTTATTTTATTGCTTATCTTTCTTCTGAGGGTTACTCCTTTTAAACAGCGAAAACGTACCTCTAGGACATATCTTTTTATATCAGGTTAAACAACTGGTCGGACCCGTCGGAAACAGTTGTAGTGAAGAAGATGCTTAAAAGCTTTCAAAGGTTGCATCCTTCGAAAGACAGCAGGGCACGAATTACTATATAAATGCTTCAAGACTTTCCCGTGGCCCTAAAAATGTTACATCATTCGATTATGAAGCGCTTCTCTTTTCAACAGCATTTTCATTTGTCTTTTTCGGGTTTCTTCGAATAGATGAGATGGTAGCTGACTGGAAATCTGGTGACAATTCGCGAATTATACACGTTTATGATTTTATCCAATGTGAGAACGTTAAAATTACTTCGCACTTTTCCAAAACCTACCTGATAGGTAGATCGGAAACGCTGTTTCTTCCTAGTCACCAAAAGCAAATCTGTTCCGTCAGTTTGATGAAAAAGTTCCTTCCGGTTCGGCCGAAAGTTCAAAGCAGAAGTGGAGGCAATGATCAGGAATCGATACAATTAACCCACAGCTCCCATCAGAGACTTCAAAGGGAAAGAAACACAAACAAGAAACAACAGACCCTAATGGAAACATCAATAGCGGAAAGCCAAAATGACAGTTACTTTCGCACAAAATGGCCAATAGGCTATCCAAAATAAAATAATAAAAGCTACATAAACACCCAAAGACAAACCATAACAAAAATAAACCGCGACAGAAGAACCACCTTTGAACGGTCAGCAGAAATGAATTCCAATGGGGGGGGGGGTGCTTAAATCGATTTTACATGGCCACAATCCTCGCCCTTACTTTCGTTACCCAAATCCCGCTTTTTGTCATTTTGATGGCCAACCTGTTACCCGTTATCAGTTTACCACAATTCTTGATAGAGTGGTCAAGTTCATAGGGTCACCATTATCATCGGCTATCAATTGCCATTCCTTTCGAATCGGGGCTGCCACGCTTGTAAGCTCTCAAAACGTATCAGATTCGTATATAAAATTAATGAGCAGAAGTTAACTATGTCTAAAAAACTTTTTTTTCCATATAAACTAAATATAGACATTGCCAGGCGTTAAATAACTGAAGCATGTGCACTTCTCCTGCTTACCTCCTTGTTCATGAAGTTGGTAATGACATAGGCAGCATCAAGATTCAGGACTTAAGAAACTTTATTAAGTAAACATTGAACAATCTTTTCGCCTTATTTCCTCATACATGTATGGTGTGGTCCAGTATTTTACGCCGATGGCGTTGGCGGTACTCTGAGAACACTGCAGCTATGGAAAATATACGCATTAGAACAAACCGAGCTGTTATTCAACATATGGTAGAAGCCTCCGTGGTGTAGTGGTTATGCTACTTGTAAACCAGGGGTCGCAGGATCGATTCCGGGCTTCTCCAGACTTTCGGATGAGTCTTTAAACCGAGGTCCCGTCTCCGTATGACCTTAGCTGTTGGTGAGACGTAAAACTCAAACACTCACTCACTCAACATATGGTGCAAAGAGGCGGCAAAGTAATCAAGCATCCTGACTTTAATGATAAATACCTTGCTTTATTTGAAGATTCCGGCACCTGTCTTTCATTGTAAATGATATTTTCCTGAATACATTGCAGGGAGCTTTATGCACCTTTATCGACCATCCTGAAGCTAAGATCTTTGATAGAAAGATTATGTTGTGTTCCCATGGTTGTTTTGGAAGGAAGTTAATCGCATATACGGCCATGGCGGTTAAGTATTTTCAACTTGATGGCTGTGCTCTGGCAGTTTCATTTATGGACCTGTCTGACCAGTGGCGAAAGTTTAAAATTCAGTCGGAAAAAAAGCTCAGTTTGCTTACATTAACAATCGGATAAGAGAGATTCATAGAGGATCTTAAATGAGTGTGCATGTATTATTGAATTTATTAAACGAGTTGAGGAAAAGGGATAAAATGCGAGGCTGTGCCGAGCATTTTATCCCTTTTCCTCAACGAGTTTAATAAATTGTTGATATAGAGGATCTTACATGAGTGTTCATGTATTATTGAATTTATTAAACGAGTTGAGGAAAAGGGATAAAATGCGAGGCTTGCCGAGCATTTTATCCCTTTTCCTCAACGAGTTTAATAACTTCAATAATATATGAGCACGAATGCAAGATTCTATTTATCATATGACATTTAAAACGCATTTTATTCACGATTGTTTACAAAAATGTCAATATTCCGCCGTTAGTAAACGCGACGTCGTTAAGGACGTCGTACAATGTAACGTTACAGGACGTATCTAGCTAATTTGCATATTTAATCCACTAGTGGATTATCGAATTTATTACATGGCGTTATTACACTCTCAGACGCGACGTCATATGATAAATTAGTTTATTTCATTGCGTGCCATCTGCTGCTTAGCAGTTTGATCGTCTGTTGTCAAATTCATGATTTGGTTGTGTACCTCACGAAGTCATGAAGTTGTTATGATGGAATTTGATACAAATATAACAGCAGTTTGTGACTAGTGGACAGATGAAACGTGGTTGTGGATCTTTTAAGTTGATTCATTGAGTTGATATGTTGTAATTGAAACATTCAGCTGAGAACGGCTGTGAACATTTGATCAATGTTGTCATGACAATTAAACGAACTGCAATTACATCATGATAACCGTCATGCCCAAATTAAAGCCAGCATGATATTAAACTGGTTTAAACAAAATTGGTTAGTTTTTTATTTTTGAATCAAGTTCTCGATGCTAAAAAAATAAGGAATGGTATGTATTGCGTCCGCTTGGTTCGTTATATCTATAATAATATAAAAATATAGAGAGCCTTAAATCCAGTCGCATACTTGTAGAACTACAACAAATAACTGATCTCTGTTAGCTGCATTTTGGTAGCATATATTGTTACGAGCCAGGCGTAGCAGAAAGAAAAAGCAAACAAGCCTTTTGGAAAATTTTAACAAAATTTATTTACAAGTTAACTTTAACCTGTAGAAGTAAGAAAATTAAATGTACATGGCTCTGTTATGAAATATCCTGAATGAATCTATTTTCCTTGATCCCACAGAATTCACAGTCCAAAATGAAAAGTAATATCCTTTAACAATCCGACACAGAATTTAGAAATAACTTTTATTAAATGTCCAAACATCAAACTCCAAAGTCTGACTCAATGAGACAAATCAAGCTCTTTTATAGACCCTAAGATTTCTCTAGAACATTCCAGAGGGCTGTGGAATAAGATGAGGTAATTTTCTAAAAATAATGCAACCCAGAACTTTCTGGAAGGTTCTGAAGTACTTTTCCTTGTAAACATGTTGTTCACAAAAATGAAATTAATCTGTGACTCAGTTTTCGAGAATCTTCTATAAAAAGATTAACAAGATATTTATAGCACTATTAGGTCACAGTGGGGTAAAGGTGGGAATCAGAAAAATAAATTCTTATGCATAACACTCCCCCTCTTCGAGGAAAAGAAAGATTTATGTAATAAAGCTTTCTTTTGCTTTAAGAATAATAAAATATTGAGCATAGCATATAAAATTACATGTTTCTACAATCCACTTTAGTAGGAAAGAAAAACACAACTCCCGACACTGCTCAAGCTCTTGAAAGGGCATCAGGGATAATGTTATCTCTCCCTCTGATATGTCTTATGTCTAATTTATACTCTTGTAGCATAAGACTCCACCTGAGCAACCGCTGGTTTTTGTTTTTCATTTTATGTATGAAAGTCAGTGGATTGTGATCACTGAAAACAACAATCGGTGCAGTAGTAGGGGTAAGATAAACTTCAAAATGTTGCAGAGCAAGAATCAGAGACAAGCACTCTTTCTCTATGGTAGAGTAATTTCTCTGATGCTTATTAAACGTTTTGGAAAAGTAGCAAACTGGATGATCCACACCATTTTCATCTTCCTGCAACAAAACACTACCTGCACCTACGTCACTAGCATCTACTGCTAGCTTAAACTCCTTTTCAAAGTTTGGTGCTAAGAGAACTGGTTCACTCTTGAGTATGGCTTTAAGTTTATCAAAAGCATTTTGGCATATTGCATTCCAATGGAATTTTGTTCTTTTGCTGAGCAAATTTGTCAAAGGCTCAGCAATTATAGAGAAATTATTACAGAACTTTCTGTAATAACCAGCCATACCAAGAAATCGCATCAGCTGTCTTTTGCACGTGGGTACGGGAAAATTTGAGATAGCCTCAACTTTAGCATCAATGGGTTTCACATGACCTTGACCTACAACATGACCTAGAAATGTCAAACTTGCATGGCAGAATTCACTTTTAGCAAGATTGCTTGTCAATTTGGCATTACTCAGTCTATCAAAGAATGCTCGAATAGTCCCAAGATGTTGATTCCACTGGTCGTTGTATATGATAGCATCATCGATATAAGCACTGCAGCCTTCCAGCCCCGCAATTACCATGTTTATTAAGCGCTGAAATGTTGCTGGAGAGTTTTTCGTTCCAAATGGCATGACTTTATAGTTAAATAATCCGTCTGGTGTTGTGAATGCCAAAACCTCCTTTGCTCTATCTGTAAGTGGAATTTGCCAAAATCCTTTCAGAATGTCGAATTTCGTTATGTATTTGGCATTCCCGATGTTATCAATGCAGTCATCCATTCTTGGAATAGGAAAGCTATCTGTTTTACTTAAGGAATTAACTTTCCTAAAATCTGTACACATACGATATGTCCCATCAGGTTTTGGTACAAGAATACAAGGAGAACTCCAATCACTTTGACTTGGTTCAATAAAGTCATTGTCTAATAGATACTGAACTTCTTCTTTAAGATATTTTTGTTTCACAGGATTCATCCTGTATGGGTGTTGTTTTACAGGTTTAGAACCATTTATGTCCACATCGTGAAATATTTTGTCTGTCCGTGTTGGAATGTCAGGAAATAAGTGTTCATATTCAAAAATCAGCTGTTTCAGTTCATTCCGCTGATTTGGCTCTAGATGTGACAGTTTCTGGTCAAGATTCCGTAGAATGTCAGAATTCTGAAGTTTTGATGATGTGGGATCCGACTTCACTGAATTAATATCATCACAGTCATTGTCACTTGAATTAAGTGGAACAGAGCTAACTAGATTGACTGATGTTAAAGATGTATTGTCCCTATCTATGTATTCCTTAAGCATGTTAATATGACATAGCTGCTTTAGCTTGCGCCTCCCAGGAGTGTTAATTATGTAATTTACGTCACTGATCTTTTTGTCTACAGTGTATGGACCATAATACCTGGCCTGCAACGATTTTCCTGGAATAGGCAAAAGAGCTAGTACCTTATCACCTGGTTTGAAATTCCTTTCTTTTGTCCCTATGTCATATAGCTGTTTCATTTTCCTTTGGGCTGACTGAAGATTGGTCCGAGCAGCCTCACAAGCTTTTGAAAGTCTAGTTTTGAAATCAGACACATACTGAAGTAAATTCAGGGAGGTGTCATCATTGGAGAGAAATTTCTCTTTGAGAAGTTTCAAAGGACCACGAACAGTATGGCCAAATACTAATTCAAATGGACTGAAGCCAAGAGATTCTTGCACAGATTCTCTAACAGCAAATAAAAGGAGATGGATGCCTTCATCCCAATCCTTCTCTGTGTCAAAACAATATGATCTTATCATGTTTTTCAATGTTTGATGGAATCTTTCAAGGGCACCTTGACTTTCAGGATGATAGGCCGATGACTTATACTGTACAATGCCAAGTTCATGCATTACTTGTTGAAATATTCCAGACATAAAATTTGAGCCTTGGTCAGACTGAATAGATTTAGGAACCCAACAAATGTGAAAAACTTCACTAAGGCCTTGACGATTGTCTTAGTTTTGATATTTCTTAAAGGAATGGCTTCAGGAAAACGTGTGGAAGCACACATAATGGTCAAAAGATATTCACAACCAGACTTAGTTCTGGGCAAGGGACCCACACAGTCTATAATTATTCGACTGAAAGGTTCATCAAAAGCAGGTATAGGCTGCAAATGAGCCTTAGGTATAGTCTGATTGGGTTTTCCTACCATTTGGCATGTATGGCAGGACCTACAATGCTGAGAAACATCTGATTTTAACCCAGGCCAGTAAAATGATTAAGAATCTTGTGATAGGTTTTATTGACACCTAAATGTCCTGACATGGGAGTTTCATGTGCCAAGTTTAATATTTCAGGACGGTAAATCCGTGGAACCACTATTTGATGGTTGACAGTCCACTCGTCTTCTGCTGAGACGTTTGGTGGACGCCATTTTCTCATAAGAATGTCATTTTTGACATAATAACAAACTGGGACCTGAGATACTTCCTGCTCATCTAAGGCCCTTTCAAACAAAGGCGAAATTTCAGGATCCTTGTGCTGTTCTATAGCTAGTTGAGACCCGGACATTATGTCATGGCCTAGATCTAAAGATAAGTTATTCTCATGAAAATCTGTCTGCTTATTAGGCAGGCTTGAAGACAGAGACCTTGTTATCTCGTCATTAAAAGACTGACCCAAAAAGGTATCAGTGAAATCAAAATCCTGTTTCCCATCAGTTTGCTTGGCCTTACGTGCCATAGCCTTTGTGACTGCACAAGACGGATAAAGATCAGGAATTTCCTGCTCAATGGGATCAGGCGGTTGGTCTATGCAAGGATTAGAAGTCAAAAGTGGGTTTACCACAACCTTATCTCCAGCTTAGTCATTGCCTAGCAATAAATGAACACCTTTAAAAGGTAAAGAAGGTCTAATACCAACAGCCACTGAACCGGATACCAAGTTTGATGACAAATAAACGTTATGAAGCGGAACTTTAACAAATCCACATTCCACACCCTGAATAAGGACACTTTGGCCCAAAGAAGTCTTCTCAGAAAAAGGCAGAGTATCTGCTAGAATAAGAGATTGAGAAGCTCCGGTATCTCGTAAGATTTTAATAGGGGTAGGATGGGCATAACTGTCACCATTTAGTGACACGAAACCATCTGATAAGAATGGTTCATAAATCTCCATAACTGTATCAGTCTCAGATAATTTGGTATCAGAAAGAGTTTCCTCCCTTACACAAGACTGTGGTTTTGGCCTTACAGAATTCAAGCCTGTAGGCTTAAGTTCCTCTTGTCTTTCTCTTTCTTTCCTTCGCTTTAATTTTAAACACTCAGAGATCAGATGACCTGTATTTTTACAATAATAGCAAACTACTTGAGATTGAGATAAGGGATTCTGGTCTTTGTTTTCACCAGAAGGTTTGGAAAAATTCTGGCTTCTGTTTTCACCAGAAGGTTTGGAAGGATTCTGGCTTTTATTTTCACCAGAAAGTTTGGGCATAGCACTAAATGTATGGCTATAACTACCAGAAGGATTACTGGGATAGAATCTTGGACCTGTCTGTGGATTATAAGGTTTTCGAGGATAAGGCCTGTTCACAAATGAGACTTTATGAGTCAAAGCATAATCATCTGCCAAACGAGAAGCTTCCTCCAAAGTTTCAACCTGTCTCTCATCGAGAAAAGATTTAATGTCTGAATTTATGCACCGTTTGAACTCTTCAACAAGGACAAGCTGTCTAAGTTTGTCATGATCAGAGCCTACTTTTTTAGAAGAACACCACCTATCAAATAATTGTTCTTTGGTTCGAGCAAATTCTACATGGGTCTGGGAAATTTCTTTTTTACAGTTCCTAAATTTCTGCCTGTAAGCCTCAGGGACCAACTCATATGCCTTAAGAACAAGCTCCTTAACCAGATCATAGTCAGAGCTTTGCTCGACAGTTAGCTGAGTGTAAATGTCTCGAGCCTTTCCGACAACAACGCTTTGCAAAAGTAAGGTCCAATGCTCTTTTGGCCATTTTAAATTTTCTGCAACTTTTTCAAAATGCAAAAAATACTTATCTACCTCTTTTTCCTGAAATGGCGGAACTAATCTGATGTGCTTTGTGGCATCAAAGTAACTACCAGAGTCAAAAACAGGGGTATGTTTCACCCTATCTTGACCCTGGAGTTCCAATTCCTTCATCTTTAATTGAAATTGCCATATTTCTCTTTCTATTTCAAGTCGCTCTTCTTTTTCTAATTTTTCTTTCTGAAGGCGTTCCTCCATTTCTCTTTGTTTTTCTTCTTGTTCTAATTTTTCTTTTCGAACACGTTCTTCCATTTCTAATCTTTCCATATGCATTTGTCTCTGCATTTTTCTTTCTTTTATTCTTCCTTTTCTATTTTTTCTTTCTGTATGCGTTCTTCCATCTCTAATCTTAATTTTTCTAATTCAATTTGCCTTCCAATTTCGATTTGTCTCATTTGCAGTTCAGTATGTGAAACCATAATGAGAGACAAAGCAGATGGATCGAAAAGTTCTTCATCAACAAAAAACTGTACCAAAATATTCTTAATATCATGCTTCTTCATGCTTGTTTTGATAGCAGTGACCCAATAATGGGAAGCAATATCTAGCAAATCTGTCCTTTTGGCCAGATCAAACAACTCCTGAGTAGGCTGAGCCAAAAAGCTTCTCAAATCAAACGACATGTTTGCTTTTTGTTTGTTTTATAAAGTATTTATGGAAATACAGATTGAGGTTAATTTGACAAAGTTTTTTTTTTTTTTTTTTTTTTTTGAAATGACAAGCCCAACAAAAATTTCACATGAAATGACAAGTACTATTTCACCTGAAATGACAATTCACATGAAATGACAATCCCCTATATGCTTATAGGGAAATACCAATCTTGTGAAGCAACTGCCAAGTCTATATTTGATAAGAAATGACAATTACCTGCCGTCACATGAAATGTCGGTTTTAAAATGCTCAAATGGTTTTATCCCGGACGAGCCCCCAATTTCTGTTACGAGCCAGGCGTAGCAGAAAGAAAAAGCAAACAAGCCTTTTGGAAAATTTTAACAAAATTTATTTACAAGTTAACTTTAACCTGTAGAAGTAAGAAAATTAAATGTACTTAGCTCTGTTATGAAATATCCTGAATGAATCTATTTTCCTTGATCCCACAGAATTCACAGTCCAAAATGAAAAGTAATATCCTTTAACAATCCGACACAGAATTTAGAAATAACTTTTATTAAATGTCCAAACATCAAACTCCAAAGTCTGACTCAATGAGACAAATCAAGCTCTTTTATAGACCCTAAGATTTCTCTAGAACATTCCAGAGGGCTGTGGAATAAGATGAGGTAATTTTCTAAAAATAATGCAACCCAGAACTTTCTGGAAGGTTCTGAAGTACTTTTCCTTGTAAACATGTTGTTTACAAAAATGAAATTAATCTGTGACTCAGTTTTCGAGAATCTTCTATAAAAAGATTAACAAGATATTTATAGCACTATTAGGTCACAGTGGGGTAAAGGTGGGAATCAGAAAAATAAATTCTTATGCATAACAATATATTATCATATTAGATGGACATACACCACTTGCCAGAAACAACCATAATATACCATATGTGATCATTAGTTTTTTATTTTCAGTGTTTCTTTTAATTTCATGCTAAATGGGAATAAGATATTCTTGTAAGATATTTTTGCTTCCACCATTTAACTGGCAATAGCGGGTTTACGTAAAAAGGCTATTACCAGTTAACTGGCAATATAGATTTTACGTTACAATCGCTATTGTCAGTTAACTGGCAATAGCCAATTTAACGTAAAACCGCTATTAATAGCCACTTCGTAATGAAAATATACAATCATTACCACCACCACTGCTGCTGCCACTACTGCTACTGCTATTACCTACAAAAACTACTACTACTGCTTCTACTACTACTACTACTACTACTACTACAACAACGACAACAACAACAACTACTACTACTATTAGCAGCAGTATTAATAGTACTGCTGTTGCCACTTCCACTACTACTTCTACTGGCAGCAGCAGCACCAGCTAGCACATCAACAACAGTAGTAGTGGTAGTAGTAGTAGTAGTAGTAGTAGTAGTAGTAGTAGTAGTAGTAGTAGTAGTAGTAGTAGAAGTAGTAGTAGTAGAAGTAGTAGAAGTAATAGTAGTAGTACATGTAGTAAATGCAGTAGTAGTAGTGGTAGTGGTAGTAGTAATAGGAGTAGTAGTAGTACTTCTACTACGGCATCGTGTACTTACGAGTACAGTAGTTGTAGTAGCGATCGTAGTAGTAAATAAATTAAGCGTTGGCTCGTGAGGTATGTACTTCTTTGTGATAGGATGAAAACGCCTGAATAAAGAAGTTTGATCATGAAACTTGATGCTTCCAGTTCGTCTAAATTCTCGCGAAATCAATCTATGAGAAAGTGCAAATCAGACTGATTCACTCTGTATGAAACTCGCATCTAAAGTTACCACAAAATGTTTTGAGTAATGGCAAGTGAAAGTTAAACCTTGTGAGTCTGCAATGACATGCATATGAGGCGGTTCTAACGTGTACCCAAAATCTATATTTTAAGAAGAAATAAGGAAAATATTACATTTTTTTTCATTTTAAAATTTTCGTGTGTTTTTTCGGCGGTAAAATATACAATATACTTATATAGGCATTTTTCGTAATGATTATCCAACATGACGTGGTTGAAGTATTCTTTCGGAAAACAACAACAACAAAAACAAAACAGTTAAGCTTTGAATTTTACGAGCCGATGATAACTAGGTTGGGAGTGGGGGAGGGGAGTTCGAACTCTGTTTGTTATAACATGGACCACGTTAACAAGTATATTTATAACACGTTTTAATTTGTTTGAATTGAGGTTTTACGTCCCCGCCAACAATATGGTCATTTTAAACACATTGCTTTCAATTTTGTGGGGCTTTTACCCTTTTAAGATGTAATGACGTTTCAAGCCCTGCATCCCAAAACATACCAAAATGGTTTATATGCAGGGACGGTCCGACTCACATCATGCACTTTGCCTGGACAAGCTTAGACCGTCTAAGCAGTTTACCAGTACTCATGTGCGGTCAGTGTCAGCTCTGCGTAGAGGCAACCTGCAACCCAATCTATTTCTCCAAGCCCCGCCACCCGCCCCCTTGATAACACGTAAATGTTACTCACTTATGTGAGCGTTCAATATTAATATTAACCCATATATGCATGGCGATCCATTTTTGGACTACTTGTAAACAGTGATGATCAAAACCAGACATAAAGTACGTACATTTTTTTAAATTACCCCCCCCCACCCCACCCGCCAAAAAAAAAAAAAAAACAAAAAAAAACTGACACCATTATAATTGGAAACTCGTTCGGTTGACATTCCATAGCCATGTATGGTTAACCAATCGCATGCGGGAAACCACTAAAGGGGTACCTTGGCAAATAGTGCAGGCCCAGATCAGACGCCGCAGAACGCGGCGTCTGATCAGGGCCGTTCTGCGGCGTCTGATCAGGGCCTTCACTGCTTGCAAACAGGATTTTCCGTCAATAATAGAAGTAAAACGAAAAGATAGGCCTCACACCCCTTATATGTCAAATTGACTTGTCTAACATGTATAGCGGCCCCGCCCATCAGGGCTTGAAGAAATAGATGGGCTGCATGATGCTTCCACGCAGAGATGAAACCGACCCGCACACGAGTACTGGTAAACCGCTTAGAGGTGACTTCGTTTAACCCTTACAATCTTCTATTGTACCTTGTTATCTGGATTTCTGACAAGTAAGTGAGGTTCACGTGGACTTCAGCCTTGAAAAGCTACTACTTTTTGTAGTTTTGGGTCGATAGACAAAAGCATATGAAATTGTTTCGATTTTAAGGGAATTCATACCTTTTAAGCATATAACCTAAAATAGTGTTGACTGGGCCGTTAAACTCCAATGCAAACAAATAAACACTTCAAGCACAGGTCATTTTCATTATGTATTATAATGTTATTAATCAAATAATTTCGTATTGGCCCAGGTACAGGTCCGAGGTCTGCTGTATTGGCACGAGGCCGAAGGCCGAGGCCAATACAGCTGACCGAGGACCTGTACCTGGGCCAATACGAAATTACTTGATTAATGACAATTTTATTAATTGACGCAATTAAAAACATGATTTATGATTTTTGAATATTGGTTGACCTAGTGTAATACAGGATAATCAATTAATAAATAATTTTTATTAACTTTCTTCAAATAATACATTTGTCTCATATCAATAAAGGCATTATAAAGGGGGTATAATTGTCCCTATGCGGGGGTTGATTTAAAGAAAAGGCAAACAGGAAGATCCCCCTGTAAAATATGGCGTAAAAGTTTTCCCAGTTAGACTTGTGTATTCATTTCCCACAACAGGTCGTGATATAAATGTCAGGTTGGTATGGTTTCATATAACTCCCAATAGGGATCATGTTTCTTCTAGAATTTTGCGTATGAACCAAACACGATAGATGTATGGGAGCTGACACATAGTGACACATAGTGAACAAGACGTGTTTGTGAAACACTGACGCCCCCGGACAGCGCATGTAAAATATAAAAGCAGTATCACTAATCAATCGAAAGGTATGGCCAATGTTCAAGTCTTAAAAAGTAGGTCAAAGTCACAAGGTAAAAAAGCATGGGATCTTTGGAAAGGTCTTGTGACATAGAATGCCCTTGTAAAAATGAAAGCCTCAGATTTTTGTTTAGGGATTTGCGTATGAGCCTAACAAGATAACGTAATGTCACAGTAAAACGTAAACTTGTGGACTAGGAAATATGAGAGCTGGTATATGTGAACACCGAAGACTCAGGATTTCGTGTAGGAATTCGCGTATAAGCCTCTGTTGTTTATCTAGGAATTTGCGTATGAAGCTAACAAGATAAATGCTACGATAAAAGTAAGCCTGTGGAGAGAGAACGGCGAGAGCTGGTATATGTGAACACAAAGACTCAATTGTTTTGTCTAGGAATTTGCGTATTAGCCATCAAGATAAATGTAATGTCACAGTGAAAAGTAAGCTTATGGAGAGTGATAGATGAGAGTTTGTACTTGTCCGAATACTAAAAAGTTTTGTCCAGGAATTTGCGTATGAAATTAAACAGATAAATGTTATGCAAAAAGATAGCCTGTGGACAGGGAAAGATGCGAGCCGGTATATGTGGCCACTGAAGACTCCGATTCTTTTCTAGAAATCCGCGTATGAACCTAAAAAGATAAATGTTATGTAAACAGTAAGTTTGTGGACAGGGAGAGATGAGAGCTGGTATATGTGAAGATCGAAGACTCAAATTTTGTCTAGGAATTTGCGTATGAGCCTCAGATTCCTGTTCAGTAATTTGCGTTTGAGCCTAACAAGATAAATGAAATTTCACAGTAAAACGTAAACTTGTGGACAAGGATATATGAGAGCTGGTATATGTGACCACCGAAGACTCAGGATTAGTTTTAGGAATTTGCGTATAAGCCTCAATTTCGTGTAGGAATTTGCGTATGAACCTAACAAGATAAATGTTATGTTAAAGTAAGGCTGTGGACGGAGAACGGTGGGAGCTGGTTTATGTGAACACCAAAGACTCAAATTTTGGTCTAGGAATTTGCGTTTGAGCCTAACAAGATAAATGCAATGTCACAGTGAAAAGGAAACTTATGGAAAGTGAAAGATGAGAGTTTGTATTTGTGAATACCGAATACTAAACTTTTTGTGAAGGAATTTGCGTATGATTCTAACAAGATAAACTTTATGTAAAAAAGATAGCCTGTGGACAGGGAAAGATGAGAGCCGGTATATGTGGCAACTGAAGACTCAGATTCTTTTCTAGAAATCCGCGTATGAGCCTAAAAGGATAAATGTAATGTAAACAGTAAGCCTGTGGAAAGAGAAAGATGTGGGCTGGTATACGAATACTGAAGGCTCAGATTCTTGTCTAGGAATTCGCGTAAGAGCCTAACTAGATAAATGAAATGTCATAGTTAAAAGTAAACTTGAGGACAGGGAAATATGTGAGCTGGTATATGTGAACAACGAATACACAATATTTTCCATTAATTTGCGTAAGAGCCTAACAAAATAAATGTAATGTCTCAGTTAAAAGTAAGCTTGTGCACAGGAAGAGGTGAGAATTGGTATTTGTGAACAACGAATACACAATATATTGTCTAGAAAGGGGAAGTTCCAGCCTGTAGTAAATTTCCATAGGGTTCTGCCAACGCACAGAATTTTCATGATATTGTGCATAATTACTGCTTGGTGAATGACTATTCATTATTTAGCTATTTCACTCTAATATCTTTTTTCATTATAAATCTGTTTTGTTTATTTCCACATCTGAAAATAGTGGTATCCACTAACTAGTGTATATATACATTCCAGCTTCTGATATTTTGAGGTGTTTTGTTCTCAGGCGTCTATGTAGTCTTTTGTGATTAACTTATTATCACAATTAGTATTGTTTGGGCAAAGTTCGATACACCATGCTCAATTTCATATGGAGCAGACCCCAGAATTCACAACCATAAAATCTTTTGCAGTATGTTTGACGTTTTATTTCACACTGTTGCAGTTCTTGTCACCCCATCGTTTTAATATGAAAATTGCCCATATATATAGAACATTTTATCAAACTTTCTTGAAAGTCTGAGACCGGTAACAAACTGCATTTGAACATTGAATAGTAATGGTCAGAGTTTTGATTTGTTTCAAACCATTTGTAGATATCACATGGTGTGACATTTTCAATCGAAAGATTGCTCGACAATATAGTCTGACCATGGATATATGTATGTTTATATGATGGTGTATAGTATGAGCTCATATATAATCAGCATTTGTATCAATGAGGATCACCAAAAACACATTTCGAGCTTTTGTTAACAATGCAATCAGATCTTAGTATGACAAAGATTGTTGAAATGACAAGTAAAATGGATGGTTTTGTAAACCAAACAATTTTTCTTGACTCTAATAAATATGCATTGAACTGATGCAGCGATCTTAAAAAGTTTGAACACTCTGACTGTCATACTGGAATGACACAGGTTGCATTAAACGCCAAGAATAATGATGTTTGTATTACGTTTGTTCCAGGTAGGCCATAATAACACAGACGATATTTTCTGATCTTTTGGCCCACTGTATACACAGATTTCTGTAGACAAAATGACAAAACTATTGTTTTGGCTCTTTTGTCACTCTGACAATGCCCCGTCCGTTTACTTCATTCGCACTTACTGTCACCTGCTGTGCAAATCAGTGTAAGAAATAAAAATCATAAATGAGTTCCTTTAAGAGCAATGAAAACATTCATAAGAAAGAAGATGGGTCATACTACGTTGTTTCGGCTAATAAAGCCTCATCAGTGACCCTGTAATGATCCGGCAAAGAAAGCCATAGGAATCATACTGCAATTTTGCGAATTTCGAATAGGCAGTCGATTCAAAGACTGATATAAATCAAAACGGGGTCCAAATAATTAAAAACCTGTCTAGAATACGAGTCTAAACCAATAATTTATTTCTGATTTCTCAGAATATCCACGCTGATCTCAAAGGACCAAAAGTAAAATATAAACTACACTATGGTTGATGTACGGGGAGACGTTTTACGGCCGCCACACGGCACAACACCAGCTGCAGTGAAGGCAAATAAAAATCATAAATGAGTTCCTTTAAGAGCAATGAAAACATTCATAAGAAAGAAGATGGGTCATACTACGTAGTTTCGGCTATTAAAGCCTCATCAGTGACACTGTAATGATCCGGCAAAGAAAGCCAGAGGAATCATACGGCAATTTTGCGAATTTCGAATAGGCAGTCTATTCAAAGACTGATATAAATCAAAACGGGGTCCAAAGTTGTATTCTTAAATATGATCTAGATATAGTCTTAATTAAATATGATACAGAAAACAAGCAGTTGTTTTTGGAAAGCATTAACTGATATAATAGAGAAGACTTAATTCAACGTTCAAACCATTTCACAATTTAAAATAGCAAACAGTATATATGCTATCAGTACTTTAGAAAAATGTAAAGCCAGCAGTAGATTATGATTCAGCCAATATGCTAGCGGTACGGCTAAGAGTGCCATTTGTAAAACTTCGGCCTCGCCCATTTGGGCTTGAAGAAATAGAGTGGCCTGGATGTTGCCTTCACACAGAGCTGACACTGACCAGACATGCATACTCGTAAACTGCTTAGAAGGACTAAGCCTGCCCAGGCAATTGGCGTTAGTCAGGCCGTCCAATGTATATAAGACTTGTGGTTTCATTGGGTGGCAGGGCTTGAGATGTCATTTCATCTCAATGTCGGGAACAAGTCCCACAAAATTGGAAGCAATGTTTCCAAAATGACCTTAATAGTGTTGATGAAGAGTTAATCCTCAATACAAACAAACAAACAAAAAAATTGTAAAACCAATGAAAACAGAGCTAGAAAAGTTAATATAGATGACAAGTATTGCATACATAAGACTGCATATGCAAATGTTATTACAACATCTAAATATAATATCAGCTATCAAATGCATTAGTTACAGCAACTTGCCTTCCATCTATTTCATTTCGTGAAGTGTATGCAAGATGACAAATTTGCAAATATTTCCAGTGTGTCTAGTTATGCATTTATTTTGAAGACTAAAACATTGCAGCAAACACTTTTAAAGATGTTATAATGAACCTAGAAAAAATGCAGAAAATGCTTTTAATGTTCTCACAGAAACTATGGTGGGGGAGCGATGAGTGAGTCTCTTTGACCAAGTGATGTAGGAAGAGAAATACCAATACATTGACCGATCAATAATAAGAACAAATCAGAAAATCAGCCTGTCCTTCACAGATGGCAAATTATTTGCTGCTGTTTTATTTTAAAGAGGAAAATGACAACAATAAAAGCAAAAAAGGAAATAACAGGATTATGAAAAGTAATTTATTAAGCAAATGCAATACACCATTGCGTATTACTGACATCAATATCTTTGTATTGCAGGGTTTATAAAAAGACCAAATAAAATAGTGTGAAAAGGATTCACCTTGTCTTATTCCTATTGTGTCATAATACATTTTTTTTTCAGCATAATTATTTTTGCAATGCTGTAAACATTAACATTAATCGTGCTCACTGCATGGATGTAATTTATTTTTCTCTTTGCTAATGTATGTTCTTATCTGCTATTTAAAGCCCAATCTAAAACTCATTCTCTGTAAAACCGTGTATTTTTTGTTTGTAAGTGTGTGTGTGTGTGGGGGGGGGGGGGGGGGGTTGCAGGGGCGGAATTACATTAATAATGTCTAATGCTAAGTTTTGTATGATAAGGCGACACTAAATGGTCATAAAAATACAATAAAATACACTTAAAGAAAATCGTGTCACCTGATATTGCAAATGACTTTAGCACAAAAATATACCTGAACACTTATCTGGCAATCAAAAATAATTTTACCGGTTTCTGATTTTTTTTTTAAAATTTGTTTGCTACATAGAGGATATGTGTGGCCAATTTTATGTGCAATATCTTGGGGTGACAAGATCAGTAACACATCAAATACTTGAGATAAACATTTTACTTTTTATAAAGTTTCATGAAAAATTGAAGAAATTTTGTAAATAAATTTATTAGGAAAATTAAAAGACATAGACACATTTATATTTTTGGTATTATATTAATCCTTGTAGAGTTCTATTGCCAATCAAAGCAACGTATTTGAAAACAATCAAGCTTGTTGATTTAAGAATGAAAAGTTCACAGGTGTGTATGACCTCTACTGGGGATTACCCCAGGGAGCTTTCCTGAGACGTATAGTAATTAATCAAATGAAACAAAAGTTATACATATAGTTGATAGACTTCAAGTAAACAACAACTGAAGTTTCAAGAAAATCTGTGTGTGGGCAGATTTAGAACGCCGCCTTTGCTTATGAACCTAACAATGTAACGACATGTTAAAAGTAAGCCTGTGAAAAGAGAAAGAAAAGAGTAGGTATATGTGACTACCGAAGACTCAGATTTTTGTCTAGAAATTTACGTATGAACCTAACAAGATAAATAAAAATGTAAAAAGTAAGCCTGTCGACAGGGAAAGATGAGAGCTGGTATATGTGACCACCGAAGTCTCAGATTTGTGTCTAGGAATTTGCCTATGAACCTCACAAGATTAAAGTTGTAGTAAAAAGTTAACTTGTGGACAGGGAAAGATGAGAGCTGGTATTCGTGGCTGGGGAAGACTCAGATTGTTTGGTCTAGGAATCTGCGTATGACCCTAAAAAGATAAATGTAATGTAAACAGTAAGCCTGTGGACCGAGAAAGATGTGAGCTGGTATATGTTAACACTGAAGACTCAGATTTTTGTCTATAAATTTGCGTATGAACCCAACAAGGTAAATGTAACGTAAAAATATGTTTGTGGATAGGAAAAGATAAGCGCTAGTAAATGTGGCCACCGAAGACTCAGTTTTGAGGCCTAATTGGCCGAAACTAGCTAGAGCTAGTCTGGCCCAGAATATATGTACACTCCATATTTTTTACTTCTGTGGTGTATTCCTTGCTTCCAAAGGATAACCCTTTTATAGAACATATTTTTAGGAATTTGCGTACCTGTAACACACCCGTGTGCTAAAATGGCGTCACCCCTAGAACGGATCTTTTTTCCAGATGAAATTGTTTGTTAGTTTTCTTATTTTTTAGTCCAATTAGAGATTGGGTGCGCGTTAGAACTGCCTCATTGAGTACCCATATCTATGTTTTGAAAAAAAAAATACAAATATTGAATACCCTAGTAAACCCCGATAATTTTCCCTATATTAAGTTTGGTTTAGAGGGGTGTTCATTACACGGACATGTTAACAAGATAGAAAGGTGAGAGCCAGTATGCTATTGTCTTATACCCATATCACACAGTCACATGTTTTGACAGGTAATTACGAGTTGTATAGCTCGAGGCATGTCGTACGAATTCGAGTTGTTCCTCTGTTCGCTTGGCCAAAAAACTGCTGTACGAGTCTACTACATAATCGGGAAAACATTATTACTTGTTTTTTTACATGTAGCAAGTAGTTGGTAGAAACATATTTTATTGCATCTTTCAAGCATGTAATCTCGCCGTAACTCGCACGAACTCATGCCACGTCGTGTCGTGGTCGTGTCTTCTCATAGGAATGCCGCAGGCTACTCGTGATATCTCGGCATTATCCCGTACTTTCAACTCGTGACGACCTCGTAGTAACTCGTGTCGTAGTGGCTAACAGCAGACATTACTACGAGATTTATACGACACACTACGAGTTAGCTATGAGATCACCTGAGTACGAGTTAAAACTACGAGCTGTAGCGAGAATTTTAAACAGTTTAAATTATTGTAGGCTCTGCCAGATGAGCTACGAGTTGTGGGCGCCGACATATAGCGACATCATCACGAAATGCTACGAGTTGTTAACTCGGGACAACACGTAGTCAAACTCGTGACTGTGTGACATAGGTATAAGAATTAGCCTATGAATATGTTTGGGAGCTGACATAATATAAAAAACAAAGCCTGCCTACAAGTAAGGTGGGAGCTCAGAAGACTCAAATTTGCGCGTAACAAGATACATGTAAGCATATACGAGCTGACATAATATAAAACTGTAAGCCTGTGTGTAGGGAAAGTTGGGAGCCGGCCTGATCTGAGTATTCACAAGCCACCAATTGATTCTTACAGATGTTTGTTTGAATTGAGATTTAACATACTCGTGAACACTATTTAGGTCATTTTAGAGACGTTCCTTCAACTTTTGTGGCATTTTACACGACATTGAGTGAAATTACACCGCAAGTCCTGCCACCCAATGAAACCGATAGGGATTATATGCACGGACTCACATCTCCGTAGACCTTCTAAGCGGTTTACCAATGCTCATGTGCGATCAGTTTCAGCTCTGCGAGGGAGCACCATGCAGCCCATTCTATTTCTCTAAGCCCAAGTGGGCGACGAGCCCCTGACAGAAGTACAGAGAGTGCGGGGTGCGAGAACGATCTGTAAATGTTTGACAGATCGTTCTCGCACTCCGCTGCAAGGCTGTGGAATACGATATCTACTGCAGTACGAACCTCGTCAACTTTAAATAATTTCAAATCTAAGTTTAAGCAAGTACTGTGATATTATTATCAATTTTAGCCTATCTTTTAGGCTAAATTATTTCTACTATATTGCATTGTTTTATCAATGTGTATCTTAGGTTTTATGCGCCCTTTTGGTTTTACTTTTGGAGGGTTCAGTCATCATTTAACCAAATGTATCTCATTATTTTTAATTTGTAACTTTGCATATTGTTTGTTTGTTTTGTAAATATTGTAAATATGTTTTAGAGGGCCACAAGGTGAAATGCTAATTTGTGTTTACTCTCTTAAAATAATGTTAATAAATAAATAAATAAATGAATAAATAAATAGAGAAAGGCGAAGCTGCTGTAGTGGTGCACAGATTGAATTCTATCTCCTACCGTCGCTGGTTGAACATGCAAAGTTGTAGATTTTCTTGTGCGCTGGCTAAAATACACGTTTTAGCAGAAGTTAACAAAATCTTGGGCGAAAAGAACTCTTCTAGCTTGTAAGCTCAGCAAGACTGGAATACATCGTTCCTGGCTAGCACGACTTCTGCATGGCAGAAATAAATAAAGATATAATGTTATTAAAATTGGCCCTGTTACAGGTCAGAGGTCTGTTGCATTGGGCCAATAGTTTCGTAATTGCCTTGTAACAGGTCCTCGGTCCAATAACATGTAACAGGACCAATACGAAATTACTTGGTTAATGAGAATTTTATATAAAACTAGAGCTGTCAGTGAAACTGACTAGGGCCCCGGCAGCGCTATCAGAAATTTGTGGACGGACAGACGGACGGACAGACAGACAGACAGAGTGATTACTATAGGGCACCCACACTTTCAGTGCGGGGCCCTAATTAACTTCAATAGTCGTATTGGACCCGGTTTTTTTCGTAATGGCCCTCTTTTCCCGTATTGGCCATGTTTTCCATTTGTATAGAGCTCGCGGTTTTGGCTATATAAATGCTAATCCAAACAAGAATTTCGCCAAAGGCTAAGTCGTGCATGTGGGGACTCTTACATTAGGGTGAAAGTTAGTGTGGTCGCAAATGTTGACGGCTTGACGACCGAACGGATGGAAAACCGGACTCCTATATCATGTCATTCTTGCACACCAGACAAGGAAATCCGTGATTTTACCCTGGGATAGAAATTTCTGTTCTGACCCTGGTGTTCCGACCCCAAATGGAATATAATCACGTGTTTGATAAATGCACTGGTTGATTACAACCTCATGCGCGGCGTCGTCATGCGTGACGTCACTAAACATTCCCGTTGTGTCATCACAAAATGGCGGACGTCGGTAACCGAAGTGACAGCAGCATTAAAAATTCGCAATAGAAATTGAAGGTATGCAAGAAAAAGAATCCAATATGGGTGTGAGGGGTGGATAGAAAAATCCGTCCCTCGGGATCACTGTCCGGCATCACTCGGCAAGCCTCGTGATGCCGGACAGTGTCCCTCGGGACGGATTTTTTCAATCCACCCCTCACATCCATATAAGATTCTTATATGCTTAAAGCAGGCGCAACAAAAAAGAATACAGAATGGCGGGATGGGTATAACAAAGAAAGAAATAAAGAAAGTAAGAAAGAAATGGTGTGGCTTACAATAAGATAATTGTCATATTTATGGACACGGCACATTTTAAGATCAGCAGGACATGAGCATTAAATACTGAAGAAAGAAAGAAAAATCTATTATCTCTGGATTTGGTTCCAACGGTTATGTTTCCATAGATGAACATACTAAATTAACTGATACAAACCTTTTACTTATTATTCCCTTACCCGAATGTTGGGACACAGAACAAACTGCGTAAATTTGATAGCTGAAAAGGGTCTCTGTGTCCAAGAAGATGTATCATATTCAGATCTGTCACATGATGAAATCTTAACTCTGAACTTTTTGAAACACGATACATTACAGTTTACTGCATGTATTATATTCACCATTATCATATATCATCAATGTTATATGCTGGATAACATCATGTCACAAAAATCAGGATCCCACGTGTATTACATATGGGATCTTACATGAATGTTCATGTAGTATTGAATTTATTTAAAGAGTTGAGGGAAAGGAATAAAATGCGAGGCTTTTTCGAGCTTTTTATTGCTTTTCCTCAACGAGGTTAATAAATTCAATAATACATGAGCACGACGGCAATATTCTATTTATCATGTATTACATTTAAAACGCATTTTATTCACGATTGTTTTACAAAAATGTCAACATCCCACCATTAGTAAACGTGACGTCGTTGAGGATGCCGTACGTGCAACGTTACAGGGCGTATATAACTAACATAGAGGTTCATACATGAGTTTTCATGTATTATTGCACGATGCTTCCACGCAGAGCTGAATCCGGCCCGCACACTAGTACTGGTAAACAGCTTAGAGGATCTAAGCCTGTCCAGGAACCGCGGTGCAAGGCGGACCGTCCATGCTAATAAACCCTATTGGTTTCATTGGGCGACAGGGCTTGTGGTGTCATTTCATCTCAATGTCGGGTAAAAGTCCCACAAAATTGGAAGCAACGTCTCCAAAATGACCTTTACAGTGTTGACGGGGACGTTAAACCTCAAATCAAACAAAATGTATTATTGAATTTATTAAACGAGTTGATGGTTAAGAATAAAATGCGGGGCTTTGCCGAGCATTTTATTTCTTTTTTTCAACGAGGTTAATAAATTCAATAATACATGAGCACGACTGCAAGATTCTGTTTAGCATATGACATTTAAAACACATTTTATGCACGATTGTTTTACAAAAATGTCAATATTCCGCAATTAGTAAACGTGTATAACTAATTTGCATCTTTAATCCACTAATGGATTTATTAAATGATGTAATGACATTATGAGACGCGACGTCATGTGATAAACTTGGTTATTGGTGCGTAACGTCACGATTCCATCCGTGACAACCCTATGTTTCTTTTGAACTTCTTTGGCGATAAAATCTGATTTAAAATCGCTTTATGATAAACAGAATCTTACACCCGTAGTCAATACATATGGAATTTATAAAACTCGCAAAAATGCTCGTATCATTAATTTCATATGAAATGGCCACTCTTGTAAGATCCTTTATCATATAACGTCGCTGCTGTGTAGTGGATAACATCATATCATAAAAATCATATTTAAGACATATGTTGTATGTTTGCAGTATAAACAAGAAAAGTAGCAGTTTGGAGATGTGAAAAAATACTCTATGTCGCACGTGTGTGTTATCGTAATATATCCTTGAATGTCAAACCACATCTCCTGACCTGGCTTTATAAGTACCCCTCAGGAGCTCGAACTACCACTATCTCGAAGAAGTTCGAGGCTAAAAGGTGTTCGATTCCTTAAAGTTCGATTGTTTATGTAACCCCACAGGTTGGAATTTGAATCAGTCATGCTCTATCTTCTAAGGACCTGATATAATATACAGTAAAATTCCGCTATTAAGACCATCTAAAATTAAGAAAAATAGTTAATTAGAAGGATGGAGTTATTCTGTCTTTGTGTTGTCTGCACACAATATCCCCTGGTCAGGGACCACCCTTGGGGCTGTTCAAAAGTGGTCTTTAAGACCACTTTTGAACAGTCCCAATGGTGGTCTTAATATAGGAATTTTACTGTATTTAGAATACTAGATATTAGAATGCTCTTTTTTCTGATTCACAGGTAATTTCCCCCAAAAGGTGAGGCGAAACAAAGGAAATGATCCTTCAGACACGTATCACCTTAACAAGTTCGTGAAATCGATATTCTTTTCGTTTGTTTGGATTTAAACGGCCCAGTCAACACTATTTAGGTTATATCGAGCAAGCCATTTTCCCAAACCCATTACCATAACACGTCCGCGTGACCTAGTGGAATCTTTCATATCTCCAAAACGGTTATTTTCCTCAGGGAGGCGGTTCCAACGAGCACCCACAATCACTCACTAAAAGCAGTTATAAGAAAAATAATTTAAACCTCTTTAAATCCCCGTTTACTCTATGTAAGGTGGGGTTATGGGGATGCCATTTCATGGACTCGTTCACGTGACGAAAACTTTTCCTGGTGCAGATACTTTCGTCAGAAACTGACAATCGCCTCTTTGAATCAGTTGAAGGGAGAGAACAACCGCAGAATATACTTCATGAACTAGAGAATCATGCCGACCAGCCAGGTATCGAATCAGCAACCTCCTGATCACCAGGCAGACATGCATCCGACGGAGTTACCGAGGCCGGGCACATCATCTCGTGAACAGCCTGATCAGCACCTACGCATGGTACACATAAAGGTTAAAACACAGTAAAACCTGTCTTAGTGGTCACCCCTTATAAGCAAGCAACCTGTTTTAAGCAAACGTGTACTTGTTCCCGGAAAAGGAAAATGCATTATAATCCACCAGTATTAAACAAGCACACAATTTTGAATATCCCTTAAGTGCTTGCTTAATACAGGTTGGTTTATGTTTTGTTTGATTTGAGGTTTAACGTCCCCGTCAGCACTGTATAGGTCATTTTGAAGACGTTGCTTCCAATTTTGTGGGACTTTTACCCGAAATTGAGATAAAATGACATCTCAAGCCCTGTCGACCAATGAAACCAATAGGGTTTATAGACATGAACGGTCTGACTCGCACCACTTTGCCTGGGCAGGCTTAGATCCTCTAAACGGTTTTCCAGTACTCGCGTGGGTCGGTTTCCGCTCTGCATGGAAGCATCATGCAGCCCATTTATTTCTTTAGGCCCCGATGGGCGGGGCGGAACTACAGGTTGGGCTACATATAACAAATAAGAAATGCATTACGATAACACACCCGTGTGACATAGTGCATTTTTCACATCTCCAAAATAGATACTTTTCCGATGAAAATTTGTGATATTTTTCTTAATTTTACTCCAAACATAGGTTGTGGGTGCTCGTTAGAACCGCCTCATTGAGGCGGTTCTAACGAGTACCCACAGCCTATGCCTTGGAGCAGAAATAGGAAAAATAATCTGAACCCCAGTTTTCTGTATATAAACTGGGGTTTAGGGGGTTGGGTGTTCATTTCTCGGACTTGTTCACGTGATGTTGTGGAAACAGATAGAAAAGACGATGATAAAAAAAAACAAAAAAACTGTTATAAACTTTTCCACTGATGTTGATTTGATGCAATCAACATCAGTGAAAAAGGTTATAACAGTTTGTTAACAATCTAGAGAAATGAACATCCCCGTAAACCCCACTTTATATAGAAAAAACCACGAGCTTACGGGGGTTCACACGATTTTTTTTTCTGCAAAACAAAGTTGTTGGTTCTCGTTAGAACCGCCTCAATCAGCCGGCTCTAATGAGCCACCAAAACCCATGTCTGCGATGTAAGTAAGAAAAAATATCATAAATTTCCATCAGAAAATTGACCATTTTGGAGATTCAAAAGAATGAGCGTCACACGGATCGTGTTATTTGTTATCGTAATGGAATGCATTGTGTAATTTAAACATTACAAAACACGCCTACACAAATACATTGTAACTTTTATCGCCGAAAAATGAAAATTTTAAGATACAAAATTGTGATATTTTTCTTATTTCTGCTCAAAATATAGATTGTGGATACTCCGTAGAACCGCCTCATTGAGGCGGTTCTAACGAGTACCCACAATCTTTATTTTAGAGCAGAAATAAGAAAAATAATGTTTACCCCTGTAATCCCAGTCTTACTATATGAAAGTGGGGTTCAAGGGGGTTAAACTATATAGGTATGTTTGCGTGATGTAAGCGATGGACGTGATGTCACGTAGCTATAATTCCCATTACGAAAACACGCCTAGTGAGTGAGTGTTTGAGTTTTACGTCCCACCAACAGCTAAGGTCATACGGAGACAGGACCTCGGTTTAAAGACTCATCCGAAAGTCTGGAGAAGTCCGGGATCGATCCTGCGACCTCTGGTTTTGAAGGCGAGTAGCGTAACCACAACACGCCAAAACAAATAGATTGTAAGCTTTACCGCAGAAAAAAAAAATAGAGAAAATTTTAAAATGAAAAATTGATATTTGTCTTATTTCTGCTGAAAATATGGATTGTAAGAACCCGTTAAATATACAATATAAAAATGGGTTTCAATGGGGTCAAAATTATATAGGCGTGTTTTCGTGAGAAAAAACATACGTTTGGACCTATGCGCAACATCACGAAACACACATTCAAATATATCGACAATTTTCCTATCAAACAAAAAAAAAGGAAAATTTTCAGACACATAGATCTTGGGAAGTTGTGCGAACAAGATATTATCTTGTGCGGACAAGATATTATCTTGTTCGGACAACATATTATCTTGTGCGCACAAGATATTATCTTGTGCGGACAAGATAATATCTTGTCCGCACAAGATAATATGTTGTCCGAACAAGATCTATGTTGTGCAGACAAGATATTATCTTGTGCGGACAAGATAATATCTTGTTTGCACAACTTAATATCTTGTGCGGACAAGATAATATCTTGTCTGCACAAGATAATATGTTGTCCGCACAAGATAATATCTTGTGCGCACAAGATAATATGTTGTCCGAACAAGATATTATCTTGTCCGCACAAGATATTATCTTGTGCGCACAACTTATAAAATAAAAAAAAATCACGTCCCTTCCCGGGTTCCGTAAAAATCTGATATTTTTTTTCTTATTTCTGCCTGTTAATCTCAGTCACGGTTTACGGGGTTTAAAATTATATTATATCTTTATACTTAGTAGTGAAATCAACGCATGACTGAAATAAAAACGATATTTTCACACATATTTTCACACTGAAAATAACATGGCCTTGTTATTTTCACGGTAGCAGCCCGGGCTATTTATTTTTTTATCAAATAAAGAGAGAAAAAAAAACTTGTTTCCGATAAATACCTATGTTTCATCAATTGTGCCGTGAAACCCTATTACGGGTTGAGATGTCATTTCATCTCAATGTCGGGTAAAAGTCCCACAAAATTGGAAGTAACATCTCCAAAATGACGTTTACAGTGTTGACGGGGACGTTCAACTTCAAATCAAACACAAAAACCATATTACATCGAATCTGTTGAAAACACTAGAACGAAGCTGTTCAATTACAGTACATCGTTCATATAAAAAGAAAATTTACTCCTTTTTCGACAAATACCAAACATATTTCAACTCGTGTGTTGAAAATCAGAAGTTTCACTCGTGCTTCGCACTCATGAAAATTCTAATGTTATGAAATATATTTGGTATTCATCTAAATGAAGTGAATATCCGCTATATGTGCTTGTTTTCGTGATGAACGTGGACTTGACTGTTAATATCTGAATTTTAAGCAACCAATGCTGATCGTGAACAGACCGCGCGTGCTCAGGCGTCAGCTCTGGGTCCACACAATTCGAAAATGTCCAAGTACATGAGGTCAGGCAATGTTTTACCGATAACCCCATATATGCATACAGCACATAGTAAAGACTGATCAGACTGCAAACGTTAGGCGTATCATTACGAAAACACACATATACAAATACATTGTAAACTTTAACGCCGAAATAATGAAAATTTTAAGATGAAATTTGTGATAATTTTCTTACTTCTTCTCAAAATATAGATTGTGTGTACTCGTTAGAACCGCCTCATCGAGGCGGTTCAAACGAGTACCCGCATAGTCTATGTTTTAGAGCAGAAATAAGAAATCAAAGTACTGAAAGTACTGAGACGGGCCGACTCGCACCACTTTGCCTGGGCAGGCTTTGATCCTCTAAACAGTTTACCAGTACTTGTGTGTATCGGTTTCACTTCTGCGTGGAAGCATCATGCAGCCCATATATTTCTTCGAGCCCCGATGGGCGGGGGCCGTTGTTGAGGAGATGAAAGTGAGGGACAGAGGAGAAAGAGAAAAATGAATGGAAGTGTAGAAACAGAAGAAATAACAACACTCCCCCCCCCCCCACTCTACCGGTTACCTGCTGCAAGGACAGCAGGTGTTGCCCACCTGTAAGTTAATATCAGCTGGACTCCCCAGTGACACAAGGTACACATCGCCATTGCCTCACTCAACTACCCCCACGAAGAAAAAACGGAAGCAAGACAGATAAACGTATCTGCCAGTTTCTTCATGGTCAAACCATAAATTTCTAAATTAGCTCAGTACATATCTGCTTACAGAGAAGTTCTCCTAGCGGGCACATGATGTCTAAGCAACGTCTCATCAACGTCGCATTGATACGACGATGCACATACGTTGTGCCGCCGCTTGGAGCTAGCGCTGTATGTTCCTTGGGGCGTCGGGACATAAAAAGGAGAATTACTTGACACAAAAAAGATCATTTTTAAACCATTTGATTTAGACATTATAACCCTGATCAGAGGCCGGGTTACCCAAGGTGAATTAAAATACGTTTATTCCAACCTGTACGGGGTCCTAAAAACATAAACCCATAAATGCCAATTGTTTCAATACTGGGACATTCTGAAACAGTTAAGATAGATTAGAGGCCACAGAATGTCGCGTCTGATCGGTGTCTTCACTATTTGCTAAAGTACGGAACTTGATTTAAAACTCACAGCTTTCAACACGTGTTTTGTCATGCAGGCGAATTGTAGGTCAGTAAAGGGTTGTTTAGTTGGTCACTGATAAGCTAACCCTTTTAACCCCCCCCCCGTAGACCGGTGCCGACGCCGAGGTAGAAATACACTGTATCTATGCAAACCTTGTAGATCCTGCTAAGACGACACGTAGCTAGAACGTCTCACCAGAATCTACATGTACACTGTTTGTCATCATGTCAGTGAACTACTCAGAAATCCATTTCTACTCAGAAATCCCTTCCTATAAGAATATATTTAAAGCGAGAAGAGTCATGTTTATAAACTCAGGGATGAAAGAGTAAAACAAATATCATCGGTAAGCGCGTAGGAAAATATTCCAAGGGTACTGTCTTTTCAGAATTCGTCTTTCTGTGCCAATTTATATTCAATCCGTATAAAGTCTTGAAAACTGAAAAATTTTGAAAGACGTTCAATGCCTGCAAAATTAATTTTCAAGAGTTCCTTTGGACTATTTTATGCAGCGAACGAACAGCGGAAGTGGAGTAACGCGGTCCAGTACCGGAAGTAGAAATGTGTTGACAAAGATACTTGATTTTATAAATCAACTTTCAAAAATGAGGTTTACCCCTTTAAACCCCAGTTTTTTCTAATAAAAGGGGTTCAAGGGAGTCAAAATTATATAGGCTTGTTTTCATGATGCATATAAAAATAGCTGTGTTTCTACTAACATGCTGAAAAAGTTTTTGGTCGGTAGTTAGGAGAAAATTTTATTATTTATTTTTTTTCTCCCGGAAAAAAAAAATAAACAGGGTCGGGTCTGTATTTTTTATGTGTTTTTTGCTTTTGAACATGTCTTTTGTTAATAAAATTGTCATGTCGAGACTTGCACTGTACGTATATCATTATTGATTTTAGATGCTCAAAAAAGTCAGCTCTTCATTTTGGAAAGTACTAAATGCCAAAAACCACAAAATTGTACTTAAAACCCGAAATAACTATGGGGAAATGCAAAGACGACATCGGCTATAGGGTCGAAAGTTGAAAATGGTAGGGTCGGTGTTTTAACTTTTAACCCTTATCTTGCTGTTCACGACAACCCCTATCTTTGCAAACAGTGTAGATCCAGATCAGATGGCTTCTGTTTGGCATTCAGTTTATGAATTTGTAGCAATAAATTACATCAAGTAATTTGATTGGTTAATAGACAGAAATGGGTGTGGCTTGAATGAATATTCAGCAAGAGAAGGGTTAAAATAAGAATCGTGTGGTCTGAAGCAGGGTCGGTCGGGTTAGCGGAAACACAGCTATTTTTTTAGGCCTTATATAGAGGATCTTACATGAGTGCTCATGTATTATTGAATTTATTAAACAAGTTGAGGAAAAGGGATAAAATGCGAGGCTTTGCCGAGCATTTTATCCCTTTTTCTCAACGAGTTTAATAAATTTAATAATACATGAGCACGAATGCAAGATTCTATTTATCATATGACATTTAAAACGTATTTTATTCACGATTGTTTATAAAAATATCAATATTCCGCCATTAGTAAACGCGACGTCGTTAAGGACGTCGTACATGTAACGTTACGGGACGTATCTAGCTAATTTGCATATTTAATCCACTAGTGGATTATCGAAAATAATACATAGAGGTTATTATATGGTAAAGGTGTGCCTCTAAGTCATATTGGCACCGGTATGTCATATTGGCCCGAGGGCTTTAGCCCGAGGGCCAATATGACTTCCGGTGCCAATATGACTTAGAGGCACACCTTCACCATGTCATAACCTCTTTATTACATCATTTATATAGCATAGTTATATTGCACCGTGAAAAAATGAAGGCAAAGAGAATATTTACTTGATGCTGGGAACGTTTCATCAAGTGTGTTGAGGATATAATTTCGGTATCCGCCGAAAAAAAAAAGAAATTCCTTTTAAATTATGTAACTGATTAGTAGGCCTACACTAACCATGCTCACGGTAATACAGTAACACAGTAGTGCGCAGCAAATTACGTCACAAGTGACGTCGCAACTGTAAGTTTCGAAACAAAAACAAATCGCCATTTTAAATACAGAATTTCTGCAGTTAAAAGAATGCTTTTTAAGGTATTTTACAGAATGTTTTGTGCTTATTTGAAAACCATTTTAATTTTAAAGGCTCTTAGTGTCATTCATCAAGCTACTGCTTAATCGATTCCGTGTGTAGCAGTACGTCGCGGTGGTTGTTTACGTTAAAATACAAGACAATTTTTGGGGACAGATTTCTTGCTCCTTATAAGTGATGGGATCTGTTCGTTTAAGGTTGTTGGCAAGACCTTATTGTTTCAAATGTTGGGACATCCCTGCTGTGCTTGAAAGCAACGTCCTTCACAATGCTTCCCAATCGTGAGTGAACTTCTTTTAAAAAGTATTTTGTTTTTCATGTTTCATGCTTGCCACGAAATATCAGACTTTTCTCAAAATCAATTGTTATCACTGTCTTCTATCGCTCTGTCTAGGTCCAGAAGTCGGGTTGACATTGCTTCAAGTGATTTTTCTGCGGCCATTTTGAAGCTTATGGAGTACGGCATTAACGTTCAATTGCTATAGTAACAGAGTGGAGCAGTGCCAATATGGAAAGGCAGTGCCAAAAATCCATATGGATTTTTGGCCCCGTCACGTGACAGTGCCATCAAAATAGCGAAAAAATGAGCCTGTATTGAAAGATTCTAATGTATTTTTCCTATAGCAGGTATGTAATAAATGACGTTATTACACTCTCAGACGCGACGTCATATGATAAATAGAGGATCTTACATCAGTGTCCATGTATTATTGAATTAATTAAAATAATACATGAGCACGAATGCAAGATTCTATTTATCATATGACATTTAAAACTCGTTTTATTCACGGTTTTGTTACAAAAGCGTCAATATTCCACCGTTAGTGAACACGATGTAAAAAAAAAAAATACTCTTGGAAAAAAAACAAAAGCGTCACTCTGTCAGAGTGTGTGAAACTGCTAATGCCCTCTAGCGCAACATATGTGAGGGAGTGAGTGGTTAGGTTTTACGTTCTACCAACAGCTGAAATCATACTGAGACGGGACCTCGGTTGAAAGACTCATCCAAAAGTCTGGAGAAGCCCGGGATCGATCCTGCGACCCCTGGTGTACACGGTGAGTAGCATAACCACGACACCACGAAGGATATTTACGTGGGGTGTAGATGGCGATGTGAGAATGTCAGTGCGCGTTTGGTGTGCGTGCGTAAGTATGTGCGTGCGTGTGCGTGTGTTCTACGTCTCACCAACAACTAAGGACGTATGGAGACTGGGCCTCTGTTGAAAACTCTTCCGAAAGTCTGGAGAATCCTTCGGACCTGCAACCCCTGGTTTATGGGGCTAGTAGTTTTGTAGAGTAATATAGAGGAAGTTTTAGTTTGGTTGTTGTTACTTTTAGTGCACTCGCAACCCCCCCCCCCCCCCCCTTAACCTCTGTCGAATCGTACAGAAACTGAACTGACGGCATTTTGCTCTAACTAAACACAGTTCGATCTTACTGTAGTCCCAGTTTAGTGACCGTGGTTCTTACAATGGAATTGACTCACTGACTCATATTACATGTACTTGTAATGTGATAGGCCCGTATCCTTGTTTCCCACAACTAACATACTTCGTAACATACTTCGAATCCTCTATTTGCCCCACACAGACTTAAACAGGGATCATTTTCACGAGTTGTCATTTCATATGAAATGAATTGAGCCTTTGGCGAGTTTCATCTACATAATAAAATGATCACGAGTTTAAGTTTCGGTTTATCATATAACGGTTTTAAGGGGAATGGAAACATCTGGCAGATTTTTCCGCCATTTTTCAAAGGGAAACAACTTTCTGGACTTCCTTTTCTATACGACCTGTCCTACTGAAAAGGGGGTCTACTCTCAAAGGGAAGAATTTGTTCCTCAGGAGCAAATTCTTTCCTTTAATAGTTGACCCCTATTGACATGGGAGACCAAAATACTTTTGCAGGAGTTGCCTCCCCTGACCCCTTAAATTTAGATGCTATTTCGAAGAAAGTCTGAAGAATCACGGACGGCCATAGCGTTACTCGCAAGTAAGCATGTGTTATTTCTCGTGTGTTGACAGAATATAATTTTTTTCAGTGCGATTTTTATTTCACCGAATGAACACAAAAAGGCCTATTTTCACGAGTCGCAAAGCCAGGAGTGAAAATTTTACGACTTTTGGTGTTCATGAGTGAAATAAAAAATAATCATACACTTAAAAAAAAATCTGCTTCTTTCATGCTTGAACATTACGATAACACATCCGTACGACATAGGGCATGGTTTCATAACTCCAAAATGGGTCATTTTTCTGATGTTTCAGTCCTGTTTCGCAAGGTTTCACTGTAACAGAATTGTAACAGATTGTCCTTACAGCTTGTTTCAAGGAAACAAAAGTCAAATGTAACGTAACGGCGTAACAGAATCCTGTTACGGACCGTTTTAGTAATGATGGCAGCCATTTTATTTATTTACAGAACAGGAGTAAACAAATCATGATGTAATAGCATTCGGTTATTTTTTCATCGGCCAATTTGAATTGTTGAGATTTTTATCCAATGAGATCGCTCCTTTCTAATGGCTCCAAAAATGGCTGCCCAGAGTCAGGAGATGTCAAAATTGTTATTGTTTTCAAGATTTGGAGTAGTATTTACAAGTTTTTATTGAAATTATGGACACAGGTGATTGGTATTGGTGAAAATACTGGACATGTATATAAATTTTCTTTTTGGTTTGCCCTGGAAAACTTTGGAATCTCTTGGGAAGAAAGCAGACAGGCTTAGCTACACGCGATCATTTTTGAGCAATTCTGGAGATTTTGTGTGGCGTTGCTCCATACCGTGAAGACTAGATTAGACACAGCAGGTACTATTGTATACATAAATGTGTTATCTACATGTGTGACAAGAGTTTTGACTTGTGTGTTACAAACTGCCAGAGCTACACAACTTCATTCACGATTGGTCATATTTTCCCGATGGTGCCCTTGTCAGTATTACAATAGAATGGTGTATCTTTCCTCCCTAAAAGCTTGAAACTGGTCCCTGTGGATGGAACTGCAGGCCGATGTTTGTTTGGCGATCCGGTTCCAGTGGCATGGGTGAAGTCATCTAGAAAAGGAACAAAATATTATATGACATAACTCAATTGCAGTGTTTGGAATTTATTCAAACTGGATAGACGACACCATTACGAAAACACGCCTATAAAAATACAGTGTCCCATTAACGAATATATGACATAGAGGATCTTACATGAGTGCTCATGTATTATTAAATTTATTAAACGAGTTGAGGAAAAGGGATAAAATGCGAGGCTTTGCCGAGCATTTTATCCCTTTTTCTCAACGAGTTTAATAAATTTAATAATACATGAGCACGAATGCAAGATTCTATTTATCATATGCCATTAAAAGCGTATTTTATTCACGATTGTTTACGAAAATGTCAACATTCCGCAGTTAGTAAACCCGACGTCATTAAAGACGTGGTACATGTAACGTTACGTGTTCAACAGATATGTATGCAAGTAGTATCGTTAACTCTAGGTCTAATGACAGACATCACGAAAACACGGCTATATAATTTTAAACCCCTCGAACCCCACTTGTAGATAGTAAAACTGGGGTTTGCAGGGGTATACGTTATTTTTCTTATTTCTGCTCAAAAACATAGATTGTGGGTACTCGTTAGAACCGCCTCGATGAGGCGGTTCTAACGAGTACCCACAATCTGTGTTTTGAGCAGAAATACCTAACTTTTTCATCTGAAATTTTTCATTTTTTGTTGGTAAAATTTACTATGTATTTGTATAGGCATGTTTTCGTAATGGACATGTGACACACACACACACACACACACACACACACACACACACACACACACACACAAAAATAAAAAAGTACATAATTTTATCGTAACAAGCCATTGCATGTTACAAGTTAAAAAGATATTCACAAGCAGTGTAGCCAGGAACAGGATTTACACATCCCACCATATCTGGATCTGCACTGTTTGCTATAAGCACATGGATGAAAGGGTTAAACAAATAAGTCTTGGTCACCGTGCATAACCAACATTTTTCCCAGCTCATTCTGAAACGCAATCGACCCACCATGCAGTGCCGCAAGTGCTTTGATTTAACCCTTTTTGGACCCGATGAAATCTTCCTCCTTATATTTTGGCATTTTTTTTTAACATGCTCAGTATTGAAAAGCAATTCCTGAACTTCGGGTTCTTTAAACCAACAACTGTTTTGACGGCATCGGACAATCACTTGACTGTAGCTATATATGGTAAAATGGTGTATTTCTTAAGACTCTTAACCCTAAAACTGCCAACCCTTAAACAGCCAATCACGACATTTGCATATATCATTTGCAAAGATTTTTTCCATATTTTTCAGATATAATAAGGCTTGAAATTACATGTGGATCGTCTGCTGACGATTCACATGTAATGTCAAGTCTTATTTTCCATGCATGAAAAAGAATCTGACAGATAAAGTTATCGTCCCCTTTAGAATTTTACATAATGGTTTAAGTAAGTATTGTAACATGCACCTGTGACGTAATGCACCAAAGTGACCCAGACACACCTGGATTTTTTTTGGTTGAATATCCTTCATAAACACCGATATACCTGACAAATATATAGTACAAGGCCGCCAGATCACACAAAGGCAACATATCCATGACTAAAATATTTAAAATGATATAGGTAAGTTATTTACAGTAGCAAACGTGAAAATCCTCAAAGAAGTTATGGGGATTTTGAGGTTAGTAGGATTGTATAAGGAACTATTACAAAGCAGGTGTCAGTCCCACTGCTCACATGACGAGTCATTCAGAGCCTTAATGACCCCTCCCTGTCTCATGCGCGTGAAAAAGAAACACGGTCAACATAATGGAAGATCGATTGTGTCTGAAACTGAACGTTTTGGTTTGACCAAAGTAGAAGTAAAACAAAGATCAGGAATCGATACAATTAACTTACTCCACAAATCTGGTCTGAACTGTTGCCAAGGTCACCAAAAATGGCCGCTAGGAATATATGGTTTGAGTTTCTTAAGTGTAAGCAAACAATGTAGATCCTCATTGGACAACGCGTTTAATGGTGTCTGAGATTGTTTGCCAAACCAAACAAATACACCTCTTACGCAACGGGCCTCCGTGGCCAAATGGATAAGAGCGCTGACTCTTAGTCATTAGGTCTCTCACCGCCGTGGGTTCGAGCTTCGCTCGGGTCACGTGTGAGACGCCAAGTTCTGCAACGGAAGGTCAGGTGGTTTTTCTCCGGGTACTCCGGTTTTCGCCCACCTATGATTAACGATCGGCTCGATATGGGTGAAATAATCTTGAAAGGGCCGTAAACCCCAAACCAAAACAAAACAAAAAAAAACCTCTTACGCAACATCGGTAACTAGAAATGCGTCCACAGGACACGGATGCCCCCGCCCGAAAATTTGTTTACGTTTCAGACGCACCCCAAGCATATTTTACACCAAAGTATGACATTGACCGTGGAGGTACCAACATGGGTTTTGCGCACGACACCTCACCTAATGATGGTTATTATGTCTGCCAAGTAATTTAAAAAAAACATCCAGAAATAAGAAAGTTATTGGCCGTGTTTAAGTTTTGGACCAACGGGCGGACGGACTGACGTACGGACACTTGCAATAGTATATGCCCTTCAGAAGAGGACATAAAAATAACCCGCCTTTTTCTATAAATAACCGTTACTTGGATTTCCTAAAAATCAGTGATAGTCACGTGGACATCGACATTTAGGAGCTTCTGTGCTCAGTAACGTTGGGTCGATTTAAAACAATCGACCCAATAAAGGTCCCCAATCTTAAATCTTACTTAAGTGTAAATGCTGTGAGCGCTCAAACCAAGCGGACACATGGCGTATCAGCAAAGTCGTATCGCGTTACGACGTGACGTCATAACATTGCATCGATGTTGATGCGACGTTTCTGAAATGTTATGTGCCCAGTGGGATCGACTTTTGGTATTTGCTGGCTTAACTGAGAGAGAGAGAGAGAGAGAGAGAGAGAGAGAGAGAGAGAGAGAGAGAGAGAGAGAGAGAGAGAGAGAGAGAGAGAGAGAGAGAAGAAGAACTTCGGTCATGCATTTATTACGATCATACCCCTTGCGATATAGAGCTTTTTTCACATCTCCAAAGTGGCTACGTTTTATGATAATCCGATATATTTATACTGCAAACATAGGTTGTAAGTGCTCGTTAGAACCGCCTTATTGAGGCGGTTCTAACGAGTACCCACAACCTATGTCTTGGAGCAGAAATAAGAAAAATAATGTATATCCCCTTAAACCCCTGCTGTTTCTATATAAAGTGGGGTTTAGGGTTATTCATATTATCACGGACATGTTCACGTGATGTGTTTCAGTTTTATTGCGCACACTATACTTTGATATTATTTGATATCCATAGGATATCCAGGCCGAATGAAATCCTATGCCAGATCACGCCCCATTGTACAGATTAGATTTAAGAAGTAATCTTAATTACTAATTAAGAATCGTAGGCTGCGCATCACTTTATACATTGTGAGCCTCACTTTATACAGGGATAAATTTACACTTTAGTGAGATTTAAAATTGGGGACCTTTATTGGGTCGAGTGTTTATCAATCGACCCAGTTACAAAGCACAGAAGCTCCTAAATGCCGATGTCCACGTGTCTATCACTGATTTCTAGGAAATCCAATTAATCGTTATTTAGAAAAAAGCGCGTTATTTTTATGTCCCCGGCATTCGAAGAATGGGGGAAGGGCATATACTGTTGCACCTGTCCGTACGTCTGTCCGTCCGCCCTATACACTTTATACAGGGACTTTCATTTTATTCCTATGACTTGGAGACAATATTAGAAAATATTATTTACACCAGTAAACCCAGCTTTCTCTATATAGTGTGGGGTTTACGGGGGCGTTCACTACACAGACTTGTTAACGTGGTGTGAATTTCAAACTCGGGATCATTTCATTAAGAAAACACACCCGTGGGCACAGTGCATTTTTTCACATCCCCAAAATGGCCTTTTTTCTTGTGAAAATTCGTGATATTTTTCTTATTTATGCTGCAAACATAGGTTGTGGGTACTCGTTAGAACCGCCTCATTGAGGCGGTTCCGAGGCGGTTCTAACGGGTACCCACATCCTATGTCTTGGAGCAGAAATAATAAAAATAATGTATGCCCCCGTGAATCCCAGTCTTCTCTATATAAATTGGGGTTAAATTGGTGTTCATTTCACGGACATGTTCACGCGATTTCATAAGAAATCAATGAAGCACATCGAAGGCTCAAGATCATTTCATTTTAGTATGAAACAACCACTCTGGTATAACTTCTGTTCAAAAGCACAATGTGTGGGTAGTGAGTGCCCAAAATCTATGTCTTGATGAACGGATATGTCACAAATATTTAATCTCATTTTTGTAACTTTAAAAGAAACTTTGAATTGTTTGTGAATATTACGCCTCTGCTATTACTTCATATCCCGAGTCCTGAAATCATCACGTGAACAAGTCCGTGAAATGAACAGAACCCCCACCCCACCCCCACCCCCCACACACACACACATACACACTAAAACACCGGTTTATATAGAGAAGATGGATTGTACATTATTTTTCTTATTTCTGCTCCAAGACATAGGTTGTGGGTACTCGTTTGAACCACCTTAGTGAGACGGTTCTAACGAACACCCACAACTTATGTTTGCTGTAAAAATAAGAAAAATATCACGGATTTTCATTAGAATAGATGTGAAAAAAATGCACTATGTTGCACGGGTGTGATATCGTTATAAGCACTGTCAAGGTTTTCTATGTCGTTTACTTACATTACAGAAAAATTCCTATATTAAGACCACCTTTGAGACGGTTCAAAAGAGGTCTTTAAGACCACTTTTGAACAGTCCCAAAGGTGGTCTCTTATTGGGAGACACTGGGTGTGGAAATCTCAAAGAAAGAATAACTGAAGATTTCGCTTTTGAACCAAAATTAGTCTTAATTTTAGGTGTTTTTTAATTCCGGAATTTTACTGTACTTGTGGTGTAGTGGTTATGCTACTCGCCTTGTAAACCAGAAATCGCAGGATCGATCCCGGGCTTCTCCAGATATTCGGATGAGTCTTTAAACCGAGGTTCCGTCTCCGTATGACCTTAGCTGTTGGTGAGACGTAAAACTCACTCACTCACTCACACACTCACTGTACTTGTCTCTGTGAGCGAAAAAAGCAATCTTGCGGTACTTTACTTATTTTACTCAGGTAACTTATCTGTTATCATTGTCAGATAAGTAAAGTAAGTAAACTGAGTTGATGTGAAAATTCCAGTTCCATCCACCAAAACGACAAGGTACACAATATGTTGAGTGCCCTGATTTATTTAAGAAAATAATACTTGTTTTAATTACTATAAAAAATCGAGTTGCAACTCGTATATGTTCATAGGAAAGCCCCATACACTATGTACTTCATACTCTGTCCTGAAATCTTACGCCTATGAACATTTGCATGCAACATGCTTTACTAGCCCCCGCCCATCGGGGCTTGAAAAAAATAGATGGGCTGCATGATGCTTCCACGTAGAGCTGAATCCGACCGCAAACGAGTACTGGTAACCCGCTTAGAGGATCTAAGCCTGCCCAGGCAAAGGGACGTGAGTCGGACCATCCATGCTTATAAACCCTTCTGGTTTCATTGGGCGACAGGGCCTGAGATGTCATTTTATCTCAATGTCGGGTAAAAGTCCCACAAAATTGGAAGTAACGTCTCCAAAATGACCTATACAGTGCTAACGGGGACGTTAAACCTCAAATCAAATAAACAAAACATGTGTTACATGTTCACTTCCCGAAGTCAGACTTCAGGTACCGATCGTACATCATCAGGAAAATATGTCAATGTGAAACTGGTGTCAGAAATTACAAATATTAGATAAACAACTTTCTTATTTCTGCTTTCACCATAGATTGTGGGTGCTCGTTAGAACCGCCTCCATGAGGCGGTTCTAACAAGTACCCACAATCTATGTGTTTGGACTAAGATAAGGCACCGTTCAACCCACCTTTCTCTGTATAAAGAGGGTTTAGAGTGGCCTTCGTTTCCCGTGACGCATTTCACATTTTTTTTTATTTTCAGGCCGATTTTATAATATAAACCTGATTCGGTTTAAATTGATGAAGACCATATTGGATTCTCAGTATGCAGACGAGTGAGTGTTTGAGTTTTACGTCCCACCAACAGCAATGGTCATACGGAGACGGTTTTAAGACTCATCCGAAAGTCTGAAGAAGCCCGGGATCGATCCTGCGATCCCTGGTTTACAAGGCGAGTAGCGTAACCACTACACCACGAAGGCTTCTCAGTATGCAGACGAGTTTAATCACATCAGTTTATTGTATAATGTTGTTCAAATATCACGGTGCGTCCCCGTCCCTCGGGGTTTGGTGTATGTGTGTGTGTGTGTGTGTGTGTGTGTGTGTGTGTGTGTGTGTGTGTGTGTAAATTCGGGTTTAACGTCGCTTTCAACAATTTTTCAGTCATATCACGACGGTGTCTGGTTGCGACAGGGAGCTCAATGCTCACTTTTATAGTGCTGCCTCACTGAAGTATCATATCCCAGACATTACATGATACCAGACCCAGTCACATTATCCTGACACTGGGTCGACCATTCCTAGCTCTACCCCGTAAATCTGAGTTCCAAGCGAGTAGCAGCTAGTACCATTCTTAACGACTTTGGTATGTCTCGGCCCGGGATCGAACCCGTGACCTCCCGTTCCCCGGAGCGGAGACTCTACCAACTGAGCTATTGGGGCCGGTCGGGGTTTGGTGAAATAGTACTGACTGAAACCGACCGAACTTCAAAACTGGTAGACCAGTTTGATCTAAGCCTGCCCAGGAAAAGTGGTGCCAGACTGACCGATTCCTCAAACTTCTTGCGGTGTCTCAAGACGGTAGGGTTTGAGATGTCATTTCATCTCAATGTCGGGTCAAAGTCCCACAAAATCGGAAGCAACGTCTCCGAAATAACATAAATAGTTTTGGCTCCCGCCCATCGGGTCTTGAAGAAATAGATCGGCTGCATGATGCTTCCACGCAGAGCTGAAACCGACCGCACACGAGTACTGGTAAACCGCTAAGAGGATCTAAGCATGCACAGGAAAAGCGTCGCGAGTCGGACCGCCCATGCTTATAAACCCTATTTGTTTCATTGGGCGACAAGGTTTGAGGGTTTCTACTTTCTCGTAGAACTGAAACCGACCGAACTTCAAAACTGGTAGACCAGTTTGATCTAAGCCTGCCCAGGAAAAGTGGTGCCAGACTGACCGCTTCCTCAAACATCTTGTGTTGTCTTTAGACGGTAGGGTTTGAGATGTCATTTCATCTCAATGTCGGGTAAAAGTCCCACAAAATCAGAAGCATCGTCTCCAAAATGACCTAAATAGTGTTGAGGGGGACGTATAACCTCAACACAAACAATATAAAAAATATAACTCGGTGCAATTTGTCCCGGATCCACCCGAACACAACCAAATTGCGTTAACACTGGTCCCTGATGTAAACACATCTTAATGTGGACCGACTTCATATTGATCAAGTGGGTCCTTGTTTGAATATATTTTGACCCGGATCATCTTTGATCTGTCGGTGTGGATCTTTTCGTTTATTAGTAGATCGCTCTTTAGGGAAATGGTTGCACCTTCAGAGAAGGCAACTCTTTCAAAGATGTTTTTGTCTCCGTTATAAATCATGGTTTTCTCATAAAAAAAACAAACAACAAAAAAGTGAATTGCTTAAAGAAGTATATTGCTGCAGCGCAGCAAATTCTTTTCTTTATGATTAGAACCCTATTTTATCATATGACGTCGCGGCTGAGAATGTCAAAACGACATGTATTAAATTCGGGAATCTCCACTAGTTGATTAAATAAAAATTTACTTAGATACATTTAACGACGTCGCGTTTACTATAAAAAGAGGACAACTAAAATTTGTTCAACGGTTAAACGTCGTGAATAAAATGCATTTTAAATGTCATGTGATAAATAGAATTTTGCATTCATGTTTTTATTAAACTCATTTAGGAAAAAGGATAAAATGCTCGGCGAAGCTTCGCATTTTATCCTTTATCCTCAACTCGTTTAATAAATCCAATAATACATGAACATATGTATCCGTAAGATTCAGTTGTATGTATGCTTGACCCAACAACTAAGGGCTTACTGAGATGGGACCTCATCCCAAAGTCCGGTGAAACCCGAAATCGAACCCCTGACCCCTGATTTATGAGGCAAGAGCTTGGCCACTTCACCATGAAGGCCTCTAGGGAATCAGAGGTGGGGGGGGGGGGGGGTGGGGGTTAACAAAAATTATCTTTCTTGCAGGAAAAAAGGGGGGAAAGCGCCAGCTATAGCCTAATATGGTTCAGTCGATATGAAGCGTAAAGTTTTCAGTGTGCATCTTTGCCTCAAAGATAACGCCATTATAGCTTATAATTAGGATTCCCAAACACTCGGGGTCATCAAACTCAACACAGCCCGCAAATATGGAAAAGGATAAGCGTGAAACTTCATACGTTGGACCATTTTTTATTAATAATAATTGTATAGAATTGCCCGTGAGTATAACAGGTAGGTCTGTTTTTATTGGTATAATAATTGACTGCTTATGAAAAAAAAAAAAAAAAATAACATTACGAAAACACGCTTATATAAGTCTGACCCCTTGAATCCCACTTTTATATAGTAAAACTGCGGTTTATTACAGGGTTATACCTTATTTTTCTGATTTCTGCTCTAAACAACTATAGATTGCGGGTCCTCGTTGGATGAGGTGGTTCTAACGTGTACCCACAATCTATGTTTTGAGCAGAAATAAGAAAATATCACAATTTTTCATCTGAAAATCTTAGGGTTTTTTTTCGGAGGTAAAGTTTGCAATGTATTTGTATACGTGTGTTTTCTTAATGGGTTGTTTTGGAGTAACATGTAAACGGCATAGTCAACGCTGTTTCTTAACTACACTTTTCCTGGTTAAGCAATTATAGTTCAAAAGCAGTAATCAGTTTTTTGTTTGTTTGTTTGATTTGAGGTTTAACGTCCCCGTCAACACTGTAAAGGTCATTTTGGAGACGTTGCTTCCAATTTTGTGGGACTTTTACCCGACATTGAGATGAAATGACATCTCAAGCCCTGTCGCCTAATGAAACCACTAGGGTTTATTAGCATGGACGGTCCGCCTCGCACCACAGTTCCTGGACAGGCTTAGATCCTCTAAGCGGTTTACCAGTACTAGTGTGCGGGCCGGATTCAGCTCTGCGTGGAAGTATCGTGCAGCCCATATATTTCTTCAAGCCCCTATGGGCGGGGGCGGAAGCAGTAATCAGTATGATAAAAAGTGTAGTTGTGCTGAAGACATTGCGAAAACATGCCTACACAAATACATTGTAAGATTTATCGCTGAAAAAAATTAAAATGTAAAGATGAAAAATTGTGATATTTTTCTTATTTCTGCTCAAAATTTAGATTGTGGGTACTCGTTTGAACAGCCTCATCGAGGCGGTTCTAACGAGTGCCCACAATCTATATTTTAGAGCAGAAATAGAAAATAAAGTTTACCTCTGTAAACCACAGTATTACTATATAAAATGGGGTTCAAGTGGATCAAAATACTATTGTCGTGTTTTCGTGATGATTTACGGCCCAGTTAACAGCTATGGTCATGTTGGCTAGGTCAGCTTCATTCACTGTTCCTGAACAGAGCGGTTTACCACACCCTCATGTTAGCAAGACCGAGAAATGAACCCCCCTTTATATAATGCGGTTTACGGGGGATATACATCTTTTTCGTGTTTCTGCCCCAAGGCATACGTTGTGGGTACGCGTTAGAACCGCCTCAATGAGGCGTTTCTAACGAGCACCCACAACCTATGTTCGCAGTGTAAATAAGAAATACGATATTACGAATTTTCATCAGGAAAGTAGCCATTTTGGAGATGTGGAAAAATGCATAATGCCGCACGGGTGTGTTATCGTAATGCGTTTACCAGTGCTTAGTGAGGTCGTCCCTAACAGTACTGACAACAGCCTCGGACCCGCCCATCGGGGCTTAAAGAAATAGATAGGCTGCATGATGCTTCCACGCAGAGCTGAGACCGACCGCATACGAGTACTGGTTAACCGCTTAGAGGATCTAAGCCGGTGCGAGTCGGACCGTCCATGCATATTGGCTTTATTGGGCTTGAAATGTCATTTCATCTCAATGACGGGTAAAAGTCCCACAAAATTGGAAGCACCGTCTCAAAAATGACGGGGGACGTTAAACCTTAAATCAAACAAACAAACAACATCAACAGCCATCGCCCCGAGCCTTCAACAAGAAATGTTTTTTTTTTAGAAAAAGGAAATACAGGATAGAGTCAGTAGTGACGTATAATCATTATATTATGAAGTGCAATTTTCTTTATATGATGTGCAATTTTCATAGTATCATGTCCTTTCATCATTATATCATGTCAATGGACATATATACATGTACGTGCAAGAGCACCGCGAGCGTGAGAAGCTCGCGAGCACGCACGCACGTAAGCTGATGCACACCTATAGACTTCCACAAAACTTATCTCACCTTCAGGTCAAAAATGGCGCCGACCACCCGGCTTTCTTACATTCTCGAATAGGTCGGTATAAAAGAGCCCAGGTGAATTCATCCATAGAGACCTTAAGAAGGGTTTATTTTAGTGTAAAGAGTGTCATGATTTTCTCATAGAAGCTATCATTTCAGAGTCTCGGACGCTTTGACTGGGGTAAAGGTGCTACGCTTGTAAAAGCGATTTAATTTTTAGCTCACCTGTCACGTAGTGACAAGGTGAGCTTTTGTGATCACTTTTTGTCCGTCGTCCGTCGTCCGTGCGTCCGTCCGTGCGTCCGTCCGTCCGTCCGTCCGTCCGTCAGTGCGTCCGTCCGTAAACAATTTTAAATAAGTATATCTCAAATATCCCATGGTCAATCTTGATCAAATTTCATGAGAAGTATCATCAGGTAGGGGGAAAGGCTGCATAAGGTTTTTGGGCTGATCAGATTGGAATTCTGGTTGCCATGGCAACATATAGCTCCCATAGACTTACAATGGGAAAAAATTAAAATTTCTTCTTCTCTGAAACCACTGAGCCCAGAGCTTAGATATTAAGCATGTATTAACGGCCAGTGGTCACCTACATAATTCCTGCCACTCATGTCCCTGGGGTCCAAATTGGTCACGCCCGGGTGCCCCTTCGCTCCGATAGACTCATTATGGAACAAAAAGCTTCAAAAATCTTCTTCTCAGAAACCACAGGACCCAGAGCTTAGATATTTAGTATGTAGCAACGGCAAGTGGTCACCTACATAATTCCTGCCAATCATGCCCCTGGGGTTCAAACGGGCCACGCCCGGGGCCCTTTAGCTCCTATAGACTCATAATGGAAAAAAGCTTCAAAAATCTTCTTCTCTGAAACCAAAGGGCCCAGAGCTGAGATATTTGGCATGTAGCAACGGCAAGTGGTCAGCTACATAATTCCTGCCAATCATGCCCCTGGGGTCCAAATTGGCCACACCCCGGGGCCCCTTAGCTCCCATAGACTCATAATGGAAAAAAAGCTTCAAACATCTTCTTCTCTGAAACCACAGGGCCCAGAGCTTATATATTTAGCATGTAGCAACGGCCAGTGGTCACCTGCATAATTCCTGCCAATCATGCCCCTGGGTTCAAAATATGCGACGCCCCGGGGCCCCTTCGCTCCCATAGACTCATAACGGAAAAAAAAGCTTCAAAAATCTTCTTCTCGGAAACCACAGGGCCCATAGCTAAGATATTTAGCTTGTAGCAACGGCAAGTAGTCACCTACATAATTCCTGCCAATCATGCTCCTGGGGTCCAAACGGGCCACGCCCCGGGGCCCTTTAGTTCCTATAGACTCATAATGGAAAAAAGCTTCAAAAATCTTCTTCTCTGAAACCACAGTGCCCAGTGCGGAGGTATTTGGCATGTAGCAATGGCAAGTGGTCACCTACATAAATCCTGCCAATCATGCCCCTAGCGTCCAAAAGGGCCACGCCCCGGGGCCCCTTAGCTCCCATAGACTCATAATGGTAAAAAAGCTTCAAAAATCTTCTTCTCTGAAACCACAGGGCCCAGAGCTTAGATATTTAGCATGTAGCAATGGCAAGTGGTCACCTACATAAATCCTGCCAATCATGCCCGTGGGGTCCAAATGGGCCACGCCCCGGGGCCCCTTAGCTCCCATAGACTCATAATGGAAAAAAGATTAAAAAATCTTCTTCTCTGAAACCTCAGGGCCCAGAGCTTAGATATTTAGCATGTAGCAACGGCAAGTGGTCACCTACATAATTCCTGCCAATCATGCCCCTGGGGTCCAAACGGCCACGCCCCGGGGCCCTTTAGCTCCTATAGACTCATAATGGAAAAAAGCTTCAAAAATCTTCTTCTCTGAAACCACAGGGTCCAGAGCTTAGATATTAAGCTTGTAACAATGTCAAGTGGTCACCTACATTAATCCTGCCAATCATGCCCCTGGGGTCCAAATTGGCCACGCCCTGGGGCCCCTTAACTCCTATAGACTCATAATGGAAAAAAAAAAAGCTTCAAAAATCTTCTTCTCTGAAACCACAGGGCCCAGAACTTAGATATTTAGCATGTAGCAATGGCAAGTAGTCACCTACATAATTCCTGCCAATCATGCCCCTGGGTTCCAAATGGGCCACACCCCGGGGCCCCTTCGCTCCCATAGACTCATAATGGAAAAAAACTTAAAAAAATCTTCTTCTCTGAAAGCGCAGGGCCCGGAGCTTAGGTATTTAGCATGTAGCAATGGCAAGTGGTCACCTACATAATTCCTGCCAATCATGCCCCTGGGGTCCAAGTTGGCCACACCCCGGGGCCCCACACCCCGGGGCCCCTTAGCTCCCATAGACTCATAATGGAAAAAAAGCTTCAAAAATCTTCATCGAAACCACAGGGCCCAGAGCTTAGATATTTAGCATATAGGAATGGCAAGTGATCACCTACAAAATTCCTGCCAATCGTGCCCCTGGGTTCCAAATTGGCCACGCCCCGGGGCCCTTTAGCTCCCATAGACTCATAATGGAAAAAAAACCTTCAAAAATCTTCTTCTCTGAAACCACAGAGCCCAGAGCTTAGAAATTTAGCAGGTAGCAATGGCTAGTGGTCACCTACATAATTCCTGCCAATCATGCCCCTGGGGTCCAAACGGGCCACGCCCTGGGGCCCCTTAGCTCCTATAGACTCATAATGGAAAAAAGTTTCAAACAGCTTCTTCTCTGAAACCACAGGGCCCAGAGCTGAGATATTTAGCATGTAGCAATGGCAACTGGTCAACTACATAAATCCTGCCAATCATGCCCCTGGGGTCTAAATGGGCCACGCCCCGGGGCCCCTTGGCTCCTATAGACTCATAATGGAAAAGAAAGCTTCAAAAATCTTCTTCTCTGAAACCACAGGGCCCAGAGCTTAGATATTTAACATGTAGCAACGGCAATTGGTAACCTTCATAATTCCTGCCAATCATGCCACTGGGTTCCAAATGGGCCATGCCCCGGGGCCCCTTTGCTCCCATAGACTCCTAATGGAAAAAGCTTCAAAAATCTTCTTCTCTGAAACCACATGGCCCAAAGCTTAGATATTTAGCACGTAGCAATAGCAAGTGGTAACCTACATAATTCCTGCCAATCATGCCCCTGGGGTCCAAACGGGCCACGCCCCGGGGCTCCTTAGCTCCTATAGACTCATAATGGAAAAAAAGCTTCAAAAATCTTTTTCTCTGAAACCACAGGGCCCAGAGCTTAGATATTTAGCATGTAGCAATGGCAAGTGGTAACCTACATAAATCCTGCCAATCATGCCCCTGGGGTCCAAATGGGCCACGCCCCAGGACCCTTAGCTCCCATAGACTCACAATGGAAAAAAGCTTCAAAAATCTTCTTCTCTGAAACCACAGGGCCCAGAGCTTAGATATTTGGCATGTGGCAATGACAAGTGGTCACCTACATAAATCCTGCCAATAATGCCCCTTGGGTCCAAATCGGCCACACCCTGGGACCCCCTTATCTCCCCTAGACTCATAATGGAAAAAAGTTTCAAAAATCTTCTCTGAAATCACAGGGCCCAGAGCTTAGATATTTAGCATGTAGCAACGGCAAGTAATCACCTACATAATTCCTGCTTATCATACCCCTGGGGTCCAAATGGGCCGCATCCCGGGGCCCCTTAGCTCTCATAGACTCATAATGGAAAAAAGCTTCAAAAATCTTCTTCCCAGAAACTGTGAAGCACAGAACTCAGATATTTAGTATCTAGCAACATAAAATAGCCAGCTACATAAATCCTGCTAACCGTGTCCCGGGGGTCAAAATTGGCCACGCCCGAGCTCATCAGCTCCAATAGACTTATAAAGGAAAAAACAACACTTAAAAAATCTTCTTCTATGAAACCATTAGGCCCAGAGCTTAGATTTTTAGTATGTTGCAATGTCAAGTGGCCACCTACATAAATCCTGCCAGTTTTGCCCCTGGGATCCAAATTGACCACACCTCAGGTCATTTTGGAGATGTCTCTTCCAATTTTGTGGGACTTTTACCCGCCATTGAGATGAAATTACATCTCAAGCCCTGTCGCCCAATGAAAACAATAGGGTTTATAAGCATGGACGCCGCTTTGCCTGAGCTCAGATATTTAGTATGTAGCAATGTCAAATGGTCTCCTACACTAATGATTTTCTAGTACACAGGTGAGCGATGTAGGGCCATTGGGCCCTCTTGTTCTTGCCTCTGTCCAATGGCCCACAATTAAAAAGTATGGCGTCCAGTTTAAGTCGTTATAGATGACATGAACCTGAAAGCTATTGACGTCAGTTTCATTGACAGGTAACAAATGAAAGAAAATGCACACAGATTTATCGTGAGCGTGTAGTCATGATAAGTCTACTAATGTGCTCAGTCGGATAAGCGTCCTTGCTTTCCGCAAAATTTGAAAAGTAATGTCCCAGATTAGACTGCCCAAATGTACATGCTTATCTGAGCGTTTCCTGTACGCGCATGCATGTTCAAAGCATTTCTTGGGCGGTATTTCTAAATAGAGACCACAAAATAACAGCTGAACAGTCTGATTCCAACACTTATTAGCTATCGACGTGTTTGTGCAAACAGTAATTTCGGACGCAGAAAAGGCCACGTAAAAAACGTTGAACCCATTCTACCGTGGTTTCTTATATACATTTACATGCAAATGAGCTGGCGGACAGCAAAAGCAATCCTTTTATGAAGCATCAGATGAGCCTGTGCATCCAGCCAATGTGGTCAAATTCCTCGCATGCTACTCATTGATATTCTAGAAACCTTATTTGCATTATCTGCTGGTTCCTAGTCTGAAGGTTATCAGTGTTGGAAAAACAGGTAACCAGACCCCCCCCTGACCTTCAAAGGTCAGGGAAGGTCAGGGGGGGGGTCTGGTTACCTGTTTTTCCAATATTGACAATGTGCAAGCTGGGAGCCAGCAAATAATGCAAATATGGTGAATTCTAGAAGCCTTATTAGGCTCGTACAAGCGAATGCTCTGATCAGACCACGTATCTCCGTCTTCATCCGTCACTCACGTGTTATTATCATTATTTTCATCCATGGCATGTTCTGTGTCCCCCTAAATGAAATTTTATTTCCTTCAAATTGCGGGCAACAACCGCATGAGCTAACTGTCAATGACGTACTGTTGTAAAACGCGGGAAATTTTCCCGCATGCGATTTTCAAATCGCCTAAGGCACTGAAATGACAGATTCTGTGAGACAATAATGAAACTCTTTTTACTAACATAAATATGTTCTATAAAAGGATTATCCTTTGGAAGCACACAGAACTCAAACGTATGGAGTGTACAGTTTTCTGGTCCAGACTAGCTAATTCGGCCAATTAGGCCTCATCAGTGACCCTCAAATACTTTCAAGGTTCCACGATGGAATCAATGATCCCAAAGGACAAGAAAATATAAACTACACTTTGATGAAGGGTAGTGAGATGTTTCAGGGCCGCCAAACATTCCCTTGACGTCAAATATGTTCTATGAAACGGTTATCTTTTGGAAGCAAAAATACACCACTGAACAAAAGTGGTAAGTGTACAGTTTGCTGGCCCAAACTATCTAGTTTCGGCAAATTAGGCCTCATTAGTGACCCTAATATATTTTCAAGGTTCCACAATGGAATAAATGGTCCCAAAGGCCAAGAAAACTATGATATAACTAGACTATGATGAGGGACAAGGAGACGTTTTAGGGTCGCAACACATTCCCTAAACACGATCTGCAGGACGTAAAATATGTTCTGTAAAAAAGGTTAACCTTTGGAAGCAAAGAATGCACCACATAACTTAAAAGTATGGACTGTACAGTTTTATGGGTCAGACTAGCTAGTTTCGGCGTATTAGGCCTCATCAGTGACGCTCAAATATTTTCAAGGTTCCACAGTGGAATCAATGATCCCGAAGGACGAGAAAATATAAACTACACTTGATGAAGGACAGGGAGACTTTTCAGGGCCGCCTGTGAAACGCTGCGCTATTTTTATCGATGCAACATATGAGTCAGAGCTATCTATAGAGTCTTGACAGGAATCGTGTGCTGGATTTGGCGAATACCGAATACCCAAATCAGACGCCGCGGAATGTGGCGTCTGCTCAGCAGTTTGCACAGGGACTACACTTTTTTTCTTGCTTAAATAGTGGCATTTGAGGGTTAAACGAAACCGTATAAGAATGCCAGTTGCTCACGTAATGAAAGAAAAACAATACATGCTGTCACGTGAAGTCTTTCGGAACAGTAAAAATAGACTTTTCGCACTTCTGTTTAGAACCCTGAAATGTTTCCTAGCAAAATTGAGTAGCCCAAACTTTACAGGTGGTACCGATATTAGGCATATAGCGTAGACCCGGATCGGATAGACAGTACATTGCTTCTGATGAGGGTCGGCACTGTTTCGCCATATGTATATAGCAACAGTTTTTAACACGATTCAGGCCCGTAAGGGGCGGGTTGAGGGTGCGAATTTCAGGTATTTTGTAGAGGGTGCAAAACTGCATGGATCTGAGATATTTCCAAAAGGGGAGAGGAGGCTGCGTTTGCACCCTCCCACCTGTGTGCGGGCCTGCATCAACAGGTTTAATGGACTTTTTTGTTTAAACATATCGCTGAAGGGGCTCTGTTACATATCAGTGTTATTCAGGAGCTGGGATGCAGTGGTGGAACTGAGCGAGGAGAAAAGAGAGAGGAGAAACTATGACAAACATTGTAGATGCTGATCAGAAGCCAACGATGGATCTACACTGTTTGCAGATGGAAATTTTTTTTTTTCAACACAGTTTGTGTTGCATATGAGGTTAAGCATTATCACATGTATCAATGTATCAATGAAATACTCAGAAAGCTGAATCGATATACGCGTATACAAAAGGGAAATACTTAAACACATTAACAAATGACAATTACATGTAAATAATCTGACGGAAAATGCTACCATATGTTTTAGACACAAAATTGACTAAACATTTTTCTTATAATGAATCGTTTTAACGGGTACCCACAGTCTACATTATAAAGCAGAAAATCTGTTGCTTGCTATTGTCCGCGTGACTATCACTGAACATCTGACTGCCGCTGACCTTGAACAAAATCCAAGTACTGGTTGTTTATAGCATCCTTAAGACGTCAGAGCGCAGCGTAAGAAGAAAAACTGGACTGTGCTCGTTTGTTTGTTTGATTTGAGGTTTAACGCCCCCGTCAACACTGAATAGGTCATTTAGAGACGTTACTTCCAATTTTATCACCGATATGAAATGACATCTTAAGCCCTGTCGCACATTGAAACCCATAGGGTTTATGAGCATGGACGGGCCGACTCGCACCGCTTTGCCTGGGCAGGCTTAGATCCTTTAAGCAGTTTATCAGTACTCGTGTGCGGTCGGTTTCAGCTCTGCGTGGGAGCATCATGCAGCCCATCTATTTATTCAAGCCCCATTTGGCGGGAGCGGCTGGACTGTGCCTGTGCACTTGTGCATTGACAAACAGAATCTACATAATCAGATGCCACATAACACGATGTCTGATCAGATCTACTATGCTTGCTTAAAGTTAAACGAACAGTTCGATTCTCAGTTCAGGATTATTGTCCCAACCTTCACTCAGAGACGATCGAACCACCAGTACTATCAGTGCTTTGATTATTATTTCATCTCCGGCTTTGTTTGATATGCGTATTTTCTCGGAGATAATGCATCCTTTGATTTTATGTATTTTCTCGGAGACGTTGCACTGTTTTGTATGTGTGTTATCTCCAGAATGTTGCACTGTTTAAGTCGAGTATGTACCGGCGATTTTCATTGTTTTCTGGGATATTTGCTGGAAAACATGATTTGTTGGTCCTCGTTAGAACAGTAGCGATTCTGTAAAGCCTACATATGTTTAACAGTAAAATATATCACGAAAACATGCCTATATAATTTTGACCCCCTTGAACCCCACTTTTATATAGAAAAACTGGGCTTTACAGGGGTAAACCTTATTTTTCTTATTTCTGCTTTAAAATATAGGTTGTGGGTACTCGTTAGAACCGCCTCACCTCACAATCTATAGTTTGAGCAGAAATAAGAAAAATATCACAATTTTTCGTCTTAAAATTTTCATTTTTTCGGTGATAAAGGTTACAATGTATTGGTATAGGCGTGTTTTCGTAATGATAAATAAATGAATGAATGAATAAATAAATAAATAAATAGATAAGTAGTTTTTGTATGGGTCTCCGTTGCCTAGTGGGTAAGAGCTCTGACTCTAATTATAAGGTATCTCATTGCTGTGGTTAGAGCCTTGCCGGGGTTACAGGTGAAACGTCATGTTCTGCAACGGAAGGTAAGTTTTTTTTTTTTCGGATACTCAGGTTTTCGCCCATCTCCGAATAATGATCGGCTCGAAATAAGTGAAAGAAATCTTTAAAGGCCGTAAAATCAGAAACAAAGTTTTGTGAACCTGATTTTCCAATATAAGGTAATTTTACATGGGTGTCCGTTAACCCTTGTGCTGCTGAGCCCAAATATGTCTTATCTTTCAAACAATGAAGATCCAGATCAGAAGCCATGTGATCAGGATCTTCATTGTTTGTTATTCAGTTCATGAATTTGTCACAATAATTTGCATCAAGTAATCTGATTGGTTGATGATCAGTAGTGGGTGTAACATATTCAAATATTCAGCAGGACAAGTGTTAATAATGACGAATATAATATACTTTTTATATTTTGTCTTCAGAAGACTACCACAGCGGCGATGAAGATCCCTGTCCAAACAAAGAAAATAAATCACACCCTTCACTCGAGCATAAGAAAACACATACACCTAAACAACAGCATATCCTGTCACCAAAGAGATTTCTTCAGCGGGTCGGACGAGGAATGGCTCTAATTAGAAACGATAAATTGGAGAATCGACTTCGTACAGAAAACACATATATCTCATATAATGACAACGGTAACGAAATCCAGTATACCTTGAAACGAAATTCTAATTTCACGAAAGGCAACTCTACAGGTGAGTCATCTAAGGGAGGTGTAACAAATGTAGAAACTTCAGCAACAGAATATCGACGCAAAATCTATGAGGAAAAGCAAGACGCTTTCATAGAAACCACAGACAAGACTAGCCATAATCATTGTCATCAGACAGAAACCACAACTGATCCCCTCATCGAACAAAGTAATCGGGACAAACCAGCTGAAAAGCCTTATTTGTTACATATTCCTAATCTTGCTTTTAAAAAGAAATCTTATTTGGAAGAGGAAACATTCCGCAGCATTTGTAAAACAAACGAAAATTACAAAGAAAATGACGATTCTGATGGAGAACACCATGATTTGGAGGCAGTGAAAGATAAGGTTTTTGGTAAGAAAAGGGTTTTAACAGAACTTAAAGGTAATGCGTATGGTGTGAACTGTAATGCACCAGAAGACGATGACGAACCATACAGGACAAAAGAGGACTTGTCAAATATGTTTCACAAGAAGCAAAATACAGTCTTAGATTGTATTGCAAAGCTATGCGTAAACAATTTGACAGAGGAGCACGTTAAAAACAATAGTGTAAACCACGCTGCTGGCGAGGATCAGGCGACTGGTTATTTACAAACTAGCGATGTTTCAAGGTATGATGAAAAAGTTTATGCGAAGAAGAGTGCATTGGAAGATGCAAGTAGCTTGAACATAACCGTAGAACACAATGTACAATTTACGGAAAACCAATTTAAGAATTTCGTTGGTCATCAACATGGTGACTCTGACAAGACTAAAGATTTGAGTGCCTTGGAACTAAAGGTCGAAAAATATATTGATGAAACGAATGGACGTTATGATACATGTGGTTTTGATGACACAGTAAAAAGCGGCTATGAAGAAATGAATAAACTTTGGAATGGATCCAAATCAGTAAATGTTGACACAGGAGGCGCAACCTTTAAAGGAACAACTGAACAAAACCTATCTGCGATTCAACAAGACCAAGATGAAGGTGAAAGACACGGATGGAAAAATAAGAAAGCCAAAAACACAAGAAAGGAATACTACGCAACTGAGTCCAGGGCTGCCTTGCGTCGATGTACACAGAATAAATCGAACACACTGCATCGACGATATGCATCAGATGGCTTGCTGGACAAATCTCTGAAAGGTCTCTTTGAAAGTACAAAATGGCGTCCACTTTCGGTTAACTTCGATATCGATGGTTACATTGCCGTTATTGCTATTGATTTCGGGACCACATACAGTGGCTATGCATACTGTTTCACTAAACATCCAGGTGGGTACCCAGTAAGCATTCTACATAAATCTACAGCGGGCCGTTAGCGGCCCGTCAGGGTAGCTGACGGGCCGCTAACGGCCCGCTGTAGATTTATGTAGAATGCTAGCAGGGATTTCTCTTCATTGCGGATCAGTCTTCTGTTCTTATAATACACAGCCAAAATCAGTATATTTATTGTAATCAACTGAATCACGTGATTTCAAGTAAATATCGGAAGCGTCTGGCTGGATACTAGGACGTTGCGGGTTCCGTACCTGCCGGGTTAGCAACATTATTTCGAGGAGATTGATCAAATTTTTCATACGGTCATTCTCTTTCTGAATCCAGAAGAGCACTTTGCCAGTTGTTGGTGATAGATTGTACACGATACGGGCTAACCGCTATATAAAAGGTGTTGTTTGTTCATAGGACGGCTTAATGTGGTGCAACTATCATTGGCCTGGCCGTTTAACCCGAGCAATAATAATAAAAGAGGATCTTACACGAGTTTTCATGCATTAAACGAGTTGAGGAAAAGGGACAAATGCAAGGCTTCGCGAAGCATTTTATCCCTTTTCCTCAACGGGCTTAATATATCTAATATTACATGAGCACGAATGCAGGATTCCGTTTATCATAATTATGACATTTAAAACGCATTTTATTCGCGAGTTTGTTTTTCACAAACACTTCAATATTCTACCATAAGTCAACGTGACGTCGTTAAGGACGTCGTACGTGTAACGTTACGGATCTAACTAATGTGCATATTGCCTCTGAATACAAGTCGCGTTGTTAGAAAATCTGTTTTATCAGTCACCCCCTATATTAATTGCATTGTAGCACATTGACCTGATAAACATATGCTATCTCAGGACAAGTGAGCTTTATCAGTTCAACGTGACATTGCACTTCTTAGAACTGGACTGCTGGAAAAAATTGGTAAAAATGTAAGTGTTTAATGGGATAAACTGATAATTCTAACACAACGCGCTTATATAGGCAATGGAAAATAACAGTGTTTTATTCTGCAATAAATCACGACAAGGAAGAACGTGAAGAGTAACTTAATTAAAAACTGCCAATTAATGACGTCACTAGTCGATTTACTTGACGTTAGACGGTGTAACGTCATATTCTCGCATCGAAAACGTTAGAAAAGGATATAAATGCATGTGTTTCAGACGATAATTTTAGCGGTATTTCTTCTAACAATGGCGAAAAGTTGTGAGATTTTGAAGGAAACAACAGCATTATTGCCACTTTTCAGCCTTTTAGAATCGAAATAGATCAGCTCTAGTTTGTGATTTGTTGAGTAATAAATCACAGTTTGTCGGTCAGTTGAAAGTAGACAAATCACGTGCGATACGCGCTCGTGTTTTGGTCTACTTTACAACTGACCTCCAAACTGTGATCTATTACTCAACAAATCACAGTTAGAGCTGATCTATTTCTTAAATAGAATACCAGATTCGTGTCTTTTGATATCAAGTTTATCAGGCTCGGCTTCGAGAACGCATGTAGAATCGCTCGGCAAGCCTCGCGATTCTACAAGCGTTCTCGAAGCCTTGCCTGATAAACTTGATATCAAAAGACATTCACCTGGTATTCTCTATTTATGACATTGGCGAAGACCAAAGACGCAACTAGGCCTGATTCGCACCTTTGTCTTCACCGTCTTTGAAAATACACCAGAGTCTTTATATTTCGACATTTTCAAAACGTTTTGATGAACTAAACTTCAAGCGCCTGCGCATGAACAAAACAATTCTGATATAAACGGGTTCAGCATGTGGAGGGTTAAACTAAATCCTGCCGACATTATTGACTGTATCACACATACTTATGTCCTTTTGTTGGGATTTTTATGCGAGAAAAATAACGTTTTGCCATCTGGTGTCAGAGAATGTAGGTGTGACGTCATGAAACGGCGACTGTTTGTGTCATGCTCTTTTTTTCTGTGTTTTATTGCAGTGTGAGAATATCACACAACAGCCATGATAGCGTATAAAAACCTGCTGTCTTTAACCAGTTTTCCGACACAAAAATACGGAATCCAGTATAAAATAGAAGTGACGGCAATGATCAGGAATCGATACAATTAACACACACCTATCAGGGACACCAAAGTGAAAGAAGTACAAGCCTGAAATAACTAACATGCTGAACATTACTTTCTCAAATGTACAAAATACACACACCAACGACTAATTCTGTTCAACTCAACAAGAAATTTCACCCTCTAAATGTTCAATTGCTTCTCTTTGGAAATGAAAACCTCAGTGTCGATAATAATATTATTTTGTTCGACGCTGTATATAACTTTATTAAAACGTCAAATCGATTTTAGGCCTAAGTCCTACAATTACCAAATAAACCTATTTTCGTTGGTATAACAGATGTGTAACAGACCGTATTAGTACTTTACCACCAGACACGAAGTGTCTGTCTTTCTCCTTAAGAATCCTTCTCATACCATGCACACTCTTTTTTTAATATACATTGTTTGCTGTTGTTTTCACTTTGTATCATTATATATGATTGTTGTAGGGGAAGGGCCGTAACTAATGTTGCGAGAACTTGTGGCCCAACCCCACTGCTCTTTTTGATGCAATAAAATATGTTTACACAAAATAAAACAAAAAAAATGCAAATGACAACATCACAAGCGGAAAGTCATAAGGCAGTTACCTTCCCCAAATGTCCAAAAGGCTACCCAAAATAAAAGATATAAGCAATACGCACATAAAATGCATAGACGAACTATAACAATAATATACCACGACAGAAAATCCGCGTTGGAAGGGTCAGTAGAAAGTACTTCATTGGGGGCCTTAAATCGATCTAATCATCCCGTGAACACGTCACTGAAATAAAGACCCCCCCCCCCCCTAAACACAACTTTATATAGAGAAAACTGGGGTTTACGGGGGTAAACATTATTTTCCTTATTTCTGCTCCAAGACATAGGTTGTGGGTACTCGTTAGAACCGCCTCATTGAGGCGGTTCTAACGAGCACCCAAAACCTATGTTTGGAGTATAAATAAGAAAAATATCACAAATTTTCATCAGAAAAAATTGCCTTTTCTAAGGTTTGAAAAATGTACAAAATCACACGGATATGTTATCGTAATGCGTGGCCACGATCTTCGCCCTTGGTTCTCTCGTTGTTTAGACAAATGATTTGTTCAGTCCGCATGAAGGCTTTCTACCTCACTGATAGGACTGGCTAATCGGAGCTGAAAAGATAATCGATTATCAGTGCTGTCATTGCGATCGAAAATCGATTAGTAATCGCTAAGGTTTTTATCATAATTCTACCTGTCCGGCTTTCTGTCTGAGCATAACTCTTACCATACGTTGCACTTTATCGCATGCATATTTGAACAGACAGGCCTGGGCAAACAGTGTAGACCCAGATGAGACGCCGCAGAATGCGGCGTCTCATCAGGGTCTGCACTGTCAGCCACTTATCCAGCTTTTTAGGCATAATTTTGGGTAGTAAATTGTACCTGTCAGTTGATCGATTAAAAGCAAGTCAGAAATGATAATCATTTTTGTGGAATTTATCGATCGACTAATCAATTAAACGATTAATCATGTCAGCCTTACTCACTGATCAGTGCCAATTCTCCGAGAACATAAATATCAAACGATTCAAGAGGTGAAACAACAATGAGGACTAGATAACATGAAATAACTAAAATGCTGGAGCAAAAGAAAACCAACAATCTTACTGCGGTGGGCCCGACCAGAGACAGGGCCTACTTGCCGTATCATCGTCGAGGATACCTGGTTTGCTCTGGGCTCCGACATTTGTTGCGACATAAGAAAGCCAAGGAACCAGATGTGTAAAAAGATGACGGAGTGAGACAATGTGGCAGATCAGGTTACTATCATAATAATGTGTACAGTGGAACTTCAATGGCTCGAACACCTTTGGGACCTCGAAAATCTGTTCGAGACAGGGGTAGTTCGAGCCACTGAGGGTTTCTGTTAGGAGGCATAGCGATATACTTTGGGACATCTTTTCGGTATTCTAGAATAAAAAATGTATGTAAATAAAAATGTATGCTGTGTGTACTCATTAGAATCGCCTCATTAAAGCGATTCTAATCAGTACACACAGCATACATTTGCAAGGTAAAAGACAAAAATCTCCTAAATTATCACCCACTGTTTCTTATGTAGAGGAATTTCCTAGGGACTCAAGAACGGATTCGACTCAGCCATGGAAAAACAAGTCATCGATGATCGAGCCATCGAAGTTCTAGTGTATTTATTTTCTGAAGAAGCTGTTACCAAATTTTCTGTGGATTTTGTTTTTTGATTTGAAGTTTAACGTCCCCGCCAACACTGAAAAGGTCATTTTGGAGACGCTGCATCCAATTTTGTGAGACTTTTACCCAACACTGACATGAAATGGCATCTCAAGCCCTGCCGCCCAATGAAACCAAAAGGGTTTATAAGCATGGACGGGCCGACTCGCACCGCATTGCCTGGGCAGGCTTAGATACTCTAAGCGGTTTACGAGTACTCGTGTGCGGATCGTTTTCAGCTCTGCGTGGAAGCATCATGCAGCCCATCTATTTCCTCAAGCCCCGATGGGCGGGGCTAACCAACTGATTGATGTGTTGGGTTTAACAAAACGTCACATTACGAAAACACGTATTTACAAATACATTGTAAAGGGGGAGTTCCAAATCTGCCCACGCACAGATTTTCTTAAAACTTCAGTTGTTGTTTACTTTAGGTCTATCAACTATATATATAACTTTGTTTTATTTGATTAATTACTATAGTTCTCAGGAGTGCTCCCTGAGGTAATCCCCTGTAGAGGTCATACACACCTGTGAACTTTTCATTCTTAAATCAACACGCTCGATTGTTTTCAAATTTTGTTGCTTTGATTGGCAACAGAACTCTATAAGGATTCATATAATACCAAAAATATAAATGTGTCTAGGTCTTTTAATTTTTCTGATGAATTTATTTACAAAATTTCTTAAAGTTTTCATGAAAATTTATAAAAAGTAAAATGTTTATCCCAAGTGTTAGATGTGTTACTGATCTTGTCACCCCAAGATATTACCCAGAAAATTTGCCACATATATCCTCTATATAGCAAACACATTTAAAAAAAAATCAGAAACCGGTAATATTGTTTTTGATTGTCAGATATGTGTTAAGGTATACTTTTGTGATGAAGTCATTTGCAATATCAGGGGACCAGATTTTCTTTAAGTATATTTTTATTGTATTTTATGACCACTATTATATAGTGTCACCTTATCATGCAAAGCTTAGCCTATGCATTTACGTAATTCCGCCCCTGCACCCCCCCCCCCCACACACACACACACAAACAAAAATACACTGTTCGACAGAGAACGATTTTTAGTTTGGGTTTTAAATAGTAGATGAGAACATACATTAGCAGAGAGAAAAATAGAATGCACTCTTGCAGTGATCACGATGAGTGTTAGTGTTTACAGCATTGCAAAAGCATTTTCGGCATTTTTTCTAGGTTCAGTATAACATACGGTAGGCAAAAGTGTTTGCTGCAATGTTTTAGTCTTTAAAATAAATGCATAACTAGTCACACTGAAATTATTTGCACATTTATCATCTTGCATACACTTCCGAAAAGATAGAGATGGAAGGCAAGTTGCAGTAAAACATTTATTTGATAGCTGATATTGTATTTAGATGCCGAAATAGCATTTGCATATGTAGTCTTATGTATGCAATCCTTATCATGTATGTTAAGTTTTCTTGCTCTGTATTTATCGGTTTTACAAATGGTTTGTTTGTCTGTTTGTATTGAGGTTTAACATCCCCGTTAACACTATTTAGGTCATTTTGGAGATGCTGCTTCCAATTTTGTGTGACTTGTTCCCGACATTGAGATGAAATGATATCTCAAGCCCTGCCACCCTATGAAACGACAAGGCTTATATACATTGGACGGCCTGACTCACACCACTTTGCCTGGGCAAGCTTAGTCCTTCTAAGCGGTTTACCAGTACTCGTGTTTGGTTAGTTTTAGCTCTGTGTGGAAGCAACATGCAGCCAAATCAATTTCTTCAAGCCCCAATGGACGGGGGCGAAGATTTACAAATGGCATGAATCACTTGTTTGCTGTACCACTAGCACATTGGCTGAATCAACATCAGTGCAGCTGGCTTCACATTTTTACTAAAATACTGTTAGTACATGTACTGTTTGCTATTTTAAATTGTGAAAGTGTTTGAAAGTTGATTTAAGTCTTCTCTATTATATTAATTAATTCTTTCCTAAAATAACTGCTTGTTTTCTGGATCATATTTTAGAACATAGATGATCATTTTTAAGAATATAACTTTCTTACAAGGTGACAGTTTGTGCGATTGAAGTAGACTGAAGGGGCATTGTCAGAGTGAGTAAAAAACAACAGTACCATTTTGTCTACAGTAATCTGTGTATACAGTGGGCCAAAAGATCAAACATTATCATTCTTGGCCATTCAAGCAACCAGTGTCATTCCAGTATGACAATCAGACTTTTCAAACTTTTTAAGATCACTGCAACAGTTAAATACATACTTATTAGAGTCAAGTAAAATTGTCTGGTTTACAGAACCATCAAGTTTACTTGCCATTTCAACAATCTTTGTCATACTAAGCTTCAGCATTGCCTCCACTTCTATTTAGAATTACATTAATGCAAAAAACGCTTGTTCTAAAATGAAGTATTTTAAAATAAGATCTGATTGAATTGTTAGCGAAAGCTCGAAATGAGTTGTGTTTTTGGTGTTCACCAGGGCATCATAATTGATACAAATGCTAATTATATATGCGCTAATACTATACACCATCATATAAACATACATATATTCATGTTTATTATATATTGGCGAGCAATTTTTCGATTGAAAATATCGCACCATATGATATCTACAAATGGTTTGAAACGATTCAAAACTCTGACCATTACTATTCAATGTTCAAATGCGGAATGTTACCGGTCTCAGATTTTCAAGAAAGTTTGACAAAATGTTCTACATATATATGGTCAATTTTCATATTAAAATGATGGGGTGACAAGAACTGCAACAGTGTGAAATCAAACGTCAAACATACTCCAAAAGATTTTATGGTTGTGAATTCTGGGGTCTGCTCCATATGAAATTGAGCATAGTGTATCGAACTTTGCCTAAACAATGCTAAATGTGATACAAAGATAATCACAGATGACTACAGTGATACCTGAGAACAAAATAACTCCAAAACATCAAAAGGTGGAATGTATATATACACTAGTTTGGGGGTACCCCTACTTTCAGATGTGGACATAAACAAAACATTGTAGATTTATAACGAAAACAAATATAAGAGTGAAATAGCTAAATAATGAATAGTCATTTACCAAGCAGTAATTATGCACAATATCATGAAAATCTGTGCGTGGGCAGAACCCTATGGAAATTTACTATAGGCTGGAACTCCCCCTTTTACCGCCGAAAAAAAAACAACAATTTTCAAATGAAAATTTGAGCTATTTTTCTTATTTCTGCTCAAAATATAGATGGTGGGTACACGTTAGAACCTCCTCATATAGGCGGTTCTAACGAGTACCCACAATCTTTATTTTAGAGCAGAAATAAGAAAGATACATTTTACCCCTATAAATATAATAGTTTTATTTTATAAAAGTGGAGTTCAAAGGGGGTCAGAATTATATAGGCGTGATTTCGTGATGAATATTGTTAGTCATTTAATGTCTTCTCATAGCAAAGGGAGAAAAGTGAAAGAAGAGACTGACAGAAGAAACAACAACTCTCCTCCACTACACCCCAGCCCCACCCTGCTAGCATTCTACATAAATCTACAGCGGGCCGTTAGCGGCCCGTCAGCTACCCTGACGGGCCGCTAATGGCCCGCTGTAGATTTATGTAGAATGCTTACTGGGCACCTCTACCGAAAAATGATAAGAGGAATCTCGTAGTCTTTGTCAGTTTATGTGTTGATTCGCGTACATGTAATAACTTTGATTTGGAATGACTAATCAACTGAGACCCTCTATTTCCTTTCTTTTTAGATATTATTTACATGATGAGAAAACCTGAAGGCGGAGATCCTGGTATATATAACCAAAAAACGCCGACCTCTATTTTGTTGACTCCAGATGGAAATTTTCACTCATTTGGTTATACAGCTCGTGATTTCTACCACGACCTGGACCCGAAAGACGCCACGAGGTGGATGTATTTTGAACATTTCAAAATGATGTTACATTCAGATGAGGTATTTCGTGTTCTGTCTATGTACATCTCGATCCCCGCCCATCGGGGCTTGAAGAAATAGATGGGCTGCATGATGCTTCCACGCAGAGCTGAAACAGACGGCACACGAGTACTGGTAAACCGCTTAGAGGATCTAAGCATGCCAAGGCAAAGCGGGTCGAGTCGGACCGTCCATGTTATAAACCCTATTGGTTTCATTTGGCGACAGGGCTTGAGATGTCATTTCAGCTCAATGTCGGACAAAAGTCCCACAAAACTGGAAGCAACGTCTCCAAAATGACCTAAGTAGTGTTGACGAGGACGTTAAACCTCAAATCAAACAAACAAAAACTGTCAACTTTTGAAACCTCTGGGATTTCGTTATTTTGTGACGCGCCTCTAATGTAGTTTGATGCTGGTTCATACTAGTAGATAGCATGTTTGCATCACGTGAACAAGTGCCTGAAATAAAGACCCCTAAACCCCACTTTATATAGAGAAAACTGGGGTTTCCGGGGGGAAACCATATTTTTCTTATTTATGAATAAAAATATAGATTGTGGGTTCTCGTTAGAACCGCCTCAGTGAGGCGGTTCTAACGAGCACCCTCAATCTATATTTTGAGCAGAAATAAGAAATATATCACAATTTTTCATCTACAACTGTTCAATGTTTCGGCGGTAAAATTTACAACGTATTTGAATAGGCGTGTTTTCGTAATGGCACTGGTGTGTTATCGTAATGTTTTGTGACGCGCAGGTAATGTAGTTTGATATTTTGTTCATATTTGCAGATGCCATTCTTGTATATCTTCTTCAGGAAATCACCAGCGAGTCCAAACTACTTTCTGAAAATTGTAAAGAAGTTTCAGCTTTAAAAGTATTTTCGTATGGACTGGCTTACTTCAAGGACCACGCTCTAAGAGAACTTTCTGACCAAACTGGACGGCGTATCACAACAGATCAAATCAAGTGGGTCATTACAGTTCCTGCCATTTGGAATGCTTCTGCTAAGCAGTTCATGCGACACGCAGCCTACACCGTATGTTTTTGGAGTCATTTTTAACATTTGTTTTCCGCAGATATGATAAGAATGCCAATTATAATATATGTAACTTTATCTAAAACGAAGGATAGTTCGTGGAACTTACCTCAGCCCACAATAATTATCAGTAATTTCTTTCCAGAAATTCTTTCAATGCGTTAATGACTGTAATTTAAACCGTTTTATTCTATCAGGTTTGCAGGTTTTGGGTTCTAATTATTGTTATATAGGAAGAAAACACCATACTTACATGTAATGGCAAATATTACATTTAACGCTGTAACGTTTGTTTTTTTTTTTTGTTTCCCGTGAAGGCCTCAGTATAGTATTACTTCTCCAAAGGGATAAATCCTGGCTATTATTTGTTTCATGGTTAATAAAGTACTTATTTTTCTCAGTCATATCAACAACTTGCGCATTTAGAGATGTTACGTAGGCTAAATATCTCATCCAAAGGTCTGGCGAAGGACCCACAATACCCGTTATGCATGCTCTCTCTCTCTCTCTCTCTCTCTCTCTCTCTCTCTCTCTCTCTCTCTCTCTCTGTGTGTGTGTGTGTGTGTGTGTGTCCATAAACATGGTACCACCAGGAATTGTCTATATATTATTAGGCTGGCATTGTATCCGCGGACAATCCGGAACAACTCCTTATCGCACTGGAACCGGAAGCTGCTTCAATGTACTGTATTCATACGCATCTGCTTCATCCCGCCATTTCTACCGCAACGGCCGACAACTATTGTGATCATTCGCCTAACCAAAGTTCTCAGGGTCCCAGCGATTCTTTTGTGTTGGCTGAAAAGGACAAAGGTAAACAATAATATACCCGTGCGACATAGTGCATTTTTCACATTTCCAAAATGGTTACGTTTCTTACGAAAATCCGTGATATTTTTCTTTATTTTACTGCAAACATAGGTTGTAAGCGCTCGTTAGAACCACACTATATGTCTTGGAGCATTAATAAGAAAATAGTGTTTACCCCCGTAAACCCAGTTTTCTCTATATACCGTGGTGTTTTCATGGACTTGATCACGTGATGAGATGAAGGTACGCCCTAAACCCCTACTCCACGTTTTACAAAGGAAATTCCTTTTCTAAGTTCTTGAAGAAAATGGGATGTATTCTTTTAGATACGAATGTGCTCTTACAAAAAAATCACTCTACTCGTCAATTTTAGTGTAAACGAATAAGCCTTTACACTTACAGAAATAAAACAGCTATTAAAGGTAAGAATTTACCTTGGAATTCACCTGGGCCGAAGGCTCCAGCAGAGCTTATACTATAGCAGTCGATCCGCCGTTCGTTCGTCGTCCGTCCATCAGCAAATTTGACCAATTATATCTCTGCAATCTGCAGGCTGATCTCAATCATTCTCAGCTGTAGCTTGCCTCTGGTGGGAGATTGATGACGTAAGCTTCGAAAATGAATAAAATGCAATCACAAGGTCCCTCACTTCTATTTTACAATGAGAAAATCGTTGTCAACACCGTAGCGCCCTCAGTTTTGATCGGATCTTTCTGAAACTTATATATAAGTAGGCTTGTGAAAACATCTCGGATGAGATCGAAAACAAGTGTAGTCGGTTAATAAATCATAGAGTTATATCCCTTTGGTTACTGAAAATGCCTTTTTTACATTGTCACCACCGTAACCTCTTCAGTTTAGATCGGATCGTTTTGAAACTTAAATATAAGAATGCTTGGGGTAAAGCTCTAGTGAGTCGAAAACTGGCGAAGTCAGACTATTAAAACATAGGGTTATATCCCCTTGGTGCTGATAATGCTTATTTTTGACCCTGTCATCCTTGTTGTGTGTCTTTATGTGAGACGTGATTACATGAATTTTGGCCTTCGCACCTAAGATTTTTTTGTCGACGGAAATTCAGATCCTGCGCCATTTTGGCTGTTTTACACAGGGGAATTGGGCCAGAATATAAATACTGAACCGAAAGAAACGCAACTTTTTAACCCAAAAGATTTTCATGCAACCATCAGGTCGACTGAAAAATCATTTTGCGATTTACTTTCATACTTTTTAAACTTTCTTATGCAGAAAACAGTTGGGCGATATCTGTACAGTTTAACGCTCCACTTGGCAATTCATTGTTTTCAACATCTCCTCGTGTAGTACATTAAATGTATACAGTAACCTCATCATATTGGCATATTGTGTTACCCGGAGTTTAGCTTTCAAAAGTCCGGAAAAATTTCTCTACGGAATATGGTACGTATGGCACAAGATCAACGTAACGTAGAGGTCCAAATGCTTCTACGTGGGACGTCTCAGGTTGTCATCGCCAGGAACTTCCAAGTGAGTAAATCGACGATAACTCGTTTGTACCAGCGTCTACGTCAAACGGGAACGACAAATGACAGGCCCAGAAGTGGACGTCCTCGCGTCACGACACGTCGACATAACCGATACATACGTCTAACCTTCCTTCGTAATCGGTTCCGTACAGCCGTCGAGACGTCTCAGGTAACTCCAGGAACGCACAACAATCGAATAAGTGCAGATACTGTCAGGAATCGCCTTCGAGAGTTTGACTTACGTCCTCGTCGTCCGTACGTTGGTATGCCGTTACTACCACGACGACGTCATGTTAGAATGGCGGGGCTCACACAGCATAGGCCAAACCTGTTTCCCCTTCGTCAGTGAGGTAACGTAATGTTTTCTGACGAGTCCAGGTACTTGTTGTACAGAGCTGATGGCCGTCAACGTGTGTATAGGAGAGCGTTATCGTGACAGTTGGTTGGTTGAATGTGATCGATTTCGAGGCCGTGGGTTGATGGCGTTGGCTGGCATATCTTATGGTCATAGAACGCCCTTGGTATTCAATGATGCATCTTTGACTGTTCAGCGTTACGTTGACGTCGTTTTACGACCGGTAGTTGTTCCATATGTACGACAGCACAACGTTACGTTTCAACAGGATATCGCTCGGGCGCATGTAGTAAGGCTCAGCATGGCGTTTCTTCAGCAAAACAACGTTGACGTGATGCACATGCCTCCGTATAGTCCAGATCTCTCTCCTATAGAACATTTGTGTGATGTCTTGGATAGGCGCGTACGTAACCGCCCCAGCCACCAACAACGCGTCAAGCGTAGCATCTCGCGCCCATACAGGAGTGGAATGCTATTCCCCAGGCAGACATCAATCGTTTAATCCTGTCCATGACAAGGCGTGTGCGTGCAGGACTGAATGCAAACGGAGGGCATACTCGCTATTAACTGCTTATGTTTTGAACTTGTGAAATGACTATGTCTATGACAAAACGGATTTGTGTTCCAAACATTCTCACTGGAAATTGAACTCTATGGTAGTTACATTCAGGAATGATATTATTATTGCGTCATTATTCGATTTTCTGCAAACATGATTATTTCTGCAAATACTCGCATTTATATTTGGAGTTGCGTTTCTTTTTTGTTCAGTATGTTATAGCCTTGACCGGAGAATGGAGGTGACCAGTTATCGGAGATGAAATATATAGGAAAATACCTGAGGGTGGGGATGATAATAAAGATGGTCATTAACGGTAGTTGACCACTAATCAGAGGTGACCGCGTAGTGGATATTCCACTGTAATTGGTTGAAACTACGAGTCTGTAGGCTCAGATGAGCCAAATATGTCCATCATGGCCCTCTTGTTTAAAGGTATCTGCTTGCAAAATTACCATATAAAAGCCGATATACTATATGAATACCATACCGTTTAAAATCTCATGTAATTATATCAAGAAGACATTGGTAGAATTTTTCTTAGCTTAGCAGAGCCAAAGGCTCCGGGGGGAGCTTATAGGATAGGCAGCTGTCCGTCGTCGTCGTATGTCGTATGTCATATGTCGGGCGTCAACAATTTAAACGACATCTTCTCTGTCGCGATTAGGCCGATTGGGCCCAAATTTCATCGTAGCATCCTTGGGCTGGGGGATTGAAAGGGAAATTGTAAAATGGCATTTACTGCAAAGTAATGCAGATATTTTGAAAAAAAAAATAGAATTGATTTTTTAAATAACCTTCTCTCAGCCATATGCTTTTATGCCAGCTTGGGGGTCCCCCGAGTTGTGTCGGGGCTATGCCCCACCCCCTTCTTCATAAAAGGCCACATATCTCAGAAATCATTCAGATGCCCACCCTTAAACAATATATATTCTTGTTCCATATAATAAGACGCTTTCAGTGGCACCAACCTTGGGGCCACGCCCAACTCCATCCACTTGATAAAAGGCCCAGTATATCGGAAACCGTAAAGGTCCCCACCCCTAAACCATATAATATATTCTTGTTCCTTATGATACTCAGTGACAAAAACCTTGGGGTCTGCCCGGGTGGGCCGGGGCCATGCCCCACCCCTCCACTTCACAAAAGGCCATACATTTGATAATCTGTTCCAAGCCGAACCCCTAAACCATATATATTCATATTCCTTGTGATAAGACACATTCAGTGACACCAAAATTGGGGTCCCCCGGGGTGTCCTGAGCCATGACATACCCCTCCACTTCATAAAAAGCCATATATCCCTGGAAACGTTCAGATCCCCACCTCTAAACCATATATACTCAGATTCAATGAAAACGCACCACTAGTACCTCAAATTTTAATTGATTCACAATATTTCCAGCATTTAATCGCGTTTAAGGAATTATCACTAACTTATCCACAGACTCACTTTTTGTTTGTTTGTTTGATATGAGGTTTAACGTCCCCGTCAACACTGTAAAGGTCATTTTGGAGACGTTGCTTCCAATTTTATGGGACTTTTACCCGACATTGAGATGAAATGACATCTCAAGCCCTGTCGCCCAATGAAACCAATAGGGTTTATAAGCATGGACGGCCTCGCACCGCGGCTCCTGGACAGGTTTAGATCCTCTATGCGGTTTACCAGTACTAGTGTGCTGGCCGGATTCAGCTCTGCGTGGAAGCATCATGCAGCCCATGTATTTCTTCAAGTCCTAATGGCCGACCACAGACTCACTAAAGAGTTACAACATTTAATTGGATGCAGAGATACGGAGACTCGAATAAGTCCAAACACCCGAAAAATCAAAATCACATATCCAAACACCGGGTATGTCCACCATTAGCATCAAGTGTTACTTGGCAGCGACGCCTCATGCTTCGTATTAAACGTTGTATATGGTCTTGTGTGATATTATCCCATTCTTCCTGTAGCGTCATGGCAAGCTGCTGACAGTTAATCAGCGGATGACGTCGGGTGTACACTCGATTTCCGAGCTGGTCCCAAAAGAGCTCAATTGGGTTTAACTTTACTGTCCCTTTGGCTTTCCATTTGTGTCTGATGCTCTGTCTCTGGTCGAGCCCATCGGAGTCTAACTGTTGGTTTTCTTTTGCTCCAGCATTTCATTGGTTTCTTATTGTCGAGTCCTCACCTTTGTTTCATCTCTGTGGTTGTTTGATCTCTGTGTTCACGGAGGTGTTGCACTGATGAGTTAGGAGGCCTACATGCGGACTGAACAAATTATTTGTCTAAATCGCGACGGAAGTAAGGGTGAGGATTGTGGCCACGTAAAATCGATTTAAGCCCCCAAAGTGGAATTCGTTTCGCTGGCCGTTCCAAGGCGGTTCTTTTGTTGCGGTTTATTTTAATTTGTTATGGTTTGTTTTTGGGTGTTTGTGTCACTTGTATTATTTTATTTTGGATAGCCATTTGGCCATTTTGTGGGAAAGTAACTGTCCTTTTGGCTTTTCGCTATTGATGGGCTCGACCAGATTCAGAGCATCAGGCACCAACCAACATTACATTGAATTAGATCTCTCTTTTATTCTCAGTAAGCCTTTACGCTGGAACGGTCATAGAATCTGACGCCTGACCCACCGGCGTGCAATTAAAAAGGGAGGCAAAGTTGTCAACCGTGATTGGGTTAACTACCATGCAAGCAGTCTGTCGTTTAACATTTATGTTGTACCCTATCTAAGAAAGATTTTACGAAATCGGGTGCTGAAGTCATTGCGGTTATATATTTTTCTGAATTTATATACTAAGTCACCATAAAATTCGGGTTCCGAGAGAACTTATTGCAGAAGAGATTTAAGTCCAATTTTGAATTTTGAAATTAAATCAGAATGACGGCTATAAGATTTTGAAAAGTCTTTGCGTAGTTTATGCTACCGATAACCCTGATTAAGAAGTTTAGCAGTTAACAATTTATTACGAGTGTTGAAGTCAGTTACATGACTACACATTCTGGCAAATCGAATTAATTGCGAAATATAAACGCCTTAGGATGGCGCACGAGGAACATCACCATCCAAAAAAGGAAAATTTACAATCTCTATTGTTTCAGATACGCTTACGATACTGTTGTCAGCGCACACGCAATTGGCATTGTCTCGCGTTTGTATCACGTGAGATACGCACTCAAAGTTCACGCGTTTCAACTGCGAATTACATTCAAACCAATGAATATCCGTTATGAAAAACGCGATACTGTGCATAAATTGCGATTTTCATGCGAGTCGATAACGCAGATAAATCTCCTCTGCTTTTCAAAACAACCAGTTTATACCACGTCGCTATTTCGCGTTTATCGTAATTTTTATTCTTTTCTTCCAATTTTGGTTGTTTAATTTTTTTTATCTGATTACTTCCAAAAACAGAAACAGAGAAAAATAAAAGTAAATGGACAAGCCATTTATTAAGTTACAGTAGAACTGTGCAATTTGCCTGGTGGTAAATGGTAAAATATAGGTACCGCATAGTGATTGAAGTTGCCGGTATATCTTCAAGAAGTTGACTGCCAAAATGCAGGATGTTTATTGATCAACAGTTTCATGACAAGAGCTATAAAGCTAGTAATTTAACCCATTGTATGCTAGTGGACTCTTCCCATTACGAAAACCCACACGTGCGACATAGTGCGTTTTTGCACATCTCCAAAATGGCCATTTTTCTGATGAAAAACCGTGATATTTCTCTTATAAATACTGTAAACATAGGTTGTGTGTGCTCGTTAGAACCGCCTCATTGAGGCGGTTCTAACGAGTACCCACAACCTATGTCTTGGAGCAAAAATAAGAATAATAATGTATTCCCTCATAAACCCCAGTTTTCTCTATATAAAGTGGGGTATAGGGGGGGTCTTCATTTCACAAACTTGGTCACGTGATGCATTGCTATATGTTTGAAATTTCCTTTTGTCATTTAAGGGGTGTCAGGCCTATTTTTACGCGTTCTGTGGCGTCTGATCTGGGTCTGCACTGTTTGCCAAGGTACTCCTTATGGGGTTTCCCACATACAATGGGTTAAAAGAACACCTCATTATCTTAACTCATTCCAGATGTCAAGACCAGTAATAAACCTTTTTCATTCACTCGCTCACAGAAACGGCTCATTTATTTATTTATTATTTAATTATTTATTGTAATTTTCATTTATTTATTTATTTGTTATTTATCTATTTATTGACTTTTTCTTAATTTATTTTCCACCAGAATAACATGCCTATCAATGAACACCCTCTAAACCCCACTTTATTTAGAGAAAAGTGGGGTTTATTGGGTATTCAACACGGAAACACGCCCATATACGAAAACACGCCTATACTAATACATTGTAAACTTTACCGCCGAAAACACGAAAATTTTAAGTTGAAACATCGTGATATGTTTTTAGCTCACCCGTCACGTAGTGACAAGGTGAGCTTTTGGGATCACTTTTTGTCCGTCGTCCGTCGTGCGTGCGTGCGTGCGTGCGTCCGTGCGTGCGTGCGTGCGTCCGTAAACTTTTCTTCAAACGACATCTCCTCCTAAACCACTGATCGTATTTTGACCAAACTTCACAGGAATGATCCTTAGGTGGTCCCCTTTCAAAGTTGTTCAAATGGTTCTGGTCCGTTGCACATATAGGTCACAGTAGCCAAAAATAGATTTTTTTCACCACAAACTTAAAAAATCTTCTTCTCTGCAACCGCAAGGCCCAGGTCTTTGATATTTGGTATGAAGCTTCATCTAGTGGACCCCTACCAAGATTGTTCAAATTATAGTGCTGGGGCAAAAATGCCCCCGCATGGGGGCCCTTTGGTTTTACATGGGCTTATATAGGGAAAATCTTGAAAAATCTTCTTCTCTGAAACCGCAAGGCCCAGATCTTTGATATTTGGTATGAAGCTTCATCTAGTGGACCCCTACCAAGATTGTTCAAATTATAGTGCTGGAGCTAAAAATGCCCCCGCACGGGGGCCTTTTGGTTTTACATGGGCTTATATAGGGAAAATCTTGAAAAATCTTCTTCTCTGAAACCGCAAGGCCCAGGTCTTTGATATTTGGTATGAAGCTTCATCTAGTGGACACCTACCAAGATTTCTCAAATTATAGTGCTGGGGCCAAAAATGCCCCCGCACGGGGGCCCTTTGGTTTTACATAGGCTTATATAGGGAAAATCTTTAAAAATCTTCTTCTCTGAAACCGCAAGGCCCAGGTCTTTGATATTTGGTATGAAGCTTCATCTAGTGGACCCCTACCAAGATTGTTCAAATTATAGTGCTGGAGCTAAAAATGCCCCCGCACGGGGGCCCTTTGGTTTTACATGGGCTTATATAGGGAAAATCTTGAAAAATCTTCTTCTCTGAAACCGCAAGGCCCAGGTCTTTGATATTTGTTATGAAGCTTCAGCTAGTGGACCCCTACCAAGATTGTTCAAATTATAGTGCTGGGGCCAAAAATGCCCCCGCACGGGGACCCTTTGGTTTTACATGGGCTTATATAGGGAAAATCTTTAAAAATCTTCTCTGAAACCGCAAGGCCCAGGTCTTTGATATTTGGTATGAAGCTTTATCTAGTGGACCCCTACCAAGATTGTTCAAATTATAGTGCTGGGGCCAAAAATGCCTCCGCACCAGGGCCCTTTTGTTTTACATAGGCTTATATAGGGAAAATCTTGAAAAATCTTCTTCTCTGAAACCGCAAGGCCCAGGTCTTTGATATTTGGTATGAAGCTTCATCTAGTGGACCCCTACCAAGATTGTTCAAATTATAGTGCTGGAGCTAAAAATGCCCCCCACACGGGGGCCCTTTGGTTTTACATGGGCTTATATAGGGAAAATCTTGAAAAATCTTCTTCTCTGAAACCGCAAGGCCCAGGTCTTCGCTATTGGTATGAAGCTTCATCTAGTGGACCCCCACACCAAGATTATTCAAATTATAGTGCTGGGGCCAAAAATGCCTCCGCACCAGGGCCCTTTTGTTTTACATAGGCTTACATAGGGAAAATCTTGAAAAATCTTCTCTGAAACTGCAAGGCCCAGGTCTTTGATATTTGGTATGAAGCTTCATCTTGTGGACCTCTACCAAGATTGTTCAAATTATAGCCCTGGGGCCAAAAATGCTCCCGCTCCGGGGCCCTTTGGTTTTACATAGACGTATATAGGGAAAGTCTTGAAAAATCTTCTTCTTTGAAACCACAAGGCTTAGTTCTTCGATATTTGTTATGAAGCTTCAGCTAGTGGACCTCTATAAAGATTGTTCAAATTATAGCCCTGAGACCAAAAATGCCTCCGCCATGTGGCCTTTTGGTTTTACATAGACTTATATAGGGAAAATCTTTAAAAATCATCTTCTCTGAATCACAAGGCTTAGGTCTTTGATATTTGTTATGAAGCTTCAGCTAGTGGACCTCTACCAAGATTGTTCAAATTATAGCCCTGGGGCCAAAAATGCCCCTGCTCCGCGGCCCTTTGGTTTAACATAGACTTATATAGGGAAAATCTTGTTTTACATAGACTTCTATATGCAGGGTAAATCTTTAAAATCTTCTTCTCTGAAACCAGAAAGCCCAGGTCTTTCATATTCGATATGAAGCTTCATCTTGTGGACCTCTACCAAGATTGTTCAAATTATAGCCCTGGGGCCAAAATTGACCCTGCCCGGGCCCCACTTGTTATACATTGGATCAGGTGAGCGAACCAGGGCCCTCTGGGCCCTCTTGTTTATTTGTTCTCAAAGTATAGAATATGGGTACTCGTTAGAACCGCCTCGAGTGCTCAAAATATAGATTTAGATTCATCGAGATAATAAGTTATATGCACAAAATATTATGTTTTCCTCATAAGATCTATGTTGTGCAAACAAGATATTATCTTGTGCGAACAAGATATTATTATCTTGTGTACACAAGATAATATCTTGTTAGCACAATTTAATATCTTTTGCGCACAAGGTATTATCTTGTTTGCACAACATAGATCTTGTGCGGACACCAACATATCTTGTGCGCACAATTATTATCTTGTTTGCACAACATAAGATCTTGTGCACACAGGATATTATCTTGTGCACACAAGATAATATATTGTTCACACAACTTAATAATTTATGCGCACAATATATTGTCTTATTATCTTGTTTGCAAAACATAGATCTAGTGCCGACAGCATAATATCTTGTGCGCACAACTTATTATCTTGTTCGCACAACATAATATATTGTGCGCACAAGATATTATCCTGTATGCACAAGATATCATCCTGTTCGCACAACATATTATCTTGTTTGCACAACATAGATCTTGTGCAGACATCATAATTTCTTGTGCGCACATGATATTATCTTGTTCGCACAACTTAATATCTAGTGTGGACAACATGATATCTTGTGTGCACAAGATATTATCTTGTGCGCACAAGATATCTTGTTCGCACAACTACTCAAGATCTGTTGTAAAAACAAGCTAAAATGTTGTGCGAACAAGTTAATATCTTGTGCGCACACGATATTAAGTTGTGCGATAAAGATTTTATCTTCCCGGCTTCCGTAGTTTTTTCATTGAGTTGTACTTTATTTCTGCGTTTACCATTATAAATCTATCATTTTAACATGACGTTAGCATTTTCTCACCGAGCACCATTATCAAGGCAGTGCGTGCAGAATGCCGCGTTTGATGACGTAATATGTTAACATGTACACCCATTTCTGTCTATCAACCAATCAAATTAGTTGATGTAATTTATTGCTACATATTCATAAACTGAATGCCAAACAGTGTAGATCCAGATCAGAAGCCATCTGTTCTGGATCTACACTGTTTGCAAAGATCGCTTACTGGCGGGGGATGTGACCCCATGTCCCCTGCCAAGAATCACAATACTTTATAAATTATGTCTATAACTCAACGCTGGTGGGTTTAAAGTCTCTGAGTGCAGGCTGAGAGAATAGTCCTGAACCGAAACTTAGACTGTTTCGTTTTAACCTTAAACTTCAATATAAAGCAACCAGTGTAAACTGATCAGACGCCCCATTTAACACTTGTTGCAAACGTTCTAGTACACAATTCAAGTTCAGATTTCACAGTAACTGTTGCACAGCAACTCCAACATGATCTAGACTAGCACGAATATAAAATAACCACATTTGGATTTTTTTTTTTTGCACATGGCCATCAATGGTAATGTCGACATGAGCAGACTGGAAACTTTTGGGGATAATAACGTTTGGTCGATTTATAAACAATCGACCCAAATCAGACATAGCTGAGGTTAGCCTAGCCACTAGGCGTTAAAATGAATAATATGGAATTAAAATCATCTTTTGCACTAAAATGGACAGTGTATAGAAGTTTAGCTAGTCCAGTCTCTCTGGCTCAATTTTAACTGATAATCCAAGATTTGAGACTCTACCAAATAGACTTGCCATTACTAAGAAGGTGATACTTTTTAAACCAATTAAAAAATACCGAAAAAGTTGAGCAGACTTTTATTATCAGACTATGATCCTAAGATTTCAGAATCTACCAAATAGACTTGCCATTACTAAGAAATGATAAATTTTTAAACCAATAAAAAATATCCCTCAAAAAAAAAAAAAAAAAAAAAAAGATCAGACTTTTATTATCAGATTATAATCCTAAGATTTGAGACTCTACCAAATAGACTTGCCATTACTAAGAAGGTGATAAATTTTTAAGCCAATAAAAATACCCAAAAAATGATCAGACTTTTATTATCAGACTAGTATCTAGTCTAAGCTGAGGTAACAGCGGTCCGAATTCTATAAATAGCATGTGCGTACAACCAACAACAAACACCAAGATTCTAACCGCTTGAAAAGAAGATACTACATATATGCTGGTACAATTATTGGCTTTTGGCATATTTACTTTCATATATTCGTTTTTAAATGTTCATTTTATTCGACGGTTTTCCCTTCATTCCAGGGACTCGATATATGATAGTGGACTGTGGTGGGGGAACTACAGATATCACGGTGCACGAGATCGACAGTGGGGGTCGTCTCAAAGAAATCCATAAAGCGGTTGGCGGACCATTTGGATCTTTAGGTTCGTTCGGGTTCTTCCCGTCAGCGTTTATGTTGTACGGTTGTTTGCTGTGTTGTTGCAATTATGTGTTTGTTGTTCAGTTTAAAATTGAAAATTTCAACAACAACAAAAAAACAAAAACAAAAACGAACGGATTGGACAGGCTTTAACACATCTCCCATCGCGGCTAAGAGAAATAGATTAGGCTGCGTGGTGCTTCCGCGCATTGCTTACACCGACTGAATATGAAAACTGGTTAACCGCTTAAAAGGTCTGAGCCTGACCAGACAAAGTGTTGCGCGTCAGTCCATCTTTGTTATATACCCTCGCGGTTTCTTTGTCTCAGTGTCGTATAAAAGTCCCACGAAATCGGAAGCAACATCTCAAAAATGGCCTAAATAGTGTTGGCGGGGACGCAAAGCCTCTACACAAACAAAAAAGAACATGCTTTAAGGGAAAATGCTTATTCGTATACGATTGTTCAGAAAATTCATTTAAACCATGCTTAATGTCTCAAATTCTATGACGGTTCCAGCGTAAAGGCTTACTAAGAATGAGAGGGAATCTAATTTTATGTAATGTTGGTTGGTGCATGATGCTCTGTCTCTGGTGAGACCATCGGAGTCTAAGTGTTGGTTTTGTTTTGCTCGTACATTTCAGTAAGTAGCGAATTAAATAGCCCATTTAGGTTTTTTGGTTGGGCGACAATTTTTTGAGCTGGACCGGCCCATGCTTCAACCGTTTCAGAGGTTTGTAACCGTTTCATATATTTGCGTCGACCATCATGAAAACACGCCTATATAATTTTGACCGGGGTTTACGGGGGTAAACATTATTTTTCTTATTTCTACTCCAAGACACAGGTTGTGGGTACTCGTCAGAACCGCCTCAATGAGGCGGTGGTACCCACAACATATGTTTGCAGTATAAATAAATAAAATATCACGGATTTTCATCAGAAAAGTAGCCATTTAAATTTTTGGAGATGTGAAAAAATGATCCCATCAGAGACACCAAAGGGAAAGAAACACAAACATGAAACAAATAGACCCTAATGTAAACATGAATAGCGGAAAGCCAAAAGGACAGTTACTTGCCCACAAAATGGCCAATTGGCTATCCAAAACAAAATAATATAAGCGATGCACGCACTCAAAGACAAACCATAACAAAAATAAACCGCGAAAGATGAACCGCCTTGGAACGGTCAGTAAAACGATGCAACTGGGGGCGGGGGGCTTAAATCGATTTTACGCGGCCGCAATCCTCGCCCCTTACTACCGTCGCAATTTAGACAAATAATGTGTTCATTTCGCATGGTGGCCTCCTAACACATCAGTGTAACATCTCCGTAATCACAAAAATCAAACAACCACAGAGATGAAACAACTGAAATGCTGGGGCAAAGAAATTATCAGTTAGACTCCGATGGGTCCGACCAGAGACAGAGCATCAGACATCAACCAACATTGAATAAATTTAAATTCCCATGCCTCTTTTCAGGTGTCGACAGAGAGTTCGAGCTTTTGCTGAAAGCAATTTTCAGTCAGGAAATTGTAGAACTGTTTAAGCTGAAGCGGCCAGCGGGTTGGGTGGATCTAATGACAACGTTTGAATCTCGGAAGAGAGGAACAGGACCATACCGTACCACCTTAACTACCGTGTCCTTTCCCTTCGCATTCATTGACTTCTTCAAAAGACGCAAAGTAGGTCCTTTTTTGATGTGAATTACGGCAATCAGGAAAACAAAGGAGCAAAGTAAATGTTAGAAACGCGTCATTGTCAAGTTTCTATTATAATAATATAGAAATGAAGACACCTCCCATCACAGACACCAAAGGGAAAGAAACACAAACATCAAATAACTTAACACTAATGAAAACATCACAGCAGAAAGCCAAAAGGACAGTTATTTTCCAACAAAATGGTCAAACGCTCATCGAAAATAAAAAAAAAATATATAAGCAATAAATACATCACGAAAACACGCCTATATAAATTTGACCCCCTTGAACCCCACTTTTATATAGTAAAACTGGGGTTTAAGGGGGTATACACTATTTTTCTTATTTCTGCTCAAAAACATAGATTATGGGTACTCGATAGAACAGCCTCATCGAGGTGGCTCTCTCTCTATCTTTCCCCCTGTTTCTCTCTATTTCTCTCTCTCTCTCTCTCTCTCTCTCTCGCTATCTCTTTCTCAATTTATTTATAGAGATATCCTTCCACGCTGCAATACATATCTAGTCTAAAAGCTGACTGTGTAAGTTGACATCTTGTGTTCTTTCTCACCGGGCACATGACAGTAATGCGATGTTTGTTCGACGTGCGCTAAGGACCATGATATCTTGAGGTCCTGAAATTCCAAAAAAATCTAAAATGTCACCTAGCTTAGCGTCGGTGTAACGTCTTTGTAACGACGCATCTGCATCCCCGCAAGCTATGTTGTGTGTTGAGCAGAAATAAGAAAAATATCACTATTTTTCATCTTAAAATTTCTAATTTTTGTCCAAAAAATTGGCAATGTATTTATATAGGCGTGTTTTCGTAATGACACGCAAAGAAACACCACGACAGAAGAACCTCCTTGGAACGGTCAGTAAAAAGCATTCCACTGGGGCGGGAGGGGAGGGTGGGGGAGGGGGGCACAATCCTCACCCTTGGTTACGTTGTAGTTCAGACAAATTGAAAAACCGTAATGAAAACGTCACCAAAAACATCCAAAATGACAACCATTTTCCAACAAAACGACCAAACGGCTATCCAAAACAAGACGAACTCGTTAGAACCGCCTTGTTTTGAGCTATCAGATGTTTTATCTGATAATTTTCTTTCTTGTTTTTTTTTTTTTTTTTTTGGTGATAAAATTTTCAATATATTTGAATAGTCGTGTACTCGTGATAGGTTACACAAAATAAATATAGGATCTTAAACGAGTTATCATTTAATTTGAATTTCATGACACGAGCTTTTTGCGAGTTTCATAAACTTTTATATGAAATGACCATGAGTGTAAGATTCTGTTTATCATAAAATAATTTTAAATCGGGATATATTATTGAAAATCATGTTCAACAAAAAACATAGGGTTGTCATGGACGCCGTCATGACGTTACGCGCCAGTAAGCATGTGTTTACGCGTGTGGTCATATGATTTTTATTACATGACGTTATCCACTAAAAAACACCGACCTTTTTTTGATAAATTGAGTCCTCTTGCTCCAAGACAACTACAGTCGAACTTCGATGGCTCGAACACGATTGGGACCACGAATATCTGTTCGAGACTGGGGTAGTTCGAGCCACTGAGGTTACTACCAGGAGGCATAACGAGATACTTTTAGACATCTTTTCGGTGTTCTATAATGAAAATGCATGCCGTGTGTACTCATTAGAATCGCCTCATCGAGGCGATTCTAATGAGTACACACAGCATACATTTACAAGATAAAAGACTAAAATCTCCTTAATTATCCCCCACTATGTCTTATGTAGAGGATTCCGCTAGGGGCTCAAGAATGGGTTCGACACATCCATGGTGAACGAGCCATCGGCGTTCGAGCCATCCAAGTACTACTGTATTCCATTATCTAGACTCATTTTCAATCTCATATCTATTTCTCCAACCGTATTACTTATTTTTGGGTCGACTGTTTATCATATCGACCCATAGTTACCAGGCACGGTTTCGTTGTTGCATCACGAAAACACGCCTATATAATTTGGATCCCCTTGAACGCCACTTTTATATAGTAAAACTGGGGTTTACAGGGGTAAACCTTATTTTTCTTATTCCTGTTCTAAAACATAGATTGTTGGTATTCGTTAGAACCGCCTTGATGAGGCGGTTCTTACTAGTACCCACAATCTATTTTTTGAGCAGAAATAAGTACATTATCGCAGTTTTCCATCTTAAATTTTCGGGGATTTTTTTCCGCGGTAAAAATTTACAATGTATTTGTATAGATGTGTCTTCGTAATGAAGTCCATGTGGGAATCACAAGTTTGTAGGAATCCAGTTAAATGTTATTTATAGAAAATATCACTACTCGCCTTGTAAACCAGGGATCGCAGGATCGATCCCGGGCTTCTCCAGACTTTCGGATGAGTCTTTAAACCGAGGTCCCGTCTCTGTATGACCTTAGCAGTTGGTGGGACGTAAAACTAAAATTCACTCACTCACTCACTCGCTTTTAGACCAGAGTTATGCTTTAGAATCTTGACTGGAATCATGTTGTTGGATTTGGATTCAGTGTCAATCCAAATCAAGGTCTGTACTGTTTGCTCACTATATGGGAATTCAAGGGATAAATGAAACATCAGGACTACAGCCTACATTCATGGACACTCGAACCTGCAGCGAACCTGCAGCTACGCCAGCCCCCGCCCCCGCCCGTCCGGGCTGGAAAGAAGTAAATTGGTAGCATGATGCTTCCACGCAGAGCTGAAACCGACCGCATGCGAGTACTACTAACCGCTTTGAGGAATTAAGCCTGTCCATGCAAAGTGGTGCGAGTTGGACTGCCCTTGCATAAAAACCCTACTGGTTTATTGGGTGGCAGGGCTTGAGATGTCATTTCGTCTCAATTTAGGGTAAACGTCCCACAAAATTGGAAGAAACGTCTCCAAAATGACCTTCATGTATATAATGTTGACGGGGACGTTAAAACTCAAATCAAACAAACAAACAAATCGACCCTGCAGTGTCATCAGTGCTTTGATTATTTTACCGGCAAAGACTGTATCGGTTCAACGATGGGCCAATATCGATACTTCGTATCAATGTTGACCTGACTTTGGTCCGCCAGTTGGCGCTGGCAGTCAACAGGATAAAAAGTCTGTAAAACGAAGATCCTCTAATAGAGGAAAATAGGGTTTACGGGGGTATACATTATTTTTCTTATTTCTGCTCCAATACATAGATTGTGGGTACTCATTTAAAAAAAAAAACAATCGTGAATAAAATGCGTTTTAAATGCCATATGATAAATAGAATCTTACATTCGTGCTCATGTAATATTAAATTTATTAAACTCGTTGAAGAAAGGGGATAAAATGCTCGGCCAAGCCTCGCATTTTATCCCTTTTCCTCAACTCGTTTAATAAATTCAATAATAAATGAGCACTCGTGTAAGATCCTCTATATATTCTGGTCTTAGGGCTATGGAGTAGAAAGCGCAGTGAAGAAGAACGGAGACAAGGAGATAACTATGACGTCAAGTGGTATGTTGAGACTATCGCCTGGTGTGATGCGGAGATTATTTCGTACGACTATCAACAACATCAAACGAGAAATAGGAGATGTTCTAAATCATCCTGACACGCGGGGTAAGACATTATGTGGAAATGAGACTCTAATAAGGGTTCGGATTTTATAGATTCCGAAACAGTTCGGTGATTTCATCCATTCCTGCTTATTTTCAAATACTGAAATACCCATAATTTGCTATAAATACAATAAACCTGTTAGGTCTAATGTTTTTAATTTCAATATAAACTTATTTCTGACCTGAAGCTCCTGATACCTGAGACTATAAGAACTCGATGTACTGCTATCCTGCTGCGGTTCATATTATTTTTTTATTTTTTTTTTTTGGTTTTGGTTTTACGGCCCTTTCAAGATTATTTCACTCATATCGAGCCGATCGTTAATCAGAGGTGGGCGAAAACCGGACTACCCGGAGAAAAACCACCTGACCTTCCGTTGCAGAACTTGGCGTCTCACATGTGACCCGAGCGAGGCTCGAACTACAGCTGTGAGAGACCTAATGATCAAGAGTCAGCGCTCTTAACCACTAGGCGCTCTTAACCACGGAGGCCCGTGGTTCATATTATTACTGAAAATTTAAAAAATATTTCTGATTCTACATTAGGCTAACAAGTCCGTGAAATGAAGACCCCTTTATACCCCACTTTATGTAGAGAAAACTGGGGTTTACGGGGGTATACATTATTTTCTTTATATCTGCTCCAAGACATAGGTTGTGGGTACTCGTTAGAACCGCCTCAATGAGGCGGTTCTAACGAGCACCCACAACCTATGTTTTTAGTATAAATTAGAAAAATATCACTGATTTTCATCCGAAAAGTAGCCATTTTGGAGATGTGAAAAGTGCACTATGGCGCACGGGTGTGTTAGCGTAATGAGGATACAAAGTATAATGTTTAAAGGACCGAAATATCGATTTCCTTCTAAAACTGATTTCAATAAGTGTAGAAATGAAATCGCTGCTGCCCTAAACGAATTTGGTAATCGATGGTGTAAATAAGAGAATGTTGAGCATAAAGCCCTTAAGAATGAAAACTTAGCATCCTGAAACTAGTGTACAAACGCATTTCTTTCTACTCTCAAAATACTTGCTTAATATACCTCCTAAACCTAAGATGTATAGGATACAACATATATGTTATACAACAGCCTGGCTGCATGGTAGTTATCCAAATCACGGTTGACAACTCTGCTTCCCATTTTAATTGCACGCACGTCGATCAGGCCTCCGGATCAAGGTACCTGCAGAGTCAGTACATCTAAAAAGATGCACCATGCAATGTTTGATGGTTTTTTGGAGACCTAGAACATTGACTTAAATTGTGTCAAAGTCACTGGAGCACAATATATATAGGTCAATGCCATCTGATAAAAGTGCCAATCTAGTCAGGAGGTCATTAAAAAGTTTATGATGCAAGGCATTGGTTGTGGGTACTCGTTAGAACCGCCTTTCTAACGAGCACCCACAACCTATGTTTGCTGTATAAATAAGAAAAGTAGCCACTTTGGAGATGTGAAAGAATGCCCAATGGCGCAAGGGGTCTGCCTTGTTGTGCGTAACGATGCTGAATACGTTCAACGGGCCTCCGTGGCCAAGTGGATAAGAGTGCCGTCTCTTATTGATTAGGTCTCTCACCGCTGTGGTTCTAGCCTCGCTCGGGTCAGATGAGAGACGCCAAGTTCTGCAACGGAAGGTCAGGTGGTTTTTCTCCGGGTACTCCGGTTTTCGCCCATCTCTGATTAACGATCGGCTCAATATGAGCGAAATAATCTTGAAAGGGTCGTAAAACCAAAATCAAAAAAAAAAAAAAAAAAAAAAAAAAAAAACTTTCCCTATTTTGTGTAATCTTTTCAGGTCTGTCCCATCTTCTCCTGGTTGGAGGCTTTGCAGAATCTTCATTGCTGCAGCATGAAATTCGGAAGGAATTTGGTCATATCCTGACGATAATCATTCCGCAAGGTGTTGGCACAATCACCGCCAAAGGTAGGTGAATTTAACCCCTGACTTACAAAATACAGGTATAGATCACGAAAACACCCCTATATGGGCCCCGTCAAGCGATTTTGGTACTTATCGCCTATGCGAGCAGCGAAGGATCAGGCGAGCCTGCGCATCCGCGCAGTCTCGCCAGAACCTTCGCTGCTCGCTCATACAAGCAGTGAATCAAGAGGAACCTTCAGACAGAAAGCCATATCCCTGGCCCCTCTGAATGGCTGGGCATGCACAGTTAAAATTTGTCATAACGGAATGCTCGAAGACACAAATTCGCTTGGCGGGACTCATATAATTCTGACCCCCCCCCCCTTCAATCCCACTTTTATATACTCTCCAACTTCGATGGACAGCGAAAATCTGTTCGAGACAGGGGCAGTTCGAGCCACTGAGGGTAACTGCCAGGAGGCATAAAGGGATTAGTTTTGTGACGTCTTTTCGGTGTTCCATAATAAAATGTATGTTGTGTGTACTCATTAGAATCGCCTCATTGAGGTGATTTTAATGAGTACATACAGCATACATTTTCAAGTTTAAAGTCGAAAATCTCCTTACTTTTCCCACACTACTTCTTATGTGAAGGAATCATCCCTTAGGACTCAAACACGGATTCGGATCATCCATAGTAAACGAGCCATCGGTGTTCGAGCCATCGAAATTCCACTGTAGTAAAACTGGGGTTTTACAGGAGTAAACCTTATTTTTCTTATTTCTGCTCTAAAATATAAATTGTGGGTACTCGTTAGAACCGCCTCAATGAGGCGGTTCTAACGAGTACCTACATTCAGCATTTTGAGCAGAAATAAGAAAAATCACAATTTGTCTTCATGAAATTTTCCTTTTTCCGGCAATAACAGTTAAAATACATTTGTATAGGCGTGTTTTCGTTATCCCACGTCAAAAGCGTCTGACAGATCCATCTGCATGTTAAGGGTTGTTATATTCATTGTTAACTTAGCAAATATACTTCAAGCAAAAAGTAAAGGTTGGGCTGTATGGTGCATCCGCAAAGAACTGAATACGACCGAGCATTTAAGTACTAGTAAACAGCTTAGAAGGTGTAAGCCCGCCCAGACGAAGTGACGCGAGTCTGGCTGTCCTTGTTTATAAAGGTTTCCGGTTTCTTTGGGCAGTAGGGCTTGAGATGTCATTTCATGTCAGTGTCGGGTAAAAGTCCGACAAAATAGAAGTGAAGACAATGATCAGGAATCGATACAATTAACCACACCTCCCATCAGAGACAACAAATCGTAAGAAACACGAACATGAAATAACTAGACCCTAATGAAAACATCACCAGCGGAAAGCCAAAAGGAAAGTTACTTTTCCACAAAATGACGAAATCTTTATTAAAAAATAAACAAAAACACAAGCAATACACACATGCAAAGACAAACTATAACCAAAACAATACGCGCCAGAAGAACTATCAGTAAAAAGTATTTCACGGGTGAGGGTTAGGGGGGGGGGGGGGCTTAAATTGATTTTATGCGGCCAAAATCCTGGCCAAAATCCTCACTCTTGGTTCAGTCATGGATAAGACAAACAATTTGTTCAGTCTGCATGATGAAGGCTTTCTATCTCCTCGGTGCTACAGCCCCATATTTGCCAGGGTACCCGTTTTGAGGTTTCTGGTACAAAATGGGTTAAAGACGGAAGCATAGTTATCAGAGGCAACGTCTCGGAAATGACCTAAATAGTGTTGACGGGGACTTAAAACCTCAATGAAAATAAAGACCTGATCAGCTGCTGCATAGCACAGCGTCTGACATGGGTCTACATTGTTTGGCGATATCACATATTAGGGACGCCAGGCAAATATGTGTTGACATCAATTTCCAAAACATGCCTATACAAACACATTGTAAATTTTACCGCTGAAAAAAAAAAACACACAAAAAAAAACAACAAAAAAAAAACAAAAAAACAAAAAAAAAAAACAACAACAACAAAAAAAAACAAAAAACAAAAAAAAAAAAACACGAAAATGTCAAGGAAAGAAGTTGGCAGGATTATGCTTCTTGCATTCTGCGATTTCTCTCATAGTCCCCTATCAGTGTATCATGTTTCACTAAATTACCTTTAAAACTTTTAGAGATATGCTCCGGATAAGCTTGATATAGCAAAAACAAACAAGGGAAATAACTCTGTATTTACTTGTGATAGAGTTACAGTTCTTGCACTCTGCACTTCCTCTGATGGCGATCTATCAATGTATCAAGTTTCACTTAAATCCCTACTATACTTTCAGAGATATGCTCAGGACAATCTTTACATTGAAATAATTAAGAAGGGAGGTAACGCCATAAATAATGGTGACAGGGTTAGGGTTCTTGTATTCTCCGATTCCCTTCATCGCTCTCTATCAGTATACATGTATCAAGTTTGACTTAAATAACTTTAATACTTTTAGAGATATAGAGTGTTATTGACTGAAGGGCGGTCGGACGGACGGGCAAAGCGGCGACTATATGCTCTCCCTTCGGGGAGCATAAAAATAAACCGCGACAGTAGAACCGCCTGGGAACGGTCGTTGAAAAGTAATTCTCCGGCTGGGTGTGTGTGTGTCGGGGGTGCTTAAATTGATTTTACGCGGAGTAACCTCCGTCTCGATTCAGACAGACGCATGAAGGCTTCCTTACTCATCAGTGCAACATCTCCCAAACACAAAAATCAAACAACCGCAGAGATGAAACAACGGTGAGAAAACACTGAAATGCTGGATAAAAGAAAACGAACAGCTGGACTCCGATATTCCTCGCTATACTCAGTTACCGATCGAAGTGCAACTGAAAACACAACCTATTCGCTTAAGTCATTCAGACTGGGAACCCTAAAAACTGCATTACATTACAGGTCCAGATCAGGATCTGAGCCAAAGGTCAATTTTAAATGGTAACAAAGTTTCAGGGGACTTCGTCTTAAGTTTCAGTGCACTTACATTCTTTGCTTACGTCATTTATCATGTTATCTATTTCCAATCCCGCTTCAGTAAAAAAAAATCAGACCCTTTTAATCTTAGCAGTTGTACTATTTCCCTTGGAAGCGATAGTAATGTCTAATGCATTTTGTCATTTTTATGTCACAATTTATTACAGGTGCGGTACTCTACGGCTTAAATCCTGATATCATTATTCAACGTCGGTCGCGATTAACTTACGGTGTTGGCGTACTTCATCGTTTTAAGCCAGAAAAACACCCAGTCGTTAAGAAGGTTATCAAGGATGGAATAGAGTGGTGTTCTGATATTTTGGACCGTTTCGTGACTGTGGATCAATCCGTGGGCCTCGGTGAAACAGTAACCAGGAGCTATACCCCTGTTCGGAAAGGCCAGACCTCGACTGTCATAAACATTTACAGTACCAAAAGAAAAGACGCCATGTTTATCACCGACAAGGGTGTTAAGCTATGTGGAACGCTTAATCTCGCACTTACCGACCCTGGAAAACAGTCCTTTAGTGACAAGGATGGCCAGCAAGTAACTTCAGATAAATGGAACGAAAGGCGCGAAATCAGAGCCTCCATGTTTTTTGGTGATACAGAAATTAAGGTCACGGCTGTTGACTTAAGAACGGAAAGAATTGTTTATGCAAGTATTGATTTCATGAATACATAAAATGTACGATATAGAGGATCTTACATGAGTGTTCATGTATTATTGAATTTATTAAACGAGTTGAGGAAAAGGCATAAAATGCGAGGCTTTGCCGAGCATTTTATCCATTTTTCTCAACGAGTTTAATAAATTCAATAATACATGAGCACGAATGCAAGATCTTATTTGTCAAAAGACATTTAAAACGCATTTTATTCACGATTGTTTTACAAAAATGCCAATTTTCTGCCATTAGTAAACGCGACGTCGTTAAGGACGTTGTACATGTAACGTTACGGGGCGTATCTAGCTATGAATTTATCATATGACGTCGCGTCTGAGAATGTAATAACGCAATGTAATAAATTCGATAATCCACTAGAGGATTAAATATGCAAATTAGTTAGATACGTCCCGGAACGTAACACGTACGTCGCCCTTAACGACGTCGCGTTTACTAATGGCGGAATATTGACGCTTTTTGTAACAAAATCGTGAATAAAATGCGTTTTAAATATCATATGATAAATAGAATCTTGCATTCGTGCTCGTGTATTATTGAATTTATTAAACTCGTTGAGGAAAAGTGATAAAATGCTCAGCAAAGCCTCGCATTTTATCCCCTTTCCTCAACTCGTTTAATACATTCAATAATACATGGGCACTCATGTAAGATCCTCTATATCAATACTATACAAAGCAGAGTGCCTAAAACGCCACTTTAGAACAAATAGTATGGTGCATGTTGGTACTGAAACATTTCATCACGAAAAACACGCCTATATATTTTTGACCCCCCCCCCCCCTTGAACCAATTTTTATATGGAAAAATAGAAGTGTAGGCAATGCTCAGGAAACGATACAATTAACCCACATCTCCCATCAGACATTACGAAAACACACCCGTGCGATATAGTGCAATTTTTATATCTCCAAAATGGCTACTTTTCTGACGAAAATCTGTGATATTTTTCTTATTTATACTGCAAACATAGGTTGTTGGTACTCGTTAGAACCGCCTCATTGAGGCGGTTCTAACGAGTACCCACAACCTATGTCTTGGAGCAAAAATAAGAAAAATATTGTTTACCCCCGTAAACCCCAGTTTTCTCTATATAAAGTGGGGTGTAAGGGGGTGTTCATTTCACGGACTTGTTCACGTGATGGACATCAAACAAATAATGGGGTTACAACCTAAAGCTGGGACATACAGGGGTAAATCCTCATTTTTCTTATTTCTGCTCTAAAATATACATTGTGGGTAGTCGTAAGAACCCGCCTCGGCGATTCTTACAAGTACCTACGATCTACAGTTTGAGCAGAAGGAAAGTGTCACAATTTTTCATTTTAAAATTTTCGTTTTTTTTCGGCGGTGAAGTTTACAATGCATTTGTATAGGAGTGTTTTCGTAATTTAAGAAAAAATAAATTAAATTGTACATACAATTATTGACTTCCTAAATTCTTAATCAATGAATTGTATATTTGATGATTTCGGAGGCGGTTATAACGAGTACTCACAATCTTTGATTTTTAGCAGAAATAAGAAAATAACGTTTACCCCTGTAAACCCTCGTTTTACTAGATAAATGTGGGGTGTAAGGGGGTCAAAATTATATAGGCGTGTTTTCATGATGCTGATATGTTTGGTGAGTTGGAATGGCCATCCCCGTAAGGCCGTCGTGACATCACGAAAACACGCCTATATAAGTTTGACCCCTCGAACCCCACTTTTATATAGTAAAACTGGGGTTTGCGGGGGTAAACCTTACTTTCTTATTTCTGCTCTAAAATATAGATTGTGGGTACTCGTTAGAACCGCCTCGATGAGGCGGTTCTAACGAGTATCCACGATCTATATTTTGAGAAGAAATAAGAAAAATATCACAATTTTTCATCTTGAAATTTTCATTTTTTTTTTCGGCGATAAAGGTTACAATGTATTTGAATAGGTGTGTTTTCGTAATGAGCTGCCATCTTTAACATTCTGTTGTAAGATACACAGCGATACAATGTCACTTAATAAAGTTTTGACCACCGCAAAAGAATGAGCGTTGTACAGGGAGTTAGCTTAGCTGGCCTAAGCTTGTCCAGGAAAGTGTGATTAGGAAATAGGAACCGGCCCGATATGACATCAATAGTCTGGACTGGGAAGGTAATCTCTTACACAAAACAAACAAACCCTCCATCAACACTTTCTGCCATATTCACCTTGAAAAGACCAAGATATGTAGCAGTGCATTTTCTATTGCGGTTGCATTTCACCAAATTTAGACACCACCCCCGCACATCAGAGCTTGAAGAAATAAATGGGCGGCATGATGCTTCCACGCAGAGCTGAATCTGACCGCACATAATGACTACCCATTAAACCCTAGTTTTCCCTATATAAAGTGGGGGTTAGGGGGGTGGGGGTGGGGCTTCATTTCACGGACTTGTCCACGTGATGGTAAGAAAGAGATTACTGTTTAGGGTTTCTTAGACATCACTTGGGTTTTTGTCTTCAAATATAAATCTGAAACTTTGTAGCTATTGAGGTGAATTGTTATTTAGCACAACAATGCACAGTGAATCCGGAACATAGGAATTTCATTATTGATACATCCACGAAAGAATGTTACCGGGCCGGCGGGATTCCATCCCGTGATCTGCTGATCACCTGTCAGACGCGCCTCCGACGTAGCCACCGACTGCACTAGTGAGTGAGTGTTTCAGTTTTACGTCCCACCAACAACTATGGTCATACGGAGACGCGACCTCGGTTTAAAGACTCATCCGAAAGTCTGTCCGATTGCACTAGTATATTTTCGTGAGGTAAAGCCATGGTGCCGAAATGTAATCTTTTCCACACTCAAGGCAAATATCAGCTGGCGACAAATTGTTGGTATTTTTTCTTATTTTCCAAGAAAACAGGCTTTGACGTTTCATGCAAATAGCCTCCATAGGAGATAATTTGCATGAAATGTCTAGTCCTGTTTTCTAAAAATTGATAAGAAAAATATTTCCAAACTGTCGTCTGCTGAAAATGCATGCAGAGCATTGTACAAACTTGTTACCGGGCGTGCGACAGGTAGCTATATGAATACCAACATTATTTGGGCCCCGTCAAGCGATTTTGGTACTTATCGCCTATGCGAGCAGCGAAGGTTCTCGCCTGAACCTTCGCTTCTCGCTCATACAAGCAGTGAATCAAGAGGAACCTTCAGACAGAAAGCCATATCCCTGGCCCCTCTGAATGGCTGGGCACGCGTAGTTTAAATGTATCATGACGGAATGCTCCAAGACACAAATTCGCTTGGCGGGGCTCATTTGCTTTCTTCAAAATGCATTACTTTTCCACGAACCAAGCACATGTGTTCGGCACCTACCTTGTATCTTTTACTGTATACATGCATATTTGTGTTTGTTTGAAACATGTACAACTAAAACACGCCTATAAAATACATTGCACATTTTACCACCAAAAATATGAACATTTTCAGATAAAAAATTATGATATTTTTCTTATTTATGCTCTAAATATAGATTGTGGGTACACGTTAGAACCGCCTCATCGAGGCGGTTCTAACGAGTACCCACAATCTATATTTTTATGGATTGTGATAAATTGAAAAATTGTGATATTTTTCTTATTTCTGCTCTAAATATGGATTGTGGATACACGTTAGAACCGCCTCATCGAGACGAGTACCCACACTCTATATTTTAGAGCAGAAGTAAGGACAAAATAAGGGTTACCCCTGCAAACCCCAGTTTTATTCTATAATAGTGGGGTTCAAGGGGGTGAAAACCACATAGGCGTGTTTTCCTGGTGGACAACTTAAAATTAAGACTCATTCTGCTTTAGAAAAGCTTATTTATTCTTTCTTTGAGTTTTCTACAATAAGTGTCCTATGGTCAGAGACCACCTTTGGGACTGTTCAAAAGTGGTCTTAATATAATACCTTTACTGTATTATGCTTAGGGTAAAAGTTCTGATAATCTACCCTCATTCCTAGCTCACTCCAAATCAACTTAACTGCCCAAATAAGTTTTGGACATACCTTATTTTCAACACTAGCACAGATTCTATTAATTAACCTCAAACGTTACACAATCCATAGACATCACGAAAACACGCCTATATAATGTTGACCCCCTTGAACCCCACTTTTATATAGTAAAACTGGGGTTTCCGGAGGTATACCTTATTTTTCTTATTTCTGCTCTAAAATATAGATTGTAGGTACTCGAAAGAACCGCCTCGATGAGGCGGTTCTTACGAGTGCGCACAATCTATATTTTTGAGCAGAAATAAGAAAAATATCACAATTTTTCATCTTAAATTTTCATTTTTTTTTTCGGCGATAAAGGTGGCAATGTATAGGCGTGTTTTCGTAATGGGTATTTATGAACCTCCTAGCTGGTTAAGTTTTCCAACGGGGTATATTAAGAACTCCCTAGCCATCTACAGTAAACAGAGGTAAGTAAGTAAGTAAGTGAGTAAGTGAGTAAGTGAGTGAGTGAGTGAGTCAGTCAGTCAGTCAGTCAGTCAGTCAGTGTAAAGTAAAGTAAAGTAAAGTAAAGTAAAGTTAAGTAAGTAAGTAAGTAAGTAAGTAAGTAAGTAAGTAAAGTAAGTAAGTACTTTATTTTACGAGGGTGACTACACTTAGCATATAAATGCAGCTAATCTTTCATGAGGCCCTCGAGAAATGATACAAATGTACACAATAAACAGTTCTGTACAATATAAAACAAGTACAAAGTCAAAAGAAGATGCACAATACATGTGTACTGTGACATACTAAATTAATGAACTCTGTTGGTTGAAGTCTGAACTAGGATAGAAACTTGATATGCTCGTCATGCAAATATGATTGGGCATCTCAGAATAATCGTCACAGAGTATCTAAACTGCTTGCAAAGAAGCTAGGAATCAGGTTTTGTTTGTTTGATTTGAGTTTTAACGTCCCCGTCAACACTGTAAAGGTCATTTTGGAGACGTTGCTTCCAATTTTGTGGGACTTTTACCCGACATTGAGATGAAATGACATCTCAAGCCCTGTCGCCCAATGGAACTAATAGGAGCATGGACGATCCGCCTCGCACCGCGGTTCCTGGACAGGCTTAGATCCTCTAAGCGGTTTACCAGTACTAGTGTGCGGGCCGGATTCAGATCTGCGTGGAAGCATTATGCAGCCCATATTTTCTTCAAACCCCTATGGGCGGGGGCGTAAGTGTTTTGAGTCAGACCGTCGAATGCATAAAAGCCTTTTGGTTTTAGTGTGCGGCAGAGTTTGAGATGTCATTTCATCTCAGTGTCGGGTTAACTCCCACAAAATTGGAAGCAGCGTCTTCACAATGACCTAAATAGTGTTGACGGGAACGTTAAACCTCAATTCAGTCAATCAATCTTATGATAAGACTCATTCAGTCACGCCAACCTGGGGGTATACCTTGGTGTGCTTGGACCATGCCCCAACCCTCCACTTCATAAAAGGTCATATATCTCAGAAACCATTCAGGTCCACTCCCCTTACTCATAGTTTTTAAATTCTTTATGATAGGTCACATTCAGTCACACCAACATAGCGGTCCCTTTTGTCCGCAGCGGCCACCCCTACCCCCTCCACGTCATAAAAAGGGCCTCTTGTCGCAGGAACTATTCAGATCTTTAACCCTATACTATAAATAGTCTTGGTTCTTATGATAAGACACTTTCAGTGAAAACAATCTTTGGCTTCCCTGTAAAATTGCGACATAGGGACTAGACTAGCTAAACTATTATTCATTTTTAATGCATATAGATTATTTCGTTCCCTTATTATTTCTTTTAACGCCTTGTGGCTATGCTACCTTCTCTATAGTAGGGGAAGGAAAGTGCGTTTGAATGGTCAAGGTCATATGACCAAGATTGCCGCCATGCTAAAATATGGTAAATTCTTCTCCAGAACCAGTGGGCCAATTGTCTTGAAACTTGGTATGTAGCATTGGGTTACTGAGTGCCACCAAGTTTACGAAAATGATCATCAGGAAACACGCCTATATAATTCTGGCCCCCTTTAAGCCGACTTTTATATAGTGGGTTTCACTAAACTATCGTTATAACCGCCTCGATGAGACGGCTCTAACGTCTACCCACAATCTATATTTTGAGCAGAAATAAGAAAAATATCACAATTTTTCTACTCAAAATTTTCATGTTTTCGACGGTAAAATTTACACAATGTATTTGTATAGACATGTTTACGTAATGTAACACTAGGTTGACATCATGCTGTTAAATAACAAGGTAAAATGTTGGTTTCTTTAGGTTTTTCAATGGGGAAGAAAAGTAAAACAATGCATTTTTCGAAAGAAAAAACTACATGTGACAAGATATCACGAAAACACGGCTATATAATTTTGACCCCCCTTGAACCCCAATTTTATATATTGAAACTGGGGTTTACAGGGGTATACCATATTTTTCTATTTCTGCTCTAAAGTATAGATTCTGAGTACTCGTTAGAACCACCTCGATGAGGCGGTTCTAACGAGTACCTCAATCTATATTTTGAGCAAAAATAAAAAAAAATATCACAATTTTAAATCTTAAAATTTTCATATTTTTCGGCAATAAAGGTAGCAATGTATTTGTATAGGCGGTTTTGCGTAATGCAATAGGTAAAAGTATATGTCTATGAACGCTGAAGGTCATGGTCATTCAGCAACCTCGGTTCAAGGTCGCTTGGATTGCAGGTCGTTTGATATTTCAAAGGACATTTTCTCAAAATTAACTGGGCCAATTTGAATTAAATTTCACAGGCAACCAATCTGCGGTTTGTAGTAATGATATATTGTACCAAGTTTGACCAAAAGTTATCAATTCGTTCGTGAGAAAGAGTGTAGAGAATCCTTTTTTCCCCAATTCTGACTGCTTTTGGTAGCCCTTGAAAATTGGTTAAAGGCCAACATAACCAAGCGTGTTTGTCCCATCCTTCTGTTACAACTATGAACGTTTGGCCAGAATTCATCCATATGTTCAGGAGATACATAGCCTCGCATTTTATCCCTTTTCCTCAACTCGTTTAATAAATTGAATAATGCATGAACACTCATGTAAGATTCTCTGTGTTCTCTATAGGTTTATATCACACTATAAACGCGAAATATAAATACTGTATTATGTTAAGAGTATTGAATCAAAGTATAAGCAGTTCAAAAAAGGCAAAAAATGTCTTCGAATATGATTACTGCTTTTTATGTCTAAACATGGTTTTAGATATTAAAAACGCAGACAGGGTTGATTTCCATTCTAGATTAAAGTCTATACTCACATTAAGTGGGAACAAAGAAAGTTTAAAAAATCGATCCGTTTAAAATTAGTCTGGGTAAACAAAATTTAATATACTTCAAAGCAAAGGACTTGCCAATTAAATTTTATTATTCTTGTATGAGTCACGTGATTCTTAGGTCATTGACAGACTGACTGATACTAGCTTGTAAGGTGACTAGACGTTTAAAGCACATAGGGGCTACCCCTGAACAAGTCCAGGATTAGTTTTTCTACCCTCAAGTTAGGGCTTTTGCATGGAGGTGTATACCAATTCCGGTGTACCCTTGCGCCTCGGACCGGCATCACAAAACACGCCTATATAATATTGACCCCCCCCCCCCCCCCACTTGAACCCCACTTTTATATAGTAAAACTGGGGTTTACAGGGGTATACCTTATTTTTCTTATTTCTGCTCTAAAATATAGATTGTGGGTACTCGTTAGAACCGCCTCATCGAGGCGGTTCTAACGAGTACCAACAATCTATATTTTAAGCAGAAATAAGAAAAAATATCACAATTTTCCATCTTAAAATTTTCGTTTTTTTTTGGAAGGGAACGTTTACAATGTATTTGTATAGGCGTGATTTCGTAAAGGGTGCATTAGTCAGCGGTTAGCGCGTTCGACTTATGATCGAGAGGTTGTGAGTTCGAATCCGGCCACCGGTATCGAGGTGTGTCCTTGGGCAAGACACGTAATGACACTGCCCAACTCAACTTAGGTGTAAATGGGTAGCAGTGGTGTAAAAGCCACTGCCCCTCTCTCTCTCTCGCACGCGCGTGAAAACATCCGGAATGAGTGTTCGAGAGCGATTCAATAAGCCTGAAGCTTCCATCGCAATCGAACTAAAATAAATTAGTATAAACTAAAACTAATGGGTGCATAGAAAGGGAAAGTGGTCTGTAAGTTACTGTATTATTGATAGTTTAATAATATTTAATTGCAAGAAAAGCAATGGGGTTGGGCCACAAGTTCTCTCAACATTAGTTACGGCCCTTCCCCTACATGGTCACAACTGATACAATAACATCACATGAAAATGGCTAGATAAACTACATGCATTTAAAAGTAAGATAAATAAATAAATGAATAAATAAATAAATAAATAAATAAATAAATAAATAAATAAATAAATAAAGTGTTGTCATCGAGATTTCTGGCGAAGTTAAGCAGCCATTAACTTGTGACATATAAGTAAGATAGGTTTATGAGATGATATTGGTAAATCTTCTCGTGCCTTTTATATATCTCTGAACTGCATCAAAAAGTACGGTATTGTCGCTATCGACTAAGTTTTCGTCACCATACAGTAACTTGTTAAGTTTCAGAGGATGAAAATTTCGGGTAGACTGAAATAGAAGTACCCGTGCTCTATTGTATGTGTGGCATGTAAAGAAGTAGTGCTCTGCGTCTTCACGGCTGACTCCACAATCACATGAAGGACTTGGAATAAGATGATTCCGATAAAGGTCATTTTTAAGGTTGCTGCAACTGTTGCGTATTCTAGCGTGCATTACCGAAAGGTATCTGTCACCAAAATAATAGTATGACGGGACTTTATTGACAGGAGATCTTGATCTTTTAATATGGTGTTTAAATGTAGATAAGGTATTAGATTCACGAATACTCATGTCAGTTGAATTCCATAGTGCTATTGACGAAGGAATACACGATTTATGTGAGATTTCTGTACGGGTGAAGGGAACCGAAATATTATTACTATTTCTGAGAGGGTAATTAGAAGTTTCTCTGACAAAAGGAGGTATTAAGTCCGAAATGTATGATGGGACAGTGGCATTCACAGTTTTATACATAAACATAAGTTTTTGTTGGTTTCTTCTTTCCGCTAGTGGTATCCACCCACATTCTGTGTACAAATTTTCCAAAGAGACTGATCTTGTAAGTCCTGTCACAATTCGTGCAGCTTCATTTTGGAGCCTTTCTAGTGTCTGGCAGTCTTGTGCAGAACAACCATCCCAAACTATAGAGGAATACTCTAGTATAGGTAAAATATATGATATATATATCTGATTTAAAGCTACCCTATGAAAGATATATTTTAATTTACGCATGATTCCGATTACTTTAGCTACATTGGTGGTTGTAAGTTCTATATGTTTCTTCCACTGGCCATTGCAACTTAAGGTTAATCCTAAATGTTTATGATGTGATACAAAATTAATCGGAGTTCCATCGAAGAGTAAATTAGGGTTATTTTCATACGGTTTGAGTGTGAAGAGTACAGCTTCTGTCTTTGAGGGATTGAAGGTTACTAACCATTGTTTTGCCCAGATTTTAAGTACTGCCAGGTCGTGATTGATAATTCCTTCGATATCACCGATTGATGAAGCAGAATAAAAAAGTGAACTGTCATCTGCAAAGCGTCTAGTTAAACTAAGAAGTGAATCAGAAATGTCGTTAACATAAACCAGAAATAGCAGTGGTCCCAAAAATTGATGTCAGGTGGTCTTAAGATTTTTAGCTTTCGAACGCAGTGACACATTGTAAATTTTGACCCAGTTGTGCCCCTGCTCGTTTATAATATCGGAGGTGAATGTCTAAGCAGAGATAAAAAACTTATATTGTCGGGTTTCGGAAATAAAAACAACTTAAACCCCATTTTATATAGAGAAAATTTGGGTTTACGGGAGTATGAATTATTATTTTTTATTTCTGCTCCAAGACATAGGTTGTGGCTACTCATTAGAACCGCCTCAATGAGTGAGGCCTACTCGATAGAAGGGCCTCAGTGAGTGAGGCGGTTCTAACGACTACCCACAACTACAAGACATAGTTTGAGGGTACTCGTTCGGATCGCCTCAACAAGGCGGTCCTAACGAGCACCCACAACATATGTGGCCACTAGTAGATATGATAAATGCACTATGTCGCACGGGTGGGCCCCTCCCATCACATGGACAAGTCCGTGGAATGTAACACCACTTAGTATCACTTTATATAGAGAAACTCCGGAGTTTTAGGGGCTACACATTATTTTTCGTATTTCTGCTCCAAAACATAGGTTGTGGCTACTCGTTAGAACCACATCAACCATGCGATTCTAACGAGCGCCCACGACCTATGTTTGCAGTATTAATAGTAAATATCACCGATTTTCATCAGAAAAGTAGTTATTTATAAGATATGAAAAGATTTTTAAAATGGCTATTGCCAGTTAACTGTCAATAGCGACTTCGTTATTATAAACGTCTCCTTATATATAATAAAAATAGCAATAAAGTAATTTGATCTTATTTCCTTACAACTTAATAGAAGATTCCGTAAAACCGAAATTATATAACGAAAAGTTGACAAAAAATTATATTTCTTCTGCTCGAAAACAGATCTTTGATACTGGTTGAGATGGTTTATCGCATAGACCTGTTAACTTAAAGGAATGACTAGTTTGCATAAACACAGAATAATATTAAACTAGTCGTGATTAAAGGTTGTCACAGACAAATTCTGATCAGTCCTGCACATTGATACGGTTCTAACCAGTACACACAACCTGTATCTTGGAGCAAAAAGTAAGAATTACGAAAACACGCCTATACAAATGCTTTGTAAAATTAACCGCCGAAAAAACGAACATTATAAGAGGAAAAATTGTGATATTTTTATTTTTTTCTGCTGAAATAAGAAAAATAAGATTTACCCCTGTAAACCCCAATTTTACTATATAAAAGTGGGGGTTAAGGGTGTCAAAATTATAAAGGCGTGTTTTCCTGATGTAAATAATGTATGCATAGTTTTCCCCATATAAACTGGGGTTTAGCGGGGTCCTCATTAAACGGGCTTGTTAACATTATGTTTTATTCGTTAGATTTGACGTTTAACGCCCCAATCAACACTGTCTCTGTCATTTTGGAGAAGTTGCCTCCAATTTTGTGGGACTTTTACCCGAAATTAAGATGAAATGACATCTCAAGCCCTATAGGCATGCATGGTCGGTCCAACTCGTACCGCTTTGCCTGGGCAGGCTTAGATCCTCTAGGCGGTTTACCAGTAATCGTATGCAGTTGGTGTCAGCTCTGCACGTGGAAGCATCATGCAGCCCATCTATTTCTTCAAGCTCCGATGGGCGGCGGCTTAGGAATAAGGACAAAAGCAGTAGGAACCAACTTAAAACTCGTACTTTTATGATGAAAGTCTGTGATTTTTTTTTTATTATTTATACTGCAACTATAGGTTGTAGGTGCTCGTAGGCGGTTCTAACGAGTACCAAGGGCAGAAATAGATATAATGTTTATCATCGTATACCTGAATTGTTTCTCTATAATGTGGGGTTTAGTGTGTATTGGGTCGGTAGGTAATGGGGGAGTTATTGCACGAGCCTGTTCACGTGATGTATGCGCCCCGCCCATCGGGTCTTGCAGAAATTATTTTATTTAAAGTATAAATCACGTGGATTGGTCCGTGCAATGGCCACTGTGTTAAAACTCATTATATACTTGCGCTTCAGTGTGATTTGTTTGAGCCAGCGCATGACAAAACCTACAATAAGACATGTGCGCCCAGCGAAGACGCAGATCAGCCTGTGCATCCGCGCAGTCTGATCAGAGTCTTCGTTGTGCGCTCTAAGGATAGCCAAGGGCCCAATGTTCCTTCAAGCAGCAAGAGAGGTCTCTGGTTAGACTAAATGGATGCGCAGGTTTCGATGGGCTTACATGTCTTATTGTAGGTTTTGTCATGCACTGGCTCATTTAATTGTTCTGGGTGTAACTACACATCATTTTATGTCCAGTCTCCCGGCGAATGTGAGAAAGTGGGTGACAGAGAAAAAAGATGAAAATTAATAATAATTCGTGAATAGGAGAATTAATAACATTACCCTCTCTACCCTTACCTGCGCCTTGTCCAACTGTGAGCCAATACCAGTGGCGCAAGTAACACATCCAAACAACCCTGCAGATCTGTGCAATTGCCACCCTGCGGGGTTTTAACGCCATAGTTTTCATTTTAGGTGCAGTGTGTTACGTACCTCTCGGCTTTGAATGTTGTAAATCACGTGTATAAGTGCGGTCTACGGTTGCCCTTATTAACCTCATTGTGTTTGTATTGAGATTTCACGTCCTCATCAACGCTATTTCGATCATTTTGGAGACGAAATTTTCGATTAAGTGTAGTGAGACTGTTACCCAAAAGGAGACAATATGGCATCCCAGGCCCTACCGCCAAATGAAACGGTATGTAGAGTTTACACACAGTCGAACTTCAGTGGCTCGAACACCTTTGGGACCTCGAAAATCTGTTCGAGACCGGGGTAGTTCGGGCCACTGAGGTTCCTGTCAGGAAGCATAACGAGATACTTTTAGACATCTTTTTGGTGTTCTATAATGAAAATGTATGCTGTGTGTACTCATTGGAATCGCCTCATCGAGGCGATTCTAATGAGTACACACAGCATACATTTGCAAGATAAAAGACTAAAATCTCCTTAATTATCTCCCACTATTTCTTATGTAGAGGACTTCCCTAGGGGCTCAAAACGGGTTCGACTCAGCCATGGTAAACGAGCCATCGGCGTTCGAGCCATCGAAGTTCTACTGTATTTTGCTCGCAAACATAAATTGGTGCTACTCATTAGGAAAGAATATCAAACAAGTTCGTCTGAAAAATGATAATTTTGCAGATGTGAGAGAAGTCATTGTAGAAAATGGGGTTGTTGTTGTTTTGATTTGCACGTTTTTCCACTCAAAAATCCGGCGAAGTCACGCAACGCATATTCGAGAAGGGCGGTTATCAGTTTCCGGTGATCAGGAGGCCGCGGATTCGATACCTGCTAGGTCGGCAATATTCTTTCGCGGTGGTTGATTCCAAAAAGGGCAGTTGTCAGTTTTACTGAGATAATCTGCACTGTGCTGGTTAACGACGTATTCATGTATAAGCCTGCCCAGGAAAACAAACCCCGATGTGACTTGGGTACTGTTAAATTGGCGTTAACCCTTTTTCAGTAGAAGAGAACCCTCCGATCGGAGTCAGGGGAATCCCCCTTTACAGTTAGATTTTGTTCCATATTTAGTAACTTGTCCCTCGATCGGGGGGGACAAAAACACCATTTTTGGGTATGTTCATAGAAATCAGTCTGTGCAAAAAGTTAGTCATCCAATCAGATAGCTTAAAAAGCCATCTTTTATAGGACATAAAGGTTAAAATTGTTACCGTTCAGATTTGTTTTAAATGGTTTTGTTAAATAGTCATTGATACCCGAAGTTGATAGATTATCTCTTTCTGTCAAAAACTTTCATAATCATAACCCCGATCGGGGTACACAAAACTCCAATCGGGGTCTTCAAAATATTCTGACCCCGTTTGGAGTCTTATTTATTTATTTTTTTTTTAATTTTCTTTGAATGCATCGAGTCCATTGCGAGTAATGTGAAAATCGAGTACCGCTGAACGGGGATGCTAGGGGCGTATTCAGCCTTGCAGATAACAGTGCTGTTTATGAAGAAACTCAATAAAACCAAGTTTCCGGTTTTCATTCTTATATGTATTCTTTTGCTTCCAAAGTGAACCTTTTTCATTTATTTTACGACACTGCAGCTTGTGTTTAGTGTGTGTGGCGGCCGTAAAACGTCCCCCCGTACTTCATCATAGTGCAGATTATATTTTTATTTTCTTTGGATGCATCGAGTCCATTGCGAGTAATTTGAAAAATCGAGTACCGCTGAAATCGATGCTAGGGGGAGTATTCAGCATTGCAGATAACAGTGCTGTTTATGAAGAAACTCAATAAAACCGAGTTTCCGGTTTTCATTCTAATATGTATTCTTTGCTTCCAAAGTGAACCTTTTTCATTTATTTGTCTTGATAAATTTCCTTCATAAGCATCATTGTTGTCCTGAATAGAGATCGCTTAGCATTTCAAGATTCACAATTTTATTATCTACTGTAAACTTCTCCAACTTGAGCACAAGAAATGAAAAACATGCTAAGAAAACACATCTCGTGCCTGTAATCAAAAGCATGGTCCATTGATAACAATTACCACTAGAGAAAACAATGTACAACCCTGGCAGTAATAGTGAATGTTAGTGTTTTCAGCTGGTCATATGACCAGTAGTTAAGTGTCCATTTGACAAGTACGAGCGTAGTTTAGTGTCAATTTGACTAGAAATCCACCCATAAATAACCTGGTTACTAAATGTTGTCACTGTAGCTTATACAATATGAATCCATAGAAGTCCAAAATAACTGGACATGTGAAGACTGTGTGTACAGCCACAGACAAGACCACTCGAATAACAGTCTGATAGATGTCTATAAAGGCAAACAGCACAAGTCAAGACCAGAATGAACCAGGAAGAACAACCTATTTGAGCCTGCATCATCAACAGTGAGATCATGGAATTTTTAGGCTGTTCTTTATTCAGTTTATCATCGCACCATCTTATTATTGACATTCAATGGCACCAAAGACATATCCTGTAATTTAATCAGTTTAAATATTCATTTTAGTTGATAACAACAAAAGTTCCAAACTTCAAGACATAGAAACTGCTGCAAATATCAGCATAAGACACGCACACAGCAAACAGCCCCCTTCCCCACCCCCAACCAAACTTCTCCAAACTTCCAAAGAGAAGCCTGATCCAGATCTATACCCATGCAAGCAGTGAAGGTCAAGGTCAAGCTCAGTGTTCCAAAGAAAAATAAGTACCCGAACCATCCAAAACGACCAGCATGCCCGAAAACCTGTGAGTCCCACCAGGTTCATCATCAATGAAAAAAAGAAGTGAATGCAATGATCAGGAATCGATACAATTAACCCACAGCTCCCATCAGAGACACCAAAGGGAAGGAAATACAAACATGAAACAACAAACACTAATGGAAACATCAATAGCGGAAAGCCAAAAGGACAGTGACTTTCCCACAAAATGGCCAATTGGCTAATATAAGCGATATAAACACTCAAAGACAAACCATAACAAAAAATAAACCGCGACAGAAGAACCGCCTTGAAACGGTCAATGAAACGAATTCCTCTGGCCATCAGCCATGAACTGCAGTATCTATAAACAAGACAAATTATCTAAAAATGTCCTGAAAAGTTTCAGAAACACTTTGCAAAATTTCACAACTTTAAAATGTAATTGACAATCACATCTATTTGAACACATGGTATTCTCAAATTTTATAGAACATGGCAATAACATTTTTTAAAAAGAAAAAAAAAATCTCCGAAATGTGTTCTCCAACATAACGTGGTATTCACCTACAAGTCTGTGCAGTGAACATAGCTCACAGATTCTGTCGCCCCTTGCAGAACCAAGGAATCTTCTCCATTCGATAGGCATTTCATGGTTGAGAGATCTTAAGTGGTAGAAAGGAATTGCAAGTGTTGCAATAATTTTCATGGGAGGTGTGAGGTAATCGATTCCCAATCATTGCCTTCACTTTTGTTTTATACTGTTACTCCTTCTTAAATGCATGTACCCTATAGTTTAAATGTTTACGAGCTTCATAAACAGTTCGCTTTCAAATTAACTTGTATTTCTCTATTAGTTTGGGTTTTGCAATATTTATCACTTATCTGATGAAAATTGTCTTTTTTCTTAAAAATATTAAGGTATTTTAATTTCTCCAGAAGCATACCATAATACTTTGTTTGCTGTCCCATTTGATATTCATGTTTCTCATTATTTTCATCTTTATTTACTTGACTTAATTAGACCCAAGTTTTGAAGCGTTTACGAGATGAAACCCACAGCATTTAATCTTTGCCCCTTGAAAGGTTTAACAGAGCATATTCAAAAAGAAGTGAAGGCAATGATCAAGAATCGATACAATTACCTCACACTCGAACCCAAGACACCAAAGGGAAAGAAACACAAACATAAAATGACTTCACTACAATGAAAACTTCACAGGCGGAGAACGAAAAGTGCAGAACTTTACCATTCCACAAAATGGCCAAACGGCTATCCAAAATAAAAGGCAATATGTGCTTTAACAACAATTCTAAACCATAACAGAAGAACCAACTTCCCAGTAAGCATTCTACATAAATCTACAGCGGGCCGTTAGCGGCCCGTCAGGGTAGCTGACGGGCCGCTAACGGCCCGATGTAGATTTAAGAAATAGATCAGCTCTAGCTGTGATTTGTTGTGTAATAAATCACAGTTTGGAGGTCAGTTGTAAAGTAGACAAATCACAAGCGCGTAGCGCGCGTGATTTGTCTACTTACAACTGACCGACAAACTGTGATTTATTATCCAACAAATCACTGGCTAGAGCTGATCTTTTTCGATTCTAACAGGCTGAAAATCGGCAATAATGTTGTTGTTTCCTTCAAAATCTCACAACTTTTCGCCATTGTTAGAAGAAATCCCGCTAAAATTGTCGACTGGAACACATGCATTTATATCCTTTTCTAACGTTTTCGATGCGAGAAAATGACGTTACACCGTCTAACGTCAAGGAAATCGACTAGTGACGTAATAAATTTGGAGTTTTTAATGACGTCACCTATCACGCTCTTCTGAGGTGTGATTTGTTGCATAATAATTCACAGTTCCTTTCCATTGCCTATATAGGCGCGCTGTGTTAGAATTATGTAGAATGCTAGCAGGGTTGGAACAGTCAGTAAAAAGTAACTGAGGAGAGTGGGGGTGGGGTGGGGGGGCTTAAAACAATTTTACTTGGCCACAGTCCTCGCCCTTTGTTTTCTCGTGGTTTAGACAAATAATTTCAGTCCGCATGAACAATTTCTAACTCATCAGTGCAACATCTCCAAGAACATTCAAGAGTTTCTGAAGGATGTGTACTGTACTGTTTAACCGCTAACGTATAAGCATGCCCAGGAAAAGTGTGGATAATAATATCAGTACGATAACTCGGGCCTGTCTAAAACGCTGAAAAACACGCTGAATTCAGCAGGTTGCTGATCAGCAGATAGTGACTAAAACGCTGATCTGCTGAAATGCTGAATTTTAGTATATTTTATTGTTTTGGACCAGAAACCCGGCCGTGCATGTTAATATTATGTTTATTTATAATCTTTATAAATATAATTAATTTGTTTTACGTCACAGACATTAATATTGTAGCCATATCGAGCTGCATGTATGCAAATATAACAGAATATAAACAGTGAGATGCTGAAGGTTTTGAAGTAAAAGGTTTTCCTAGACATATTACTGGTGACACATCTTGAAGCAATTTTATAGAAGAAATTATATTTGCTGTAGTTGCTGCTGCTGCTGCTGCTGTTTGTTTGCATGGTTTACGTACCGGACGGAGAAATATTTGTTACAAAAGGCGAGAACCTTGAGTCCCTGTTCTATACGTATAGAAATGAAATACAGTACTCCTTTACTGATTTTGTTGTGGATAAATTTGCCTTGACACAACACTTGCCGAATATCTATCCATCTATCTATCTATCTATCTATCTATCTATCTATCTATCTATAGGGGCTTGAAGAAATATATGGGCTGCATGATGCTTCCACGCAGAGCTGAATCCGGCCCGCACACTAGTACCGGTAAACCGCTTATTGGATCTAAGCCTGTCCAGGAACCGCGGTGCGAGGCAGGACCGCCCATGCTAATAAACCCTATTGGTTTCATTGGGCGGCAGGGCTTCAGATGTCATTTCATCTCAATGTCGGGTAAAAGTCCCCCAAAATTGGAAGCAACGTCTCCAAAATGACCTTTACAGTGTTGACGGGGACGTTAAACCTCAAATCAAACAAACAAAACAAAAATCTATCTATCTATCTATCTATCTATCTATCTATCTATCTATCTATCTATCTATCTATCTATCTATCTATCTATCTATCTATCTATCTATCTATCTATCTATCTATCTATCTATCTATCTTGTGTGCGTAATTTAACCCCCTACACCCATTTTATAGAGTAAAATGGGGCTTACTAGGTTAAAAAACGTTTTTGTCTGAATCCTCCTCCAAGACGAAGGTTGTGGGTACTCGTTAGAACCGCCTCACAGAATTAAAGAAGTTAGTTCAACGTAAGTTAATTATGTTATTGTAAGATATCTATGTTGTACTTGTTTGGCATTAGAAACAGACATTTATAAAGATGTGATGTATAAATAATGTTGTGCCGGTAGATCCACCTTCGACCCTAAGAGTCCGGAAAAGGAGGGATATGACACTAACAAGACGTCGGTATAGTCCGTAACCCATCGGAACATGTGACCAACTCTTGCCACGAGATTCTTGGGCCTATCTGCTACGTGTACAATGCATTAGACGACTACAGCTACAAGCGACAGCACCTACCCTTACAGAGCACAGCTTATGTGACCTGATAGTCAGGTGAGTCAGCAGCACAACAAATGGCGACGAGGATGGGATATTTGTTGTCGCACAACAAATGGCGACGAGGATATAAGGTCAGTAAATTGTTGAACAATGTAACTATATTTTAAGCGTAATGTTCATAAATTGTTAGCTGTAGTTCGGTGGGGAGACACCATTTTGGGAAAAAAGAAAAAAAAATCGAAAATGTTAAAATAATCCATTTTTTTTGACACGTGGCAAAAATTATAAAGAATTAATTTTGTTTAAGTAGAAATTAATATTCTGGAAATGTTTTTCGGCAGAATTTGAATAATTTTAAAACCAGTTTTAGGAGCCGTCATATGTAGTAGTGATAGGTATAAGATACACTTGTACTGCCTTGCGGTACAAGCCGGCTTTTGTGGCGACGCGGTAGAGTGTTGGCCTGTCACTCCGGCGACCCGGGTTCGATCCCCGGCCGGGTAAATGCATTTTTTCACCTGTTACATTTGCGGTAAATGATCTTTTTTTTTTTTTGCGCACTTTCGATCTCAAGTAAGCCACGTGGAAATTTCGAAATTCTAAAATGTAATTTGTAAATTTCAGAGCTTTAATTTTTTCACAAACCATGAGCTACAGTTTTCAACCTTCATTATGATATATATGTCTAATTTTTAGCTTTCGTCCTCTTTGCTAGCCTGATAAAGCGAAATTGCTCCTGAGGAGCAAATTCTTTACTTTTAGTAATGACAGAGGAAAAATTCCAACATGTCACGTGCGACCATTTTCTTGAAAAAATATGAAGGCTTACTGTCTTTTTATAATTTGAGTATTTTTGGCTCTGTGATATATTAACCCTATCACTGGGTTATTGTGTTGTTTTTGTAGGATGTCTTATAATAATTGCACTGCCTCCATTTCATTTATTTGGAGAAAAGTTTCCCCAAATGTCGGTGAAGTTATTTCTGTAAGTTGTTTTATATGGTTGCCATACCTCTATTCCATTTATTTGGAGATATTGTCTAAATTGTCATTTCACATTACACTGCATTACTATTTTGTACTGCTATAATCGCATTGCCTCCGGTTTATTGGTGTCATTTTTCTTATTTACATTCTTTGTAGCCTCTAGGCAGCATCTTCATCTTTCACGGTAGAATGAAGATGAAACACTTGAAATTTTAGCACATATATCACAAATTGTGATAAATGGCTATATTGATCAATTACCCACAATAAAATTGTGACGAATGGCTAGATTGATCAATTACCCACAATAAAATTGTGATGAAAGGCTATATTGATCAATTACCCACAACATAACAACAGTTGTCTACAGATGCATTTCTGACAGGCTGCACTCGCAAGCATGCAGCTATGGCAGTGATGAATAAAAGTACAAAATATATTCAAGAACTTTTATATGAATCTAAATTGTTACTGGTGGTATGTAAAATTTGATTTTTATATAAAGAGAACACTGGACACAGAACAGTCCCTTGTTGGACACCAGATAAAATTGAAGCCAATAGTTTTCTCATTAACAACAACCAGCTGATTTCTGTAGCAAAGGAAGGAATCTATCCATTTTTGGAATCTAAAATCTTCATCAGCTTTTCAATTTTGGAAAAGTAGATGATTTAGTTCAGTTGATAAAGACCACATCCAGTTTTTATAGATCTCCCTCCAATTCTCCAGCTCGGTACCCATCTGGCTCACAGAACCAAAATTGGCCCAGGCAAGTCTACAGATGTATACCGAGGTGGGTCCCCTCGTGGCAGACAGTCATATGGTTACAGGAATTCGCCATCAAGGCAAGAGATGGCTTATAGGGGTGATCAATTATCCCAATAGAATTCCTAGCAGACCGAATGATGGCAACTATACTATGGGTGATAGGTATCACCGATGTTATAGTCCTTCACCAGGTCCTACATACACAACCGTTCCTTTAAATCAGTCTTTGTCATTTTATCCTCCGAGATACCCATCTCAACAGTATTTATGATGGATATTCCTATCCATCGTCTGATAACTTTGGGAATAGAGGCTACAGACAAGTTTCTCACTTCATTTTTTGCAACATAAATGCTTTAATTTTAATAGGTTTATATTCTGTCGCCGATCACTATCGTCGATTACTGTCAATGATGATTATCGGCGATTTTCTTATTTATTGTCATCCGCGTGATTTCTTCACGAGAATGACAACTTTGTGTCTTGTTTTGTACTTGTATTTTATTTTCGTGTCCATACATTTCTACTCTAATAGCCATTTCTCTATAAGAGCAGTTTAGTTGCTGCCAACCATTCTTTTATTTTTGCCCTGAGTTTTGACTTTTATTCATTATGAAAGGGGGGAGAAAGTTATGCATTATATGTAACTAAGGGTGTGACATATGTGCAGTCTTGAAACTTTATGGTGATATATCTGGCTGCAAGATATGATTGGAACTATGTACATGCTTGTTGTATAAATTGGTTATCTGTATGTCAGAATTACACTGTAACTAGTTGCGTTACGGTTTTATCACTATTTTTCTAATGTACCCCATTATTGGCATGTTGCGTGTCTGTTCATATTTTTTATCAAAATGAGTTTCTTGGCAAAATAATGGCTGTTGATTATATATTTCTGTAGAACATGTATTCTTCTAACACAATATAGATTATGCTTATTGGCTTCATTCCTTAAACTACGCTTTAATAAATGATCTTGCTTGGCTATTTTGGAACAATTCTTCCTGAACTCTGTAGGTACAATAGATTTGCATTATTTATACTGTGTGTGTCCTTGCATTTGTAGCTTTAATGCTTAATGTTTGACATATATATTTATTCCATAGATTGAACTATTTTGAAGCTCAGTTTTAGGAAAGAAGGTTCAGTAACTTAGTAGTCATCGCATGGCACACCTATGTAATTTTTGCAGTTTTCATTTGTTTATTTGGCAATACAGGGATTTTCTGTGTATGTGGATTCGGGAGCTGACATGGCTTGTATGCTAGTCAGCTGTTGTGTCCATGTATGCGGAATGTTGCTGATTTTGGAAAATATATTCACTGTACTGGTTAACTGCTCAGGACTGAGCTTGCCCAGGAAAGTGTTGGGTTGACTGGCTGGCTCGACATGACCATATCAGTTTTAATTAGGCCGTAAAATCGGACAATTATTAAATTGCTTTTTGACATTGGCAGGAGTGCCTCCGGGATAAGTTTTCGGTGGACACTTCTTCCAATAATACAAGGTGGGTTTTCTGTCTTGTTTCACTCAGACATACTTCTGCACGATGGTTTGTATTCTGCAGGCTGTCGTGTAGAATTCTAAATTCCTGCTCATTATGAACTACTCTTTAGATATAGATTTCTACTATAGGTGATTGTTGTTCGGTGATGTGTCCTTCCACTGCATACTTTTGTCAACAATTGAGTGCTCTCAGAAATTGAAATAATAGCTCGGTAATTGGTTGAATAATAATAATAAAATACACTAAATTCTCTGTACAGTATTATGGTAAGGGTACTTCTTTATATTAAAGTACTTATCTGCATTTAGCAGTTATTTACAGCAGAATCCTAAAATCAGAAGTATTTAAAATTGATAGATTTGTTATTAGTGGAACTACAATTTTCCAGGCTTTACTGAAGGTGTGTATGCTGAAACTCTCTCGCATTTCTATTTCTATTCAGTTACTCACTGTAGTTGTTTAACATGTGCACACATCATGTACAATAAAATGCATTTGACCACAACGGTTTCTACCACGAATTAATTTTCCCTTTGTTCTATGTATGTTTACATGTGTGATGATTGTATTAATGTATTGTCATGCTGGTACATTTAGTGTGCCAGAGTGATATTTTATCATGCTGTGCATCAAGTGCACACGTGTGATATGTGATTTTGTCTTTATGATGTATTTTTGTATTTTTTAGTTGTGGTAGATTCTGTTCTGTTTAGAATGCTTATTTCGATTAAAATGCTCTGCATTCACACTTGACAGCAATATTTATTATGAGACAAGCATTAGAAAAAGATAATTTCTAAATTACAGATTCAAATCTAGTTGCTTGCCCTTTCTATGTAATGTGAAGCATGCACACTGCAATGATTCTTGGATGTTATCTCTTTGGCTAACATTGCTTAATGTTATCCCTTCACTTTTTGGGCCCTTAACACTGACAAGTTGTGTGCTGTGGCTGGATGCATTATTGGGGAATTCTGTCACCTCGGAAGCATTTTTCTGTCAAAGAAATTTGTATCCTGAATCGTAATGTTACTATCCTAAAAGCTATTCGTATGTCTCTACGTGGTCTGAGCGTTAACATGAAAGTGATGTTTTTCTACATGACATCAGTTTGAGTGACGTCACACAATAGTTCTTTGTACCTGTGTGGGCGTCATACATCCTGGTGTCATACATTTTTTTTTCTACATGGCATCAGTTTGAGTGACGTCACACAATAGTTCTTTGTACCTGTGTGGGCGTCATACATCCTGGTGTCATACATTTGTTTTTTTATATGACGTTAGTTTTGGGTGACATCACACGATAATTATTTGTCTGTGTGGGTGTCATCCATCTTGGTGATATACATTTTCATGTTTCCTACATGACATCGGTTTTGGTGACGTTGCACAATAGTTCTTTGTACCTGTGTGGGCGTCATCTGTTCTGGTGACATGTATTTTCATGTTTCCTTATATGACATCAGTTTGAGTGACGTTTCGCAATAGGTTTTGTACCTGTGTGGGCGTTGTCCCCTCTGTTGACATTCTTTTTCATGTTTACTGAGTGACATTGGTTACGATGATGTTGCACATGGTGCTTTGTAGCTGCGTGGGCATCATCTGCCCTTGTGTCACAATTTTCATATTTCTGTCATCACGCTGTAATTGTAGTGTTTGGTCTGGGGTTGTTCCATGCTAGTGCTTTGTAACTGCATGGCTGGTCCCTGATCAGGTGCCACATCTTCTTATTCCATTTTGTTACATTATCATTATCATTTGGCAACTACTGCGGCAGAGTTGTGAAACTCAATGTCATTTGTCAATTCAGACATCGAACTCCTGAACATATGAGTGAGAGTGTATTATGGCCGATGATATCCATTTTCTGTCTTATTGGCTGTTTTCTACAAAGAGATGCGGTTGAATTTTGGATAGGTTCAACTAACTACTCTTTTGCCTGGCTTCATATGTGCATCATCCTTGGCATAATGTTAATGATGCATTGATTCATATGAACATTTTATGCAGTTGGTTGACTATGGGTGTTGTTAATCTGGCATTTTCCTCATTCAGTTCTGGACCTTTGGGTCTGCATTGTGATGTGGTAGAATGCTTACATACATTTTTCCGTCTGTTATCATCTGTCATGCCATATCATTTTGTAAAAAGTCATATGTGTCACTGTGAGTGGTCTGGTCTGTGTTCACACCCTCATAGATCGGATCATTATGATCAAACATATGTATATATGTTTATGCACGCGCCTGCATGGAAATGGATCCAAAGACAAGTTTTTAATATGAATGACTTTTTCTACTCCCAGTGATTCATAATGTTCTAGAATGCCACCAAAAACTAAGAGCAAGAAGTAGTTTATATACGACCATTGTCAGGTCTGCGGGGCATACTATCCCTATGTTCATAAGCACATGCTAAGGGCCATTTACCTTGGTATCTGGACTCTCCCACTTCATGCGTAGACTGCCATATGTTAACAGGGAGCGGGAGTGAGTGCCAGAAGGTGCATGGCTGGCACCAGGTTTTCGGTGGGGAATATCTGCCGCAGGCCTGGTTTCTGCTGATGAGCGGGTTGTTCGTGTTCCTCAGTCGTGAACTTGGCCTGGGGTCCCCCATTGAGTTGCTGGGCTGTGCTGCAATTCAGGGGCTGGCTCCCTCTACCGTTAAGTTCTCGGAGGAAGAATATTTCTTCCTCAGAGAGTACGACCAGAGAGCTGGGTTGGAGCCACTTCAACCTGGTGAGTACATGGTGATTCCCCCTAAACGACTCATTTGCCTGATACACCCTGAAACAATGTCTCGACTCACCTCCCACCTCAACTCTCAGGCAATGGCTAGGCTTCAGAATTACGCCAGGTATTCTTTAGCTAATGGTTCCGATCCGCAATTAGGGCATCCTGTGGTGAAGAGGGGCATCATTGATACCCATTTTCACCTGGATAGCTACTTTGGTCGTCAAAACCATTCATTGTCAGACCTGGAGTACTCGGAATCTCTCCCTATACGTATTCCTTTTGCTGTGGCAAACTATGTGTTCCCTAAAAAGTGGCATCTTCTATCTGATCATGTGGGGGCTGACCAGAGGTTAAGAATAACCTTAGGGGTCCACCCACACATGATCTCAAATAATCAAGTTGACCAGCTATATGGCAGACTGAAGAGTTTGTTGGATGCACATCCAGAGGCCGTTGGAGTCGGCGAGGTTGGCTTGGACCTGACCACACAGTGTAGACATGGCTGTCATAACCCGAAATACTGTTATTATCAAAAGGTCCAGGGACCGCGCGGATTCCTTCGACTGGCTTTTCAGCTTGCTAAAGAAACGAATAAAGTACTGGTATTGCATATACGAGATAGTGGTACTGGTGAAGCTGCTGAGGAGGTTCTAAAGATCCTCACAGAAATGGACATGCTTCGACACCCAATTCACCGCCATTGTTTTGTTGGGAAGGAGGAGTATATTCAGTGGTATACTTCTTTACCCAACTGTTACTTTAGTATTTCCCCTGTGACTGTTGATGACCCGGTAACCATGTCTGCTCTGAGAACACAGGATTTCTCGAAGCGTATTTTGCTTGAGTCGGACGCTGGATATTTAGGCAAATTCCCCTGGGCTGTCCATAAAGTAGCACAAATGATGCTGCAAGATCATTGAACATGACTGTTACAGAGTTAGTGTGGAAGTGCAATAATAATGCAGCCAGGTTGTATAACTTGCCCTGGTAATTTCACGCTATTCATGATATAGCCACTGTTAAACCCTATTTGGTATTATGCAGCCAGTTCGCGGAAGACTTGACATGTTTGATTGTTTATTTTTGGGATTCGGATTCAGTCAGTCTTCATTTTACATTGAATACACATCGCGTTAGTTTGCAATGACTCTAAAAACCTCTAAAATATTGTAAGTGTGGCTTGTTACTTGAAAGGAAAATGAGGTATGTTGAGGGTAAGCTAGCTCGTCAAGACTCGCTACCCTGGCATGGATTATATAACTGTTTGCTAAGCTAACTCCTTCATTTATTTCTGTTGCAGTTCTGAAATCTAAATAACAGTAAGTGATACTTGTAAATTGTCACTGCAGTGGTTTGGAGCTGCACCCTCCTTGTATGAGCATGTTTTAGGATTCACTATGAAATGCGCATGCTATATATATAATGTTTGTAACATAGGGGAGCAATGTCATTTTTTGTTATCTTTATAATTGTCTGACCAATTTGGTGCCGGAGGCCCAAAACGGGTAGTCTGATCAGGATCTACACTGTTTGCAATCTGGTTGTAATCTACACTCTTCCTTATAGGTCAATTACCATTGTGGATTCTGGCCTCGCCTGGGCCATGTGCAGAATGCCAGATTCTGCATTGGAAAGGCAAGTGGTTTTTTCTTCAGGTACTCCAGTGTTCGCTAACCTTTGATGAATAATCGGGTTCACATGAATATTAAAAGTGGAAAAATATCATTCATCTTATTCGTACATGAACAAAATGGTGTAAAGCATGTGCATGGTAGTGGCTCTTAAGAGAATGCTATTTCTAGCTTTAAAGTAGTCTTTCAAGTTTTATATTTAGTCAATATCTTGACTATACTATTGGTCGTTTTCTACACTTTGTGCTAGTATAGGCCACGAGTGGTTGCAGCTTGTTTTTTCTGTCCAAAGGTCTCGTCTTCAGGTCTTACACTGATATATTTTTTCAGCAATACACATTGTATTATATTTTGCTTGTAAGTGTGGAGCTGAATTCTCATATGGCCTATCGCATGAAGTGGCTATATTCATAATTTGTATCATAGGATTCAGGGAAGTTCCTATGTCTGAGGAACAGCTTTTCGACTGTGTACAATTTTGTGTATATATATATGTATAGGTACTGCAGTAGAATATTACAGATGGATTGTCGCTGGGCTATCAATATATTAATATAACCTTTAGAAATATTCATGTCATTTGGGAAAGGTTCGTTCTCTGGGAGTTGGGAGTGTTCCAGAGAACTGGAACTTATTAGAACATTTCCTCTTGGTCCAGACTGGTTGCTTCCGGTTAGCTGAGTTTCATCAGTGATCCCCACATGTTGAGTTTCGGTGATGGACTTCGGTTGGCATATATGCATAAAATAAACCCTGTTTCGGGAAGTTATGGTTGGTCAGAGGTAATCCAAGTCCAGTGGCGGTGCATCTTATTTTGTGCGTACTAATTAGGATGTTGTAAATGTTAATGGAATATTCTCCGTTTAATGCTACATGTATTATGTTCTCTGGTGGTGGTTTTCGAGCTATTCATTTAGTCTGACTATCTGTTAATCCTAAGGTATCCCATATCTCTATATGAATACACAGAAGCTGACGGAAAACTTTCTTTATCGCATAATTAGTTGTCTCTGTAAGGGCCATTTCTGACTATAGTTCTAAATCTTACAACTAATAAAGATAAAAGTAGGGGTTCTTTAAAGTTATATTAATTAGGTAAGGTTAGTAACATTTTATTAAGATTAAATAAGTCTACTAGCATTTGAAATCTAGCATTTATTTTAAATGCGTGTTAGTCTTTTGTAATAGGGGGAGAGTGTTGTGCCGGTAGATCCACCTTCGACCCTAAGAGTCCGGAAAAGGAGGGATATGACACTAACAAGACGTCGGTATAGTCCGTAACCCATCGGAACATGTGACCAACTCTTGCCACGAGATTCTTGGGCCTATCTGCTACGTGTACAATGCATTAGACGACTACAGCTACAAGCGACAGCACCTACCCTTACAGAGCACAGCTTATGTGACCTGATAGTCAGGTGAGTCAGCAGCTCAACAATAAGCTTATTTAGTACACGTAAAAAAGAAATAGAAATTATCAATCGGCCGGGCCACTTAATACTTTTCTATACGCAGTCGCTTTACATCAGGGAAACACGCTTATAAAAAATTTGACATAGTAAAACCTTGGTTACAGGGGTAAGGCGTGCTTTTCGTAATGCATATCTGTCTACATGTTTGTAGAGAGAGAGAGAGAGAGAGAGAGAGAGAGAGAGAGAGAGAGAGAGAGAGAGAGAGAGAGAGAGAGAGAGAGAGAGAGAGAGAGACACCTCTATAATCTTATTATTACACTTACCACTCAGAAGTAAACATATTCCGTTCATTTTCTACTACTTTTGCTCGTGCAGAACATGCTTTGTAACGACCTATTTATTTATCTGTATGATTTTATGAATGGAAAACAGTTTACTACAAACGGACCAGTCTAAGCAATAACATGTCACACTCTATGATTTTATGAATGGAAAACAGTTTACTACAAACGGACCAGTCTAAGCAATAACATGTCATTCTTGATAACACCTATCTTTGCACATAGTGCAGATCCAGATCAGATTGTTTCTGAGTCTGATCAGGATCTACACTGAAATTTGCAGGAATAAATTACATAAGTTATCTGATTGGTTCAAAGTCAGGTACGGGTATGGTCTGGTAAATGAAATAAATTAATAATTATAAATGATGAAATAATAAGTTTGTTACTTGTAATATTGGTATTCGTCAGAACCCCCTTTCCGAGGCTGTGCTAACAAGTACATATGATTTTTTTTATCTCCAATATACGGGTTGTTACGGAGCCCGGGAAGTGACTTTTAACTCTTTTATTTATTGCGTTTTATCGAATTATTAATTCGTTATATCGAATTATTATTGCGTTATATCGAATTATTATTGCGTTTAATCGAATTATTAATTCGTTATATCGAGTTATTATTGCGTTTTATCGAATTATTATTGCGTTTTATCGAATTATTATTGCGTTATATCGAATTATTATTGCGTTTTATCGAATTATTAATTCGTTATATCGAATTATTATTGCGTTATATCGAATTATTATTGCGTTTTATCGAATTATTAATTCGTTATATCGAATTATTATTGCGTTTTATCGAATTATTATTGCGTTATATCGAATTATTATTGCGTTTTATCGAATTATTAATTCGTTATATCGAATTATTAATTTCTGGGCCAGACAAGCTAGTTTTGGCCGATTAGGCCTCATCAGTGACCCTTTGTTAATTTCAAAGTTCTACAATAGAACCAATAATGTTAAAGGACTGGAAAATAAAATCTACACTATGGGATGAAGAGCAGGGAGACTTTTACGGTTACCACACAGTCCTTTAACACCAGCTGTAGTGACGTTAAATATATTCTATAAAAGGTTTATCCTTTGAAAGCAAGAAATACACCAAAGAACTGAAAACTGTCGAGTGTACAAGTTTCCTGGTCCAGAGCTACTCAACTTAAGCCAGAAGTAGTCTCCGAAAACAAATTAAATTCTTATAATAACTTAAAACCTACCCCTTTCATGCTTTTCATATGAGTGGTATTTTTGGGTGCTTTCGGAAAAGCTTGAACCAGACCGTCATGGCCTCGGTCGATGGAACCCAGAGTGCCACCCTATAGTAATAATGCATTTTTGGTCGGAAATATAGCCTAGTTTATCAACTTTATTTTATCGATTTTTTGCAATATCTAAATGCAAAACTGACTTTTATATATGTGTGTTTGATAAAGAACGTCGATTTAAAAAATATCGACTTTCAGTTCCTTTATTAACATGTCGACTTGTGCTAAGTCATCAAATTACACTACTTGCGATTATATCGATTATGTCGACTTCTTTAATGCGAAACTTTTTTTTTTTTTTTTTTTCATTCCTGGTCAAGCTTTCATGGGCCAAAATAACGATAATATTTTAAGATGACTTTGTTCAAGTCGATTAATATATTAATTCAAAGATTGCAACTTTGATTTTAATTCGCGTGAGTGTAAGCCGATTTACGGTGATACAATAGAGAATGTAGACAAGAACATGTCGAAAATATACCGGAAAATCGAACCAAATCGCTCTATCCATTACGTTAACACACTCATGCAAAATTTGGCCCCATTTACGGGCCTCAAAATGGCATTTTTCGGAAGAAAATTTGAGATATTTGTCTTATTAATGGTCCAAACATAGATTTCTGGGGCTTGTTAGAACCGCTCCAATGAAGAGGTACTAATAAACTATAAATATCTATAATCTAATCATAAATGAAGGGTAAACCCCTGTAACCCCATTTTTCTGTATCATGTGGGTTTACAGGGGTCCTGATTGTAAGGACGCGTTTACGAAATGTAAAGTCTCAAAAATTGCGGTATAACACAATTAACATAGGCATCAATACGCTGCCGTAATATCGCATTACAAAAATCTATAATCGAATCATAATAATTCGATATAACGAATTAATAATTCGATAAAACGCAATAATAATTCGATAAAACGCAATAAATAATTCGATAAAACGCAATAATAATTCGATATAACGAATTAATAATTCGATAAAACGTAATAATAATTCGATATAATGCAATAAATAATTCGATAAAACGCAATAATAATTCGATATAACGAATTAATAATTCGATATAACGCAATAATAATTCGATAAAACGTAATAATAATTCGATAAAACGAATTAATAATTCGATATAACGCAATAATAATTCGATAAAACGCAATAATAATTCGATATAACGAATTAATAATTCGATAAAACGCAATAATAATTCGATATAACGAATTAATAATTCGATAAAACGCAATAATAATTCGATATAACGCAATAATAATTCGATAAAACGAAATAATAATTCGATATAACGAATTAATAATGCGATAAAACGCAATAATAATTCGATATAACGCAATAATAATTCGATAAAACGATATAATAATTCGATATAACGAATTAATAATTCGATAAAACGCAATAAATAAGAGTTAAATGTCACTTCCCGGGCTCCGTAGGTTGTGGCGTGCGTTTGATTTCTTGTATTGCCTAGCGCTCGCTTTCATTAATATACGGAAAACTGCTCTACCGTGTATAAACAAACAGTAGCAATCACACTGTATTCATAATCGTTTTATTGCCCCTGTAGCAGATCAGAGGCGGTCCTTAATAGGATAAGATTATAACCAGCCACTGACTGAGGCAGGTAAAGAGAAAATGAATGGTCATTCTTTTAAGAATGCATAAGGTAGCGGTAAAAAATATCATTCATAATTTTTATCACTAAAAATACTGTTGTTTTAAAGAATTAATGAAATAAACTTTAAAACAAAATTCGGATATAAAAATTCCATATTTATAAAATAAATATGTTGTCATCTAGACTCTCACTTACGAAACGTTTTACTGCAGAAAATCTATGATACTTTTCTTACTGATGAGTACCCACAACCTATGTCTTACGTCGGAATAAAAAAAAAATGAAACTTTTGTTATTTATATTCCACACGTAGGTTGTGGGTGTTCGTTAGAACAGTGTCAATGAGGTTGTCCTGACGAGTACCAACAATCTGTCTTACGTCTGAATAAAATAAATGATACTTTTCTTATATATATTCCACATGTATTTTGTGGGTGCTCGTTAAAACAAAAAATAATGAACACCCCATGTAGACCCTAGTTATCGATCAGAATTATAGCAGGGCGCTCAGTGGAAACCCAAAAACCCATAGCTTCTGTAAACGATGAGGTTTACATGGGTATACGTTTTTCTTTCTCTCACAAAACATATATTGTGGGTACTCGTTAAAACCGCCTTGCCGTGGCTGTGCTAACAAGTACCGACATTCTAAGTTTAGAGCAGAATTATGAAATAACATCGGGAAACAGCAATTTCAACGTTGTAAAGATGACACCCGTACTTCTAATTTCAAAACCCCAAAGTAGTCATTGATTCTCTACGCAGACCCCTAAATCAATTTAAAAAAAAATCTAGTAAGAAACGTCTCTTTGAAAGTGAAAACACAGATTCGCCTACACCTAAAAGGATGAAACTTTAACTTCCACACTTGACAAATGTATCTGAAGATTATATAGGTGAAGAGATTATGATGGAAATTAATGATGCCCGCCATGATACTACTGAAGACCCCTCATACCTCATTTCGAAAAACAAAAACCCGCCAAAATCAGAACCCTTGTGGATCAAGTATTTAGATGTAACTTGTACTGATAAAAATGCCATTATAAACAGCGGTAAGCTTAATTCACAAATAATAAAAAGCAGTTATGTTTTAGCAAGAAAGCAATTTCCGATGATATCAAGCCTTCAGCTGCCAGAAAAGGTCCCATAATATCTCCCGATTGAAAGACGTTGACATGTCCAAAAACAAACAGTTATGAATTCTGTTCCAAATGACAAAAGTCTAGCTTGCCAGATTCATCACACTGGTAGAGATCACTGGGTAATCTCATTTAGGGATGAGACAAACAGTATTTTTATGTTTGACAGCCTTGGATTCGACAGACAGGCCCGCTTCATAATGACACCGAGCTTGTCCCTCACATTAATTGAGACCCAAAAGCAGACAAATGGTGTTGCTTGCGCTGTTTTCGCAATCGCACACTTAGTAGAATTTTGCACAAAGCGCGTCCTTAATCCGACAGTCTGTTTTGACACGAATAAAAAAATGTGATCATATTTACTGGCTTGCATTACGTCTGAATATCCAGGTAATAGAAGGAATTCAGTATGTAAACAATCACGCATTGATTTGATCAAACACCTGATTTCAAGATGGCCCGCCAGTCAGTCAGGTGTGAATTGGTATGGAAGCGTGCTGTCAATTACTCAATTACTGTTTGATTTTACATGTATGTTGATATTGGGTAAATCATGCACAACGAAAAGTACGCCAGTATTATTACCACCTTTATGCTTTAATTTTTTTATTTGATTTGAGGTTTAACGTCCCTGTCAACACTGTAAACGTTTTGGAGCTTGTCAATTCAGTTAGGTTTAATGTATGTGGAACACACCGATCATGATTTGGAAGTCATATTATTATGCATTGCGGAAAGATTTAGCAAATCGTTCGATCCTAGCGCAAACTTGACATGTCAAATTGTGACGTGAGCCGTGTGTGAATGAGGGTATTTTTGGACGGAAATTTACAACAGTCATTAAAGTCTGTTTCATAAACGCGACGAGAGCGATAAATAGGAATGCTCAGCGGTTTACGGTCGGTTTCAGATTATGCCGCTCAATCTATTTCTCCAAGCCCCGACGGGCGGGGCCTTAGTATATGAAGTTTAAATCTGAAAATGATTATGGCGATGAATGTGTCAATTTATGTTTTATCAGCTATCGCCAGCTTTAAAGCCACGGGCAGAAACCACAATTTTTAAGCTCTTTGTTGATATACACGAGCATCAAAAGCTCTGACAAGATCGGCATTGTGCGCAGGCTATAATCAGACATGGACCTTTCAAGCACTAACAACTTTAACGGTCGATTGTTTGTCAATCGACCCAAAGTTACTAGGCATAAAAACGCTTCAGTGCTGAAGTCCATGTGACTATCACTGATTTGCATAAAACCCATATAACTTATATATAGAAAATAGTAGCGTTAATTTTATCGCAGTAGGTTATCTATAGAATCTGGACAGGAACCATGGGTCGGGCTTGACAAATGTCGTAGACCCAACTCAGACGCCACAGAACACGACGTCTTATCAGGGTCTGGACTCTTTGCTTACAGAACAGCAAATAAGGATCAGACGACGCAAAACGCAGCGTCTGATCAAGGTCTACACATTTTGCTAAAAAAAAAACTTGAATTTAAGGGTTAAACATAACCTCTTATGTCCAGGACTATTTTCCCAGCCTACACTCGGAGACAATCGACCCACCGGTATTCAATGCCTTGATATTTCATCAGCATGTTGATGAAATACCATTCAGAAAAGTTTTGAGATTAATTTTGGCGTACACTGTTGCCACGCATCCGGCTGAAAGAGCCATACAAACCGAAGTTGAAAATCTTAGCAAGTGTTCTAATGACTCTCTCTCTCTCTCTCTCTCTCTCTCTCTCTCTCTCTCTCTCTCTCTCTCTCTCAGTCGATGGCTTTGTCACAGTCTTCTGTCGAGACAAGACAATCAACGAATGAGCACTCTGTATCTTGCTAAAAGAGTGAGTGAATGTTTGAGTTTAACATCTCACCAACAGCTAAGGTCATACGGCGACGGGGCCTCGGTTTAAAGACTCATCCGAAAGTCTGGAGAAGCCCCGGGATCGATCCTGCGACCCCTGGTTTACAAGGCGAGTAGCATAACCACTGTACCACGGAGGCTTCTGTCTTGCTATTAAGGAGACAGCATGTATGACGGATAGCATAGTCATGGCATTGAGCGTAGAGGAAAATCAGATTCTCCGTCACTGACAAAACCATAAGTACGAGCGTAGTCCTAACTCCATTGTTTGGTCAAAGCAAGCTGAAAGCTTCAGGTACCTTAACTAGAAGTATGGCGAACTAGTTCACTCTCACATTCTGACCATTTCATGGAAGACGAAGACTAGGCGGCTCTCTTGAATTCCCACATTCTGTTATTGTTAGGAGCAAATGTGAGGCAATTTTCTTCCTTGGTTAAACTGCAAAGTAGTTTCACAGTTTCATTGACCATTTCGAGATCGTAACATGATAATCTTTATGACCAACGTTTCATCTTGCAACAAAATATCAATCATGGTTATACGTTAATAGGTCCTTCAATAAAACATGGTGGAACACTTGAAATTTTATCAGTTATTTTCTTACGTTTAGTTCTTATTTACATATGGCGGGAACTACCCTCTAATCAGAATCCTGGTCAGTTGCTTAAATTGGTTTCTGACATTTTGTTAACAAATCACAGGCCTAGTTTACATATAGCGGGTGTTTCAATCTATCCGTCGTACCATTGAGCCCATATAAAAGTGTCTTTTAGGCCTCTACACGGGCACAAGCGCGGAATATTTCTTTAAATCACAACTCGTTAGGCATCTGCTATCAGTTATGGCATCTAAAATGGTCCAAGAAGATCTCGTTGACATTTAAGGTCCACATGCAGTTCAGTGGGGTCACCCGTTGCGCCTTAATTGAAGCGTCAATGGGGAATTTATACAGCATGACGTATACTGAATTTTGCAACTTTTTGCAAGAGGTATAAGTTTCAGGCTCTGAGAGTTTCTTTCCTGGATTTGGAAAACGAGTACACAGAACTTACAGAACGTAACCATCACAAAGTTGTGAGTCTTGTGGGAGCACTGACTCATTGAGAATTAATACCAAAGTAACGGAGGGTACCTCGCCAAGGTAGGTCTTTAATATATGTACTTAAAACCAGATACAAGATATGCAAAAATCTCTCTCAGGATTATACGTAAGCGGTTAACCAGTGCGCCAAAAACTGGCAACTGCTCTTCTTGAATTATCGGAATGGAGAGAATGACCGAAGGAAAGATTCCATGATCAATCTCAACGGCACCGACAGGTATCGAACCCGCGTCGTCCTGATTGCCAGTCAGACGCGCATCCGACTGAGCTACCGAAGCCGGACGTTAAGTGTTGGCTACTCGATCATGAGTGTAACTTTACCGAATTCAGTGCGACAGATGTGCATTCGTATGTGTTGCTAGACACAAAAATTATGAAAAGCAAAATAGATGGGAAGCCTAAATGAGAACATGTGAGCTAAAATATCTATATGGACCAAATCCCGCTAAAATGCATGCCACATTTTTAACCGTTACCTCTTGGATATTTTTGTTCTGCTTTTACGGACCTTTAAAAATCATTTCACATATCGGGGCGATCCTTAATCAGAGTCGGGCGAAAACTGGAGTACTCGGAGAAAAGACACCTGACCTTCCGTTGCAGAACTTGGCGTTTCACATGTGATCCGAGTGGGGCTCGAATCACAGCGGTTAGAGACCCAAAGATTAAGAGTCAGCGCCCTTACCCATCAAGCCAGGAAGGCCCGGTTAATCACTTGGGCATAGTGTTTGTTTGATTTGAGGTTTAGCGTCCCCATCAACACTGTAAAGGTCATTTGGAGACGTTGCTTCCGATGTTGTGGGACTTTTACCCGACATTGAGATGAAATGACAAATCACGCCCTACTGCCCATAAAAACCGTTAGGGTTTAAGGAGAGGTCCGACTCGCATCACTTTTCCTGGGCAGGCTAAGACCTTAACTGTTTACCAGTACTCAATTCGGTCGGTTACAGCTCTGCGCGGAAGCATCGTGCAGCCCAATCTATTTCTCCAGGCCCCGATAGTGTCATTGTTTATATCTGCTATCCAGCACAATCTGAAGATGTACCTCTGTTTACCGCAGTCATAATAGCATACTGAAGGTTGTCTTTAACCGCAGCTCGAAGTTCGCTTGTGTGAAGAAGTTTTTTGATGTACTGAAAACACAATCCCACAGGGTTTAATGTGCGCGCGAAAACAGGCGTGAACACGTATTCAGTTCCTGCTTCCTCCAACATTACAACCATAATCTGTCCGACTCGGAACAGTCCCACAATATTTGAAACTACGTCTCAAAAATGACCTACACAGTGTTGAAGGGGACTTTAAACCTCTAAACAATCAAAAAAGGTGTATAGCACAGTTGTCTTTTCTAACCAGTTCTTCTGGATTTAAACACATATTTCCATTATTGTCATATGAATGCACGGCCTCGTGAAAAAAAAATCAAAAACCGTATCTATATTGCTGGCCCCACCCACAATATTTGCGGTGTTGGGGTGGTACCGGGCTTAATGAAATAGATGGGCTGCATGATGCTTCCACGCAGAGCTAAAACCGACCGCAAACGAGTACTGGAACAGCTTAGAGGATCTTAGCCTGTCAAGACAAAGTGATGCGTGTTGGACCGTCCATGCATGTACACCCTCTTAGTTTCATTGGGTGGCAGGTCTTGAGATGTCATTCCATCTCAATGTCGAGGTAAAAGTCACTCAAAATTGGAAGCAACGTCTCAGAATGACCTACATAGTGTTGACGGGGGCGATTAACCTCAAATCAAACAACATTTGCGTATGAAATACCGTATACTCCAACAAGCAAACTGAGTTTTCTGCCCGCGGAGAAATTCAACGGCTAATTCCCCCTTTGTCCATAATACATGGTGACAACAAGCGACAGTTCGCACCGCCCATCGGGGCTTGGAGAAAAAAAATGGGCTGTGTGATGTTGTCACGCAGAGGTAAAACTGACCACATATGAGTACTGGTAAACCGCTTAGAAGGCTGAGCCTGCCCAGGCCAGACCGCCCAATGCATGTAAGCCTTAGGTTTCATTGGGCGACAGGGCTTGAGTTGTCATTTCATCTTAGTGTCGGGTAAAAGTCTCACATAATTGGAAGCAACGTCCCCAAAATGCCATAAATAGTGTTGACGGGGACGTTAAACCTCAAATCAATCAATCAACAAGCTAGTGGTTCGTCAAAATAAGGGCTGATGCTGTGGAGACACGTCTATGAAAAACTTGCGTGAAACGAAACGGACTATAGACAATCATCGGTAACGCTCTTGCACAAAACTACTTCTGATTGGTTATTATGCTTGAACAGTATGACGCAGTTATAAACAATCTGTGATTACGCGAGCCCAATAGATTGACACTTGAACGGCTGTTTTGCTAGATCTTTTTGCAGTCGATAATAATTGAGACCCAAAAGAAGACAAATGGTGTTGATTGCTGTGTTTTCGAAATCTTAGTAGAATTTTGCACAAAGCGCGTCCTTAATCCGACAGTCTGTTTTGACACGAAACAAATGCGATCACATTTACTGACTTGCATTACGTCTGAATATCTAACCTGTTTCCCGGCCCCCGCCCATAGGGGCTTGGAGAAATATATGGGCTGCATGATGCTTCCACGCAGAGCTGAATCCGGCCCGCACACTAGTACTGGTAAACCGCTTAGAGGATCTAAGCCTGTCCAGGAACCGCGGTGCGAGGCGGACCGTCCATGCTTATAAACCCTACTGGTTTCATTGGGCGACAGGGCTTGAGATGTCATTTCATCTCAGTGTCGGGTAAAAGTCCCACAAAATTGGAAGCAACGTCTCCAAAATGACCTTTACAGTGTTGACGGGGACGTTAAACCTCAAATCAAACAAACAAACTAACCTGTTTCCGAATAATTCCAAAACGGCCCATAAGAAAAGGAAACAGGACAAAATGTAGGTCAATTCCTATCAATTTACATTGTTATTGCTGATTACCAAACTGCGTAGGAGAAATGGTGAAATGCGAAGGGTGCCGAATTTCATATCACAAGTTTTGTGTAAAAATACGTCCGACTTTTCCTGCCCAACTAATAAATTTGTATGCGATAAATGTTTAAAGTAATTATGATCTTACTCGTTTTTAAAAAAGATACTCAACCACCAGGGTCCTTTGATGGGAGACCACCTTTTGGACTGTTCATTTATTTACTATAAATGAATCAAATCTCATTTGTAGATTGCATCATGTTTAAGCAGCCCTTTGTCGAAGTTGACACATAAAATATCCAGGTAATAGGTGGAATTCAGTAGCGTTGATTTCATCGAACACCGGATTAAAGACGGCTCCCCAGTCAGTCAGGTGTGAATTGGTATGAAAGCGTGCCGTCAATTACTGATTGATTTATGTTGATATTGGAGTACGCCAGTATTATTACCACTTTTATACTTTAAATGTTTTATTTGATTTGATTTGAGGTTTAACGTCCCTGTCAACACTGTAAAAAATTTGGAGACGTTGCTTCCAGTTTTGGGGGACTTTTACCCGGCATTGAGATGAAATGTGGGACTTTTACCCGACATTGAGATGAAATGACATCTCAAGCCCTATGGTCCAATGTTACCAATAGGGTTTTTAAGCATGGGCGGTCCAACTCGCACCGCATTGCTAGGCTGGCTATAATCCTCTAAGCGGTTTACCAGTACTCGTGTGCGGGTCGGTTTCAGCTCGGCGTGGAATCATCATGAAGCCCATCTATTTCTTCAAGCCCCGATGGGCGGGGGCTAAAGGTTTTTACGGTTAAACTGGGGTTAACATTGTATGCATTGTTTTTCTTGTTTCTGCTCCAAACATAGATTGTGACCGGTACACGTTAGAATTGCCTCGCCGAAACTGCTCTACAATACCTACAATCTTAGAAGTTTGCAATATATCAGATGATTTTCTGATTTTTTCTTAGCATTATTTAAAAGTTCTGGTACTCGCTATAACATCTACAAAAGATCAAGTTCTAACGAGTATCAATAATGTATTTAGTACTTACAATGAGTTTGGCAACTTCTAGCAATCTCCGTGTTCTAGTGGTTAAGCTACTCGCCCCATAAACCAAAGAGACGTGGGTCGATTACGGGCTTCTCCAGGCTTTCGGAGGAAATTTCAGACTGAGGTATTTAACCGTATGATCTAAGCTGTTGATGATGCGTAAAACTCACCACACACACACACACACACACACACACACACACACACACACACACACACACACACACACACGTTTCCAGTTTCCATAACCCAAGCAGATATAGTACTCTTTATAGGCAGTACTCTATGAAACTTCAAACTGAGGTATTTACTCCGGATGATCTTAGCTGTTGATGATGCGTAAAACACACACACACACACACACACACACACACACACACACACACACACACACACACACACGTTTCCATAACCCAAGTACTCTATATAGGCATAACTCTATATAGGTGTCTAGTGATGTCAGCAATTTATTATGAATGCAGCAACATTGTCATTTGGGCCATTAAATATAAACAATTAAATGAATAAAATAATTAAAAATAAATAAACACATAAATAAACACATACGCTATGAAAATTACACAATATCACCATATTTAATAAAACTTCAGCATTTCAGCAGATCAGCGTTTTAGTCACTATCTGCTGATCAGCAACCTGCTGAATTCAGCGTGTTTTTCAGCGTTTTAGACAGGCCCCGATAACTCACCCGTGCAACATAGTGCATTTTTCAAATCTACAAAATGGCTACTTTTCTGATGAAAATCCTTGATGATTTTGTTATTAATGTTCACAACATAGGTCGAGGGTAATCATTAGAATCGCCTCACTGAGGCGGTTCTAACGAGTACCAACAACCTATGTATTGGAGTAGAAATAAGAAAAAATAGTATACACCCCCGTAAACCCAAGTGTTCTCTTTATAAAGTGGGATGAAGGGGGTCTTCATTTCACGGACTTGTTCACGTGATGCTGACCGGCTCAAAATTGTGTTATGCTGTGCTTTTTTCAGCATGTAGGAAGATACATGTAATGATAAGTTTTTTATATTTTATTTGTCCCTGTGGTAATCCGAAGCTAAAAACTAAACGCATAATTTCAATCGAACAATGTTCGGAACTTCCAACTGGCAATTCTGGTTTAAACTTTTCTGCAATCATTATGATAAGATACCCGTGCGATATAATCCATTATTTCACATCTACAAAATGGCTACTTTTCTAATGAAAATCCGTGATATTTTTCTTATTTATACAGCAAATATAGGTTGCGGGTGCTCGTTAGATCCGCCAAATTGAGGCGGATCTAACATGTACCCACAAACTATGTCTTGGAGCAGAAATAACAAAAATAATGTATTCCCCGTAAACCGCAATTTTCTCTACATAAAGTAGGGTTTAAGGGGGTCTTCATTTCATGGACTTGTTCCCGTGATGAATTTCTCATTGGAAATCCAAATAGCTTGCTCGAGGGTTTACCACTCACTTTCAAAGTAGAAGTAAAACAAAGATCAGGAATCGATACAATTAACTTACTCCACCCATCAAAGACATCAAAGGGAAAGAAACACAAACATGAAACCTAAACAAAGGAAGGTCATAAGGACAGTTACTTTCTCACAAAATGGCCAAATGGCCATCCAAAACAAAAGACACAAGTGATACAAGCAGTAAGAAATAAACAACATAAATAAACCGCAACAGAAGAACCGCCTTGGAACGGTCAGTGGGAAGAATTCCACTTGGGGGGGGGGGGGGGGGGGGGGGGTAAATCTATTTTTTCTACTTCTTGTACCCGTCCTTTTCTCTGTTTAACCGTATTAACCAATAAGATTACAGCAGTCTAATATAAATATCCAATCAAGCATATCATTACAAAATGCTGACAAGAAAATACTGGGGAAAATATTTGAAAATAATAAAACCGAAAATGTGCAAGTATAATATGAGCTTTATAGAGGATCTAACATGAGTGTTCATGTATTATCGAATTTATTAAACGAGTTGAGGAAAAGGGATAAAATGCGAGGCTTTGTCGAGCATTTTATTCCTTTTCCCCAACGAGTTTAATAAATTCGATAATACATGAGCACGAATGCAAGATTCTATTCATCATATGACATTTAAAACGTATTTTATTCACGATTGTTTAATAAAAATGTCAATATTCCGCCATTAATAAACGCGTCGTCGTTAAGGACGTCGTACATGTAACGTTACGGGACGTAACTAGCTAATTTGCATATTTAATTCACTAGTGGATTATCGGAAATATTACATGGCGTTATAACACTCTTAGACGCGACGTCATATGATAAAATTATTTATTGACATGCAATGTGGGAATCAAAATGAAGCTTGTGATTTGAAAGTTTTTCATATCCACGATTTATATTTTCAAATAAAGGTTCCAGATGACATTGCAACAACGTCAAAAATGTCGCGCTTTTGCTTTTATCTTTGTTTTCGGCGGATTTTTCCTCAAGGTATTTATTTTGCATTTTGATCAGTCGGTTTAATCGCTAATTACATCTCCCATCGGGGCTTGAAGAAATAGATGGGCTCCATAATGCTTCCAAGCAGAGCTGAAACCGACCCGCACACGGGTACTGGTAAACCGCTTAGAGGATCTAAGCCTGCCCAGGCAAAGCGGTGCGAGTCCATGCTTATAAACGCTATAGATGTCATTGGGCGGTAGGGCTTGAGAAGTCATTTCATCTCAACGTCGGGTATAAGTCCCACAAAATTGGAAGCAGCGTCTCCAAAATGACCTTTACAGTGTTGACGGGGACGTTAAACTTCAAATCAAACAAACAAAAACTAGTTATATGTACATGTACGTCAATAATGCCAATTAGCTCATTGAACCGATAGCCATGTATATACAGTCGAACTTCAATGGCTCGAACACCGGGGACCTCGAAAATCTCTTCGAGACAGGGGTAGTTCGAGCCACTGAGGGTTACTGTCAGGAGGCATAACGAGATACTTTTAGACATCTTTCCGGTGTTTTATACTGAAAATGTATGCTGTGTGTACTCATTAGAATCGCTAATGAGTACACACAGCATACATTTGCAAGATAAAAGACTAAATTCTCCTTAATTATCCCGCACTATTTCTTGTATGTAGAGGAGTTTCCTAGGGACTCAAGAATGAGTTCGACTCCGCCATGGTAAACGAGCCATCGAAGTTCTACTGTACAAGCAAAAAGAAAAACGCCTTAAACTGCAAACGCTAAGCTTATGCCCGCTTGAATAGACAGGAATCGATATAATTAACCCACAGCTCCCATCAGAGACACCAAAGGGAAAAGAGCACAAACATGAAACAACTAGACCCTAATGGAAACATCAACAGCGGAAAGCCAAAAGGACAGTTACTTTCCCACAAAATGGGCAATTGGCTCTCCAAAACAAAATAATATAAGCGATACACACACTTAAAGACAAACCATAACAAAAATAAACCGCGACAGAAGAACCGCCTTGGAACGGTTGGTGAAACAAATTCAACTAGGGGGCTTAAATCGATTTTACGTGGCCACAATTCTCGCCCTTATTTCCGTCGCGATTAGACAAATAATAGACGTTTCCGAGAACCTAATCTTATGCTCCGCCTACTTGGTTACTGTTGCTACGTCCCACAAGCTTTGCAGCCAATATGGCGGAAACAAAGAAAGTCTGTGTAGATCTCGGAGGAGATTTATCAAGTATTCCGGACAATATTGGCGTTTCTTACTTACCGAGACATAAAACTTTGACAAAAAAAAAAACAAAAAAACACACACACACACACACACAAATAAAAACAGCCTAACCAACGGGCTAAGGAATTATAAAATAGACCAGAGATCATGCTATGAGCATATACTACATGAGCCAACACACCCACCGCACTAGTCTGCTTAATTACTAAGACACGAGATTTCGCGCATCTCTCTTTGAAAAACCAGCAGACTATAAAAGGGCAGTTGCAATCCGCGACGGCCCCAGTCAGACTGCACAAATGCGCAGGCTGATCCCAGTCCTTGTTGCCCGCATAAGCCCCAACGCTGGCCCCGCAGCACACCAATCATACAATGTTTGTGACTGCACTGCAGTCTGAGGAGAAAAATCTGTAAATAAAAAAAATCCAGTCGAGTGCCCCGACCGGGGGAATAAACCCACGAAACTCGGGTTACAAAGCGAGCGACACAACCACCAGGCCCGGACCAACCAGACCAGTCAGTTATGCACTCTATATGGATATTTATTATGGTCATACTACTACATTCTTCCATACTACTGAGAAACATTTGTTTCAAATGTTTAGGAGATACTAATGTAATATGACATTTCCAGCTTCTTTTGACTCCGCTACATCTGCCCCACCCCTGGGCTCAATCGGTAATCATCGTGGCACCAGGCACCATTGTAGTAGGAGGAGGAAAAAATCTGCTAAGAAAAATCCAGTCGAGTGCCCCGACCGGGGACTGAACCCACGACCTGGGGTTACAAAGCGAGTGACGCAACGACCAGGCCAAAAGGCCCGGAGCAGTTAGACCGGTCATTTATGCAGTCTATATGTATACACTCATGTTTGTTTGATTTGAGATTTAACGTCCCCGTCAACACTGTAAAGGTCATTTTGGAGACGTTGTTTCCAATTTTGTGGGACTTTTACCCGACCTTCAGATGAAATGACATCTTAAGTCCTGCAGCCCAATTATGAAACCAATAGGGTTAATAAGCATTGACGGGCCGACTCGCACCTCTTTTCCTGGGAAGGCTTAGATCCTCTAAGCGGTTCACCAGTAGTCGTGTGCGGGTCGGTTTCAGCTCTGTGTGGAATCATCATGCAGCCCATCTATTTCTTCAAGCCCCGATGGGCGGGGGCCATAATATATTAAGTACATATTTATCTCAATATGGCTGTACTACAACATGACAACTGTTTCACAGTCCTAATAATAAAGTTCCTACACAACCCCATTACCCTGAAATGCCCTTCCCCACTATCGCGTTTCTTTGTTTGTGGGAGAAAATGGTCGTTAGTGACCAACGCAGCGGCACTAAATAAAATCGATTTTTTCGATTGGATGAAACAGCGCTCTTGATTGACAGCTCGTAAACGTCTATTAGTTCAGTCCACATGAAGGCCTCCTAACTCATCAGTGCAACATCTCTGAGAACACAAAAATCAAACAACCACAGAGATAAAACAAGCTGTTTATGGGTGTTTACAAATCTTTGACTTTGGACAAAGAATTTTCTGAAGGCGAATTTTTTTCGCGCGCTAAGAAAGTTCTAGTCCTTAATTATTCATCATCATCATCATCATCATCATCATCATCATCATCATCATCATCATCATCATCATCATCATGATTATTTTTATTTCTGTTTTTACGGCATAACAAATGACCTAAAGTAGTGTTGTTTAGACCGTTCTAACGGGTACCCACAATCCTTGTTTTTGTGCATAAATAAGAAAAAGTAATGTGTATCTATAAACATCGGGCTTGAGGGGTTTAAATTATAAAGGCGTAATTGCGTGATGAATTATTCTTTCATCGGTAAAGAAGACAAACGGTCTTTGAGGCGGTTCTAACTGGTACCCACAATCTATGGCGCACGTGCGTACGTGCGTGTGTGCGTGCCTGCGTTTTAATGCAGACTTATGAAAAATATCAGGAGTTTTATCTGAAAGTTTTATCTTTTGGTGGTTCTTAGCAATATACAGTAAAATTTCTATATTAAGACCACCTTTGGGACTGTTCAAAAGTGGTCTTAAAGACCACTTTTTGAACAGTCCCAAATGTGGTCTCTGATCAGATGACAGTGTTTGCAGAGACCGGCCCCGATAGCTCAGTTGGTAGATTGTCCGCTCCGGGGAACGGGAGGTCACGGGTTCGATCCCGGGCCGCGACATACCAAAGTCGTTAAAAATGATACTAGCTGCTCCTCGCTTGGCACTCTGATTTACGGGGTGCAGCTAGGACTGGTCGACCTAGTGTCAGGATAATGTGACTGGGTGTGGTATCATGTAATGTGTCTGGGGCATGATACTTCAGTGAGGCAGCACTATAAAAGTGAGCATTGAGCTCCCTGTCGCAACCAGACACCGTCGTGATATGACTGAAAAATTGTTGAAAGCGACGTTAAACCCGAATTCACACACACACACACACACACACACACACACACACACACACACACACACACACACACACACACACACACACACACACACACACACACACACACACACATACACACACACACACACACACACACACACACACACACACACACACACACACACACACACGCTGTTTGCAGAAAAGACACAGAAAGAATAACTGCAACCTACTAAATAAGCATCTAAAAGCAGATTTAGTCTTAATTTTAGGTGGTCTTAATAGCGAAATAATTGGCGTGTTTTCGCAATGTGGTGAATATGACTAAATGATGCTTATTAGGTTTCTGGAAAATTAACAGGAAGTCTCGGAAACAAACTGCTTTCCAAATTACATGTTAAAGAGACAGATGCGCTAGCTGCTTATCAACCTATTCAGTACCAGAAAACCCAAAACGGGTACCCTGACAAACAGTGCAGGCCCTGATCAGACGCCGCAGAACGCGGCGTCTGATCAAGGCCTACACTATTTGCAAAAGGTTCAGCCATTTTCCAAATCAACTTTGATGAAAACACAACCTAACACCCCTAAATTTTGAAATGGATTCCTGCTATACGTGTATATAAGGAGGAAGATTCCATTTGGTACAAAAAGGATTAATGAGGCAGATGTGCTAGGTGCTAATTAATTCTAGTTTAAGAAAACTACACAAATACGGCTATTTGTGTAATTTCTATTATTTAAAGGCATTTATTCTTGATTATTGAGGACTATCATTTAATTACACAATATTATGTAGCCCTCAGTGCTGACTGAAGAGAAATTTTATGTCTTGAACAGGTAAGGGGTCTCCTTTGGGAAAATCACTAGTCTACAAAGTGTTGACTGGAGCGTTCATTACTGATTTCCCCCCTTAAGTACCTCAGTCGGGGGAGTCAACAAGAGCTACTAACCACCCTATTTAGGGGCCGCCTTTGATCTGCTATAGACAGAAAATAAAGCAATCATGAACACACGGTGTATCCTACTGTTACAAGAATAAATGCCTTTAAGTGGACAGAAAAAAGACGATGAGTGTTTGTTTGTTTGATTTCAGGTTTAACGTCCCCGTCAACACAGAATATGTCATTTTGAGACGTTGCTTCCAATTTTGTGGGACTGTTACCCGACATTGAGATGAAATGACAGCTCAAGCTCTATCGCCTCATGAAACCAAAAGGGTTATTAGGCTTTCACGGTCCCGACTGGCACCGCTTTGCCTGGACAAGCTTAGATCCTCTAAGCAGTTTACCAGTACTCGTGTGCGGTCGGTTTCAGCTCTTCGTGGAAGCAGCATGCAGCCTATCTATTTCTTTAGGCCCCGATAGGCGTCGGCCGTGGGACGATGAGTGTGTATACGTTTTTTTCGTGATAATCTTATGATTCTGTTTAAAATAAAAATACGCTGTGTGTTCTCATTATAATCACCTCATCGAGGCGATTCTAACAAGTTCAAACAACATACATTTTCAAGATCCAATAAAAAAATTCAACCACACTTAACCCAATCAATATAAGTACAGTAATATTCCTATGCTAAGCCCACCTTTGGGACTGTTCAAAAGTGGTCTTAAAGACCACTTTTGCACAGTCCCAAAGGTGGTCTCCAACTAGAGCACACTTGATGTTGTAAACATAAGTGAAGTTCCCTGAAACCCTTTTAATATGCTTTTGAGAGCATTAAGGTAGTCTTAACATTACCAAAACATACCTATGCAAATACATTCCCACCTTTATCGCCGAAAAAATGAAAAATTTAAGATGAAAAATTGGGATATTTTTCTTATTTCTGCTCAAAATAAAGATTGTGGGCACTCGTTAGAACCGCCTCATTGAGGCGGTTCTAACGAGTACACACAATTTATCTTTTAGAGCAGAATAAGAAAAATAAGGTATACCCTTGTAAACCCCAGTTTTACTGTATAAAAGTGGGGTTCAAGGGGGTCAAAATTATATAGGCATGTTTACGTGATGATAGCGGAATTGTACTGTATCTTCAGTTGTGAGTAAATGTTTCTGTGTATGATTATGAACAACAAATCAGTGCTGAAACAATCGGTATTACACTATACACAGTCGTTTCATGGTTATTTGGAAAATATTAAAACGATTGCCCCGATGTACTGTGGACACAGTTGGCCTCGATGTTACACTATTACACAGTTATTCCATGGTAGTTTGGAGAATATTGAGAACTATTGACCCGATGTACTGTTGACGACCTCATGCACCATTACCCTCGATGTTACACTATTAAATAGTTAATGCATAGTAGTTTGGAGATTATTAAAAACTGTTGTCCTGAGGTACTGTTGATGACGTGATGCACCATTGCCCTCGACGTTACACTATTAAACAGTTAATTCATGGCAGTTTGGAGAATAATGAAAACTATTTCCCCTCGGTACTGTGGACGCATGATGCTGTATTGCTCTCGACGTTACACTATCAGTTAATTCATGGCAGTTTGGAGAATATTGAAAACTATTGCCCCTCGGTATCTTGGACGACCTGATGCATTATTGCCGTCGACGTTAAACTATCACAGTTATTTCAATATTGAAAGCTTTTGTCCCGAGGTACTGTTGACGGCATGATGCACTATTGCCCTCGACGTGACGCTATTAAACAGTTAATTCATGGCAGTTTGAATACTATTTACAACTATTGTCCTGAGGTACTGTTGACGACATGATGCACTATGTTCCTCGATGTTACACTATCAAACAGTTATTTTAATATTGAAAGCTTTTGCCCCGGGGTACTGTTGACGACATGATGCACAATTGCCCTCGACTTTTCACTATTAAACAGTTAATTCATGGCAGTTTGGAGAATATTGAAGACTGTTGCCACTCGTTACTGTGGATGACCTGATGCATTATTACCTTCGACGTTACACTATCATACAGTTATTTCAATATTGAAAACTATTGCCCCTCGTTAATGTGGACAACCTGATGCATTATTGCCCTCGACGTTACACTATCATACAGTTATTTTAATATTGAAAGCTATTGTCCCGTGGTACTGTTGACGACATGATGCACAATTGCCCTCGACGTTCCGCTATTAAACAGTTAATTCATGGCAGTTTGGAAAATAATGAAAACTATTACCCCTCGGTACTTTTGACGACATGATGCACTATTGGTCTCGACGTTACACTATTAAACAGTTAATTCAGGGCAGTTTGGAGAATATTGAAAACTATTTTCCCGTGGTACTGTTGACGACATGATACACAATTGCCCTCGACGTTCCGCTATTAAACAGTTAATTCATGGCAGTTTGGAGAATAATGAAAACTATTACCCCTCGGTACTTTTGACGACATGATGCACTATTTCTCTCGACGTTACACTATTAAACAGTTAATTCAGAGCAGTTTGGAGAATATTGAAAACTATTGCCCCTCGGTAGTGTGGACGACCTGATGCATTATCGCCCTCGAAGTTACAACTATCACACAGTTATTTCAATATTGAAAACTATTGTCCCGAGGTACTGTTGACGACATGTTGAACTATTGCCCTTGACGTTACACTATTAAACAGTTAATTCATGGCAGTTTGGAGACTATTTAAAACTACTGACCCTCGGTACTGTGTGATGCACTATTGCAATGGTGAATCAGGTCGTCCACATTACCGAGGGGAAATAGTTTTGACTACACATCACGAAAACACGCGAATATAATTTTGACCCCCTCTTCATGTAGTAAAATTAGGTTTACAGTGGAAAACCTTATTTTTCCGATTTCTGCTGTAAAATATTGATTGTGGGTACTCGTTAGAACCGTCTCGATGAGGCGGCTCTAACGAGTACCCAAAATCAATATTTTAAGCAGAAATTTGAAAAATATGCAAAATTTTCATAGTAAAATTTTCTTTTTTTTTCAGTGATAAGGGTTACAATGTATTTATATAGGCGTGTTTTCGTAACGATAAAATATCTGTTTTTGTAATAATTATCCAAACAATCGAATGCACTATATAAAAGACCAAATGAACAGTTTTCCAGAGATATGATAGTTTCAGATCTAGAAATAAGACATTTGTTTTCCGTCATTTTTATGACTTTAACATAAGGCCGGTGGGTCAGGCCTCAGATTCTATGATGCTTCCAGCGTAAAGGCTTATGTTGGTTGGTACCTGATGCTCTGTCTCTGGTTGGGCCCATCAGAGTCAAACTGTTGGCATTTCAGTGGTTTCTTGCTGTCGAGTCCTCACCGTTGTTTCATCTCTGTGGTTGTTTGATTTTTGTGTTCACGGAGATGTTGTACTGATAAGTTAGGAGGCCTTCATGCGGACTGAACAAATCATTTGTCTCAATCGCGACGGAAGCAAGGGCGAGGATTGTGGCCAGGTAAAATCGATTTAAGCCCCACAGTTGAATTCTATTCCGCTTAACGTTCCAAGGCGGATCTTCTGTCGCGGTTTATTTTTATTATGGTTTGTCTGTGGCTGTTTGTGTCGCTTGTATTTTATTTTGGATAGCCTATTGGCCATTTTGTGGGAAAGTAACTGTTCTTTTGACTTTACGCTGTTGGTGTTCTCATTAGCGTCTGTTGTTTCATGTTTGTGTTTCTTTCCCTTTGGTGTCTCTGATGGGAGCTGTGGGTTAATTGTACCGATTCCTGATCCTTGCCTCCACTTCGTTTTTTTAACAGTTTGCAAACTCAGCATATATAAAGAACACACTAGCCGTGTTTTCACTTGGTTCTTAATAATGCTAAGGTGGAAAGATGGGTTCCACAAATGCAAATATTATCAAGACCAAACGTCGTTAAATAGAACCATCCAATAGTAAAATTATTGGACGGTGAAATAGTTCACTCGGGTTTAAACTGGTTTAAACTCACCCTATATAGCCAGAAATATATGACTTGATATGCCCCATTGTATCGGGTCGAGTAGATGTTTTCAGATCAAAGTACATCACGCGTCGAGTGTTTTGAGAAAGGGGTTATAGTCCGGGATTTGAGACCAGATTTTGAAAAATTTAATGCACCCAAAATTCTCACGCTTTGTTTGTGACGTTTCATTGAGATAGAAGCCTAACCTATGTGACATGTTATTATTTAGCAAATCTGGTGGGGAAAAGGGGTTGAAAATTCTATGAGTTTACACCCACCCCCATGCGAATGGGGTAATTGGATTAAGTTTAGTTATGTGTAGCTTGCGCTTACAGCTGCATGTTGATTTATTGCATCAGCCAAAATATTTGTCAATACTCGAAGACACCAAAATGCATGATATGGCGTAATTACATCCGGTGTTACCATAAATTTTGACCACGGAAATTTTACCCCCAAGAAATTTGGTAAATTTTACACTTTTTTGTGCTAAATGATTTTTAGTATCTTTTTAAACACATTCTTTTCGTCAGTATGCAGGACTGTTATTTTTGCACATACGTGTGAAACTTGATGACTCTGTGTCAATCTGGGCATGAACAAGGGACTGAGATACCTATGGACTCTTTTGTCGTTTTTTTCCTGCTGTGTCACAGATTGTGATAAAAATCCATATTAAAACATATATAAAATAAATTATTTTACTGGCTGGTTATAGATGCATCATGACAGGGGCCAACAGATATATTTTTGAAACGTTACCGATGGCCATTTCCTTCTGTTATTTTATTTAGCGAGGTGAATATACATCACTAAGTAGAAGTAAAACAAAGATCAGGAATTGATACCATTAACTTACTCCATCCATAAAAGACACCAAAGGGAAAGAAACACAAACACCAAGCGACCAGACCACAATGGAAACCTAAACAAAGGAAGGCCATAAGGACAGTTCCTTTCCCACAAAATGGCCATATGGCCATCCAAAATTAAAAGACACAAGTGATACACACAGTAAGTAACAAACAACAACATAAATAAATCGCCACAGAAGAGCCGCCTTGGAACGGTCAGTGGAAGATTTCCACTGGGGGGCTTAAATCGATTTTACGTGGCCACAATCCTCGCCCTTACTTCCGTCGCGATTTAGACAAATAATTTGTTCAGTCCGCATGAAGGCCTCCTAACTCATCAGTGCAACATCTCCGTGAACACAGAAATCAAAGAACCACAGAGGTGAGACAACGGTGAGGACTCGACAGCAAGAAACCACTGAAATGCTGGAGCAAAAGAAAACCAACAGTTAGACCCCGACGAGCCCGACCAGAGACAGAAGCATATTTGTCAGCGATGAACTATCAAGTGATTCTCTAAACTTGTGACTTGAATCTATCAATATTTAATGAATACATTGTATATTTCAAGATTCATTATCCAGAGTTTTCGGTTTGTGCTGAAGGCTCCCCAACTAACATCGACATTATTATATTTTAAACACGTTAATGTTATTGGCCACAACAAGGACTCTTTTGAAATCTTACTGGGTACCTTATTTTCTGGTAAGTCGCACGAGCCGGTTCTAACGAGTACCAACAACCTATGTCTTGGAGCAGAAATAAGGAAAATAATGTTTATCCCCCGTAAACCCTAGTTTTCTCTATATGAAGTGGGTTTTAGGAAGGTCTTTATATCACGGACTTGTTCACGTGATGGCGTAATAATTTACTATGTTAACACGGGGCTCTATTTTCTCACTGGTGATTAGGTCATACAGTAACGCTAAAAGTAGTGCCGAAATCACTTCTCATTTCACTGGAGCTACGCTGCAAGAACTACGCTCCAAAAACCGGTAACTACTAAAAACCGAACATTAGACAAAAACGGATAATTATTTTGATAGAAAACATCACAAATATTTAGACATGCTGCGAAGGTCTAATTAATAAAGATGATTGAAAAATAAACGAAGCGTTCCTGATAAATATATATATAAGGCAAATTAATCAAAAGCTTTTGATACTGTAGACACGTGTATAAAATAGCAACTTCTCCTGCAAATACTTGATTAACAGCAGTGTATTAATAGAAAAAAATTACGTATATGTGTAAACTGGGCAGAATGGAAACAATCTAAATTAACGAGACCGGCTGTGGTTTATGGTAGCATCCACTAAATACTGGGAGGTGCCGGGTTTTATCACTTTGGGACCGAGCTTTTAGTTGCGCTCTAAATACCAGACTTGCTTCCATTCGATATATATACCATGATTTATTTCAATGTGAGAAAATGATAGGTATTAAGGGACCAAAATGATGCATGTTTTATAAATATATCTGCAAGCTCTAAGACATTTTTGCTGATTTTATATGGTCACCCCTCCTTTAAAAATGTTGGTTTGTATAACTCCGTTCTAGTAGGTACACAAACATATATATATGGCTCGGATTGGGCGTAGGCTTGGCCTATATATGCCCTCTCCTTGGGTACCAAAATGGACAGACAGTAATACAGAGTACATTAACACAATACAATGACAAACTGATCATCTGGGATACAAACATTATGCTTCCATAATACATTACACTAGTAAGGCGGAGAGATAGATGCTGCAGAAAGAAGATAGTGTGGTATATACTTATACAATAGATGAGTTTGCTGTTCCCATGACCTGAAGATGATCATATTTTATCGAGGTCATGCTCGACTGATTTTCATTCCAGAGTTATGGCCTGATTTGGTCAGTTTTGGCTATTTTATCAACAGAAGTTAATGTCTCCGTAACTCCTCCTACAGTTTTCAAGGGATTTTGATGAAACTTTCCAGTTATTGTTCCAATGACCTGAAGATGATAATATTTTATCAAGATCTTGATATACTGATTTTTACCAGAGTTATGGCCCTATAAGTGTTTTAGCCACTTTATCAACAAAGATTATTGTCTCCGCAAATCCTACCGCAGTTTTCAAGGGATTTTGATAAAACTTTCCCGTTATTTTATCCAGGTCATGCTTGATTGATTTTTGACAGATTTATATAACGACCCTTTGTCACTTTTAGTCGTTTTATCAACAGAAGTTCTTGTCTCTGCAATTTTTCCTACAACTTTCAAGGGATGTTGATGAAACATTCTAGCTATTGTTCCCATGACCTGAAAATGATTATATTTCATCGAAGTCATGCTCGACTGATTTTTACAAAAAAATATGGCCCTTGTCAGTTTAGCCATTTTATCAATAAAAGTTCTTGTTATACTGCAAAGAACTTTTCAGGCGTTTGATTGGATAGCGCAAGGGCAGTCATATTCGATATACCCCGTGAGCAACAATATGATAACCTCTCGTGTTTGCCTTCGCTGAAATGCGATGCCCGCCATCTCGAATTTACTGTAGTTGGTAAGAATATAAGCAAACTATTTTCATGCACAATCAAGATTTCCAGGCAAATATCGTTCTCAGGCGGGGAACAGAGGATCATATTAAAAACTGTCTCCACAACTTCTCCTACCGTTTTCAAGGGTCATTGATGAAATGTTCCATTTATTGTTCCAATTACCTGAAGATGACCATATTTTGTCGAGGTCCTGCTCGACTGATTTTCACCAGAGTTATGGTTCTTTGCCGGTTTTAGCCATTCTACCAATAGAAAATTTTGATTCCGCAACTCCAAAAACATGGTTTACGGCATATATGATATAAATATGTTCCACATACTGACATTTCAAATGTCGGGGACACTTGACCTGTGGCCTTTTATTTAATTGAAAGTGAAATATGTATAAACAAATATGATTTAAATTGTGTCTAAAGGAACAAAATCTGAATTATAACGTGAACAAGTCCGTGAAATGAACACCCCCTAAATCCCACTTTATATAGAGAAAACTGGGGTTTACGGGGTATACATTATTTTTTCTTATTTTTGCTCCAAGACATAGGTTGTGGGTACTCGTGAGAACCGCCTAAATGAGGCGGTTCTAACAAGCACCCACAACCGATGTTTGCAGCATTTATATGGAAAATATCACGGTCTTTCCTGAGAAAAGTAGCCATTTTGGAAACGTGAAAAATGCACTATGTTGCACGGGTGTGTTATCGTAAAGTTTGTCAAATAAATAAATGACAAAAAAATAAAAATAAATAGAAGACCCTCTTTATTACGAAGCACCTTCTCCTACACCTTACCGTTATAAATAATGTTGCCGCTATAAAAATCCTAATAAAGAGTAAAATAAATGGTTATAAATGGCCTTTATTTTTCAGTTACCCCAAGAAACAGATGCTGTGGACATTGTTAGAATCCCCGCGTCAAGGCGATTCTAACAAATATCAACAACGTATGCTTCAATGAGACGTTTCTAATGAGCATCAACAACCTATGATTGCAGAGTAAATAAGAAACCTATCATGAATTTTCATCAGAAAAGCAGCCATTTAGGGGATGTGAAAAATTCACCATGTCTCACGGGTGTGTTATCGTAATCCAATTAAAATCAAAAATGAGTTCCTTTAAGAGCAATGAAAACATTCATAAGAAAGAAGATGGGTCATACTACGTAGTTTCGGCTAATAAAGCCTCATCAGTGACCCTGTAATGATCCGACAACGACAGCCAGAGGAAACATACTGCAATTTTGCGAATTTCGAATAGGCAGTCGATTCAAAGACTGAATTAATTAGTTTAATTAGTTTGGCCAGCAACAAAAATGGTTGAAATGTTTTATGTAATGTATAAAATTAGAACGCACCAACAGAAAGTGAAATTCATCCCCTACTTTCCAAATATTTTGAATTGCAATTCTCTTGATGTAAGCTAATTAAGTGTCCCATTCTAAACTATATAAGGTGCATGGATAAAAGGTTTATAATTTCAAATGACAGCAAATTTAGGCACAACCATCACTGAGACAAGCCCGTTTAATTCTGACCCCCTTGAACCTCACGTTTATATAGCAAAACTGGGGTTTACAGGGTTAAACCTTATTTTTCTTATTACTACTCTGAAATATAGATTGTGGGTACTCGTTAGAACCGCCTCGATGAGGCGGTTCTAACGTGTACCCACAATCTATATTTTGAGCAACAAAAAGACTAAAAATCACAATTTTTCATCTCAAAATTTTCGTTTTTTCGGCGGTAAAATTCACAATGTATTTGTATAGGCGTGTTTTCGTAATGCTTCTGAAAAATCAATGTGTGGAAACAAAATCTAGTCTTTAGTTTCAAACTTTAAATTCTATTTTTGCTTTCAAAGACATTAAGCTGTCACAGACTTTTCGAGTGGCAGTCCCTAAATATCTACATTTAAATGAACAATGTGTTGTCGCTGTTGTATTTTCTGTACCATTGTCAATAGGTCTGTACCATTGTCAATTTGTGCTCACGGAGATGTTACACTGGTGAGTTAGGAGGCCTTCATGCGGACTAAACAAATTATTTTTCTGGATCGCGATGGAAATAAGGGCAAGGATTGTGGCCACGTATAATCGATTAAAGCCCCCCAGTGGAATTCGTTACCGCTGACCGTTCCAAGGCGGTTCTTCTGTCGCGATTTATTTTTGTTATGGTTTGTCTTTAGGTGTTTGTGTCGCTTGTGTTATTTTATTTTGGATAGCCTATTGGCCATTTTGTTGGAATGCAACTGTCCTTTCGGATTTCCGCTGTTGATGTTTCCATTAGGTCTGTTGTTACATGTTTGCGTTTCTTTCCCTTTGGTGTCTCTGATAGGAACTATGGGTTGATTGTATCGATTCCTGATCATTGCCTCTACTTCTACTTTGCAGGGCCCAAGCATTTGTACTTTGTACTAAATGAGTTCCTATCTAGCTTAAGCAATGTCAATCCTTACCAAGATCAACTAATCTAAGCATGTTTGTGATTTCCAGATTGTGACCTACTTTCAAACCCACTTCTAAGTTTATTTGCACTAAACACACAAGAAAAAAACTCATTGAACAATATTTTCATAATTCGTCATTTGTCTTTAAACAAGACTTCGGCCTTGAGATGACAAATCCGTTGAAAAACAGTTTGGAATGATACCTATAATATCCCTATTGGTAACATGAGTGTTCGCTTAGTGAAAAAGAATCAACAAACTCATTAACTTCAATGAAGTTTATTATAATTAGGTATATATACATCATCTTAGATTTCACTCAGTATGTATCAGTATTTATAAAGGATGATATTTTCAAAGCAAAACAAACATTATGATATATAAAATATTTTATACTCATTTTTACAAGACCTTAAACTTTAATAAATCGGCCAGTGGCCTCATCAGAAAAACAGAAATCAGAGAAAAACTATATCGCGGAGGTCGTCATCTATTCCAAAAGGAAATAAACAATATTAACAGAGGATATTTACTTTTTTGAGGTGGATACCAAAAATATTTAATCGAGTTCGTTGAAAAAAAAATCAAACTTTTGCAGGTGTGAAATGCGGATGGTTTCAACACTTCAGATGAAATATGTTTGGTATCCGCCGATGGAAAAGGAAATTTTCTTTTTATTTTATAATTTAATGCGGATGTTTACGGTAACTGATCATCGTATCTACGTCACCATTTTGACCTATCTATGACGTCACAACTGCCAGTTTCAAAACATAAACAGATTGCCATTTAAGCGCCCCCGCCCATAGGGGCTTGAAGAAATATATGGACTGCATGATGCTTCCACGCAGAGCTGAATTCGGCCCGCACACTAGTACTGGTAAACCGCTGAGAGGATCTAAGCCTGTCCAGGAACCGCGGTGCGAGGCGGACCGTCCATGCTAATAAACCCTATTGGATTCATTGGGCGACAGGGCTTGAGATGTCATTTCATCTCAATGTCGGGTAAAAGTTCCACAAAATTGGAAGCAACGTCTCCAAAATGACCTTTACAGTGTTGACGGGGACGTTAAACATCAAATCAAACAAACAAACAAATACAGCTTTTTACCGTTCAAAGAGTTCATCTCAAGGTATTTTACAGAATTATTTTGTCGATAACACATGACTTTTGGCGAAAAAGGTAGTCCGGGTTGCTACTGTGAAAATAACAAGGTCATGAAATGGCATCTCAAGCCCTGCCGCCCAAACAACGCAAAAGATTTATATATAGGTACGGTCCGACTCACATCACTTTGCCTGAGCAGGCTAAGACCTCCTGAACGGTTTATCTGCACACATGTGCGGCCGGTTAAAGTTCTGCGTGGAAGCATCATGCAGTCCAATCTATTTCTTCAAGCCCCGATCATTATTATTATTTATGTATATTCCAACAAGTAAATATTGGCTAATTTTATCCAATTTTATTTTCATCACATTAACATGCTTTTGCAATGCCCTTGTAAATCCGATTTTATGTCAGGAAAACTAAGGTTTACATTTCAACACGCAATTTACCTGCAATTGTATCGTTAGAGAAATGCCATTTACACAGCATAATTATGGGTGAAAAGCAAATTGTTTTCAGTCCCTTTCAATTAACTGCTATAGACTTCATTTGAAGCAAATGTCAAAAAAAAAAATAAATAAAAAATATTACAAGAAAGATAATAAAAGATATATTGTGGACAGCTTTATATTTATCTTTGTGACTAAAGTGCTACATCTTTTAATTAAGCATATTGTATTACTTCTCTCCAAAGTCAGGGCACAGCACAATGTACATGTTGGCAAGTTTGAAACACAACTTCCCATACAAAAACGCCAATAGTACTGAGTCCACAATGTTCCTTACGCACCCTTGTAAAATCCGTCAAATGATCTTTCAATATTGTATCCAAAATATTCAGAACCATTTTTTTTTCATAAAGTGCCTATGGAAACACGTTTACATGTAGTTGCTGCCAAGCAGAATATGGCATGCAAATCCTTTCTCTTACTGAACTATTTGCATGAATTTTAAGAACTACTTGTGTAATGAAAATGTGTAAGAATTGCCGTGTTGAAGTATTAAACAATAGTATTAGTGACATATGAACAGCTTAGGTCAATCAAAAGTTCGAGTCACAAAAATGGCTTAAGGCGTTAGGGAAGATAGGAATAGCACAGGGGCACAAGGTAAATGTAAACAAAGATTTTGGTCCAAAATACAAACGAAAGCAAGGAAGACAATGTAACAAATCAAAGTGTACACGGAAAGACGCAGCCTATTACAATGAGTAGATTTTCCGGATTTCATCACGAAAACACGCCTATATAATTATGGCCCCCTTCAACCCCACTTTTTATATAGTAAAACGGGTTTACAAGGGTAAACCTTATTTTTCTTATTTCTGCTCAAACATATAGTTTGTGGGTACTCGTTAGAACCGCCTCATCGAGGCGGTTCTAACGAGTACCCACAATCTATATGTTTGAGCAGAAATAAGAAAAATAGCGCATTTTTTTTATATGATTTTTTTCATTTCTTTCGGAGTTAAAATATACAATGTATTAGTATAGGCGTGTTTTCATAATGATTCAGAGAAAAAAGTTCTACTGCTTTGTAGACCGGCCCCGATAGCTCAGTTGGTAGTGTGTCCGCTCCGGTGAACGGGAGGTCACGGGTTCGATCCCGGGCCGCGACATACCAAGTCGTTAAAAATGGTACTAGCTGCTCCTCGCTTGGCACTCGGTTTTACGGGGTAGAGCTAGGACTGGTCTACCCAGTGTCAGGATAATGTGACTGGGTGTGGTATCATGTAATGTGTCTGGGACATGATACTTCAGTGAGGCAGCACTATAAAAGTGAGCAATGAGCTCCTGTCGCAACCAGACACCGTCGTGATATGACTGAAAAATTGTGAAAACGACGTTAAACCCGAATTCACACACACACACACACACACACACACACACACACACACACACACACACACACACACACACACACACACACTGCTGTGATACATCGTTTCCATCCAATAAGTGTGTTTTCTCTGGAATCGATATTCTATGGCTGTATTTGGATATATATAGGCAAAAGCTTGAAACCTGTCTCTTCATTGTCAGTGAATCTCAGAATGGCACGAAATAAAATATTTGATAAACAGATGGAAAGGAAATGGTGAGGAGGCTTGCAGTAAATGTAAGAAGAAACAAAAGACATTATTGGTATGTCTGTACTATTGTTTATTAGGATAATAATAATAATAATAATAATAATAATAATAATAATAATAATAACAATGATAATTAAAATAATAATAACAACAACAATGATAATAATAATAATGAAAACAACAATAATAATAATAATAGTAGTAACAACAGCAACAATAATAACAATAATAATAATTTTTGGCTTAGGTTTTACGACGCTTCTAAGATTATTTCACTAATATCGAGCCGATCGTTAATCAGAGGTGGGCGAAAACCTAACTACCCAGAGAAAAATTATCTGACCTTCCGATGCAGAACTTTGCGCCTCACATGTAACCCGAGCCAGACTCGAACCACAACAACAACAATCATAATAATAATAGACCTCATTTAAAGAGGGTAACACATTTAGTAAACTGGTACTAATCTTCTTTGTGACCCTCTTTTACACATTGCGAAAACTAATCTTTAAAAAAATTGCATTGAAAATCTAACCGCCGAAGAAAAAAATATGAAGAATATTTTTCTTGTTTCCACACGATAATCAGATTGTGGGTACACGTTAGAACCGCCTCATCGAGGCGGTTCTAACGAGCACCCACAATCTATATTTCAGAGCGGTAATAAGAAAAATAAGGTTTACCCTTTTCAACCCCAGTTTTACTTTATAAGAGTTGAGTTCAAATGGATCAAAATTATAAATACGTGTTTGCCTGACAATACACGTGCAACATTACGAAAACACACCTATGGAAATACATTGTAACCTTTATCGCCCAAAAATGAAAATTTTAAGATGAAAAAATCTGATATTTTTCTTATTTTCGCTCAAAATATAGATTGTGGATACTCGTTAGAACCGCCTCATCTATACTTTAGAGCAGAAATAAGAAAAATAAGGTTTACCCCTGTAAACCTCAGTTTTGCTGTATAAACCTGGGGTTCAAGGGGTCAAAACTATATAGGCGTGTTTTCGTGATGATCAACAATGAAACTTTGATAACCTAAAAGCGTTAAGTTCGTTTACCACGGCTAATTTGAAGTTTTTGAAAATTCCCTCAAGAATATGTACCAATGCTCCAGGGGCCAGTTGTTGAAAACCATCGACGGCGTTAATTAACGTATCGTTAAAACTTTAATCATCATTGAATATCGCAAATATTTTTGCTGATAAAAAAAACGTGAGCAACTTTTGCAAATGCAAAAGCTGCTCACATTTTATTTCAGCAAAAATAACACTATTTCAGATATTTTATGCATTAGAATAGTTAACAATTCGACCACTATCGTGCTGGGCCCTGGTATGCAGTAAACTTCCTGTATTAAGACCACCTTTGGAACTGTTCAAAAGTGGTCTTGAAGACCAGTTCCAAAGGTTATTCCTTACCAGAGGACATCGTATGCAGGAAATTCGAAGGAAGAATAACTGCACCCTTCTAAATAAGTGTTTTTTTTTTAGGCAGAATCAGTTTTAAATTTAGGTGGTCTTAATAGCGGCATTTTACTATTATTAGAATAATATAAGTTTTTTTTTTTTCTGAAAAAATAGTGTATACCCCCTTAAACCCCAGTTTTACTATATAAAAGTGGGGTTCAAGGAAGTCAAATTTATATAGTCTTGTTTTCGTAATAAAATGAAATTTATGAAACAAAGATTGTGCGTGTCGTTGAGGCGCCTCTACCGAGTACCAATAACGTTTGTCTTGGAGAAAAAATAAGGAAAATAATCTTGCCCCCGCCCATCGGGGCTTGAAGAAATAGATGGGCTGCATGGTGCTTCCACTCAGAGCTGAAATCGACCGCACACGGGTACTGGTAAACCGCTTAGAGAATCTAAGCCTGCCAAGGCAAAGCAGTGCGAGTCGGACCGTCCATGTTTAAAAACCCTTTTAGTTTCATTAGGCGACAGGCCTTGAGATGCCATTTCATCTCAATTACGGGTAAAAGTCCCACAAAATTAGAAGCAACGTCTCAAGAATGACCTATACAGTCTTGACGTGGTCGTTAAACTTCGAATCAAACAAAATAAGGAAAATAATGGATAGCCCTACAAACCCCAGTTTTTTGCCATATAAAGTGGGTTAAAGATGGGCTTTTTAATGTGATGAAGGAATTTAAACAGACATCACGCTAACTAGTCCGTGAAATGAACACCCCTTACTCCCCCGCTTTATCTAGAGAAAACAGAGGTTTTACGGGGGTATACATTATTTTTTTTTATTTCTGCTCCTAGACATAGGTTGTGGGTACTCGTAAGAACCACCTCAATGAGGCGGTTCTAACGAGCACACACAATCTAAGTTTGCAGCATTAATAATAAAAATATCAAGTTTTCATCGGAAAAGTAGACATTTTGGAGATGTAAAATATGTACCATGTCGCACGGGTGTGTTTTCGAAATGAAACATTTTTTTTAACATGCATGTAACTTAATACACTTACAGCAACATAATATGAAAAAACAATCGTTTGCTTTGTATTTATTTATTTATTTATTTATTTTAAATCTGCAATTGAAATTTCTTGTCGACAAAACTTGATAGTGTTTATATGATTATATTCATGCTATAGTACTGGTAAACAAACTAGGTCTGGCAGTGACGTCAAATCAATAACAGAGCTAAAAATAGAAAGGATTTTCCAGTATAAATTTGCGCCCACTGATAATACAGCAGTCACATCGGCCCAGGGGATGTCAACGCTGCTTGTCATACTGATGGTCCGAATTCGAATCTCCCTGATTGCGTTTTTTTTTTTTTTTAATTTTTAATACAGTCGAACTTCAATGGCTCGAACACCTTTGGGACCTCGAAAATCTGTTCGAGACAGGGGTAGTTCGAGCCACTGAAGTTACTGTCAGGAGGCATAACAAGATACTGTTAGACATCTTTTCGGTGTTCTATAATGAAATTGTATGCTGTGTGTACTCATTAGAATCGCCTCATCGAGGCGATTCTAATGTGTACACACAGCATACATTTGTATGATAAGAGACTAAAACCTCCTTAATTATCCCCCACTATTTCTTATGCAGAGGATTTCGCTAGGGACTCAAAAACGGGTTCGACACAACCATGGTAAACGAGCCATCGGTGTTCGAGCCATCGAAGTTCTACTGTATTTGTTTTATCTTTTTTGTAAATTAAATGTTCATTGCTTCATATTTTTATATTTTACTGGTTTAAAAGCTATAGTAAAGTTTGTATATATATTTTTCTATTTAACTTTTTTCATCTTCGTTTCTCATAAACAAGTTTTATGCAGTCAAATGTTATGTGCTTGAAAATGACCAGGAAATGTGTTCTGTAATTATCCACTTTTAACATGCCACACGGGTAAAGCAGATTTCACATGTCGTGTGTATGTGTGTATTACGAGTCCAAAAAAAAAAAAAAAAATAAATAAATTTCAATGTTGGTTTCGAACCAGCCACCTCTTGGTCTGGAGAAGAACCCCTCTACTCTCTCGGCCACGAAATTCAAAAAGCTTGGGCGCTAAGTAAATAATCTTAGCTCTAGGTTTCAAGTAAAGGCCATATCATATGAATATTCGAGTAAACTAATTATGACGTAACTGCCAGAAATTCCTTGTCGGACTATAGTCGTTTGCACCTGCCTTTGGAATGTACTATTAACAAAAAAGGCAACCCGAGTCACCCGACTGTGTGTATTCAACTGTAACACGAAAAAGCTGTGGTGAAATGGCCGTTTGGTCCGCTTGCAGAAAGCATGCGAAAGGCACTCTAGCGAATCTTCAGGTCGACTCAAAGAATTTGACATTTTTTTTTTTTTTTTGGTTTGGGTTTTACGGCCCTTTCAAGATTATTTCACTCATATCGAGCCGATCGTTAATCAGAGGTGGGCGAAAACCGGAGTACCCGGAGAAAAACCACCTGACCTTCCGTTGCAGAACTTGGCGTCTCACACGTGGCCCGAGCCAAAAGAATTTGACATATATTGACAACATCTAATAAGCTCCGCCTGGCTTTGCGACTACTATCGCCGATATGATTGACTAGGCGGAGCTATCGTTTGTACCTGCATTAGGCATACTCCATTAACAAAAAGGTAAACCAAGTCACCCGATTGTGTGAATTCAACTATAACACAAGCATAGCTGTGGCGTACATGACCATTTCGCCCGCTTTTAGAAAGCGTGCGAAAGGCACTCCTCCGAATCTTCTGGTGGTCTCCGCGAATTTTGTTTTGTTTGTTTGATTTGAGGTTTAACGTCCCCGTCAACACTGAAAAGCTCATTTTGCAGACGTTGGTTCCAATTTTGTTGGACTTTTACCCGACATTGAAATGAGATGACATCCCAAGCCCTGCCGCCCAATGAAACCAATAGGGTTTATAAGCATGGACGGGCCTACTCGCACCGCTTTGCCTGGGCAGGCTTAGATCCTCTAAGCGGTTTACCAGTACTAGTGTGCGGGTCGGTTTCAGCTCTGCGTGGAAGCATCATGCAGCCCATTTATTTCTTTAAGCCCCGATGGGCTGGGGCGGTCAGCGAATTTTGTATATACCCGACAAAAAAGTTCTGCACAACTGAGGTTTTTTCGACCTGTTTGCCTAAAACATAAATATACAGAAAAAATAATTACACCACAAGAAAATTGAATTCAATCCTGATAGTAAACAGAAATCAAAACAAGAATATCATCACTGAGTCTTGAATAATGCTTCTCCGAAGGCACATGGAGTAGGTTGTCAAAAATGACAAAATCAGAGTTTCTGAACTGTAACTCAATAATCAATAATGGGTTTTGCCATTAAGAATCACACGACACTCGTCAAGTTTCCTTCTCATGGAATTCACCAGTCTCTGTATATGATGCTGATGAATCGCAGCCCATTCTTGGAGTAAAAGTCTCTGCAAGTCTGGAAGTCTTGTAAGTTGATTCACCCGTTTGTTTACATCCCGACTAAGAATATCCCACAAATGTTCAATGCGCGCCAAGTCAGGGGACATCGGTGGCAACTCAAGTCTCTGCACACCATTCTGCTGCAGGAAATCATCGACAATCGATGTGGTCTCGCATTGTCGTCCTGGAAAATGGAGTTCTGGCCCATCTGTCTGAGATACTGTGCAACATGAGGTCTTAGGATTTCGTCAATGTACCGACGACCATTTAAGTTTCAGGGCAAAAAGACAAGGGCAGTTCTGCCATTAGAACTGATACCTGCCCAGACCATTACACTGCCCTCGTTGTAAGCTGTTGTTGGTGGGACATTAGGCTCAAGTTGCCTCTCCCCAGTGCGACGCCAAACTCTGATCCGTCCATCAATCTTCCGAAGACAAAATCTCGACCCGTCGGAAAAAAGAACTTCCGACCACGGCCGTCTGTTCCATCTGCCATGTCGTGCACAAAACCGGTGCTGTAGAGCCCTGTGCCGTTGAGAAAACTGGGGCTTCCTAGCCGGTTTTCATGATTTGAACCCCGAGGCTCGAACTCTGTTCCTGACTGTCTGAGATTCGACGTGCGCCAGACCCCGGTTGTTGTCTCAACATTCTCTCCAGACTGGAACCATCAACAAAACGACGGCTTGCTACAGCTACCGCAATGTATCGGTCTTCACAATGGGTGGTAACTCTCGGTCGTCCGGGTCTGGGTCGGTCGGAAACAGCCGTTGCTTGATGACGCTGGCGAATGCGGACAATAGTGCCGCGATGCACGTTGAACTGATTAGCAACATCTTGCGGATGAGCCCCCGCCTCTAAACGCCGAAGCTCCCGGGCTCTTTCATCATCAGTTAGGTTTCTCAAAGCTCGGAAAGGTCTAACATTCGCCATTTTTGTAACCAAACGCTTAATAATGGGCAATTGAAATTAATTTAATGAAATGATGAACATCTTTAAAAAATCATGCAAAAATGCAGTTGGATATGTAGCCTGGTGAGCACTTTTAATTCCATGCATGTTATTGGATAAGAAATTTGGTGACTTTTGACAGAAATGTTCACTCTAAAAATCGCATGCAGCACATATTACAAAAGCCAGGTAACAGAACATCACAAGCCAATGTCTGTTTGTTTGTTTGTTTGATTTGAGGTTTAACGTCCCCGTCAACACTGTAAAGGTCATTTTGGAGACGTTGCTTCCAATTTTGTGGGACTTTTACCCGACATTGAGATGAAATGACATTTCAAGCCCTGTCGCCCAATGAAAACAATAGGGTTTATTAGCATGGGCGGTCCGCCTCGTACCGCGGTTCCTGCCAGGCTTAGATCCTCTAAGCGGTTTACCAGTACTAGTGTGGGGGCCGGATTCAGCTCTACGTGGAAGCATCATGCAGCCCATATATTTCTTCAAGGCCCTATGGGCGGGGGCCACAAGCCAATGTCTGCAGCAGCACTAGCAGCAACAATAAGATCAGCGTTTTACCAAAATTAACCATAGACCCATTAAAACTAGAGCTATCACTAAAGGTGATGAATACCCCCACAAAAACTGCCTTGATAGTACAACAGCGGCATTTTGCAATTTTTTCACTTGAAAGGGGCCATAACTATGTCGAAAATTGACGAATTGTAGTGGACATCGAACTTGACATGTATTTTATGATGTTACATCAGTGTACCAAAAATTATAAAAATCGGTGAAGCGCTTTTTGTGTTATCGTCTGGAAACCAAGTCAACAGACCGATCGACCGACAGACAGACCGACAGACCGACAAGCTCACTCCTATATACCCCCCCCCCCCCCCCCCACACACACACACACAAATTTCATTTGTGGGGGTATAATAATGCCTTTCGTCCAATACGCGTTTAAACGTCTTAACAGGTAATAAACGATCGCATTGAAAAGCGATAGTTTTGTCATTTTTGACTGCCGACCTCTGGTGCCTTGTCATGCCAAAATCTCCAGCATTTCTTGTGCGATTTTGATTCTGTTCAAAGCAAATTGTTTCCAAAAAGGTACGCTAGAAGCTGATATGTAATATGTAAACAGTTACTACATGTGAGTAAAATAAATTGGCAAAAACCCCAATTGTGCAGATTTTTTTCCCAGGTATATATTGACAACACCTGAATGGCTCCGCCTATCTGCGACTACTATACGAGAGCAAAGTGACTAGCCAAAACTAGACTGTTAGTCAAATCAGAACTAAATTAACCTCATAAGCTAGAACCTGGTGCATGTAAGGATGAGCTGTGGTTGATTGTTTTCATTAATAAATGAGCCGGGACACAGCAGTTCTTAACCCTTGTCCTGCTGAATATTCATATATGCCACACCCACTACCGATTATCAACCAATCAGATTACCTGTAGCAAATTATTACAACAAATTCACAATCTGAATGGCAAACAATGTAGATCCTGATCAGATGGCTTCTTCAGAAGCCATCTGATCTGGATCTACATTGTTTCAAAGAAAAGGCATATCCGGGCTAAGCAGAACAAGGGTTAAAATGTACATGCTCACCCAGCAGCCTGCGCATCCATATCGTCCGACCAGAGACTACTGTTGCTGTACGAAGGAGCATTGGGTCCTTATCTATCCTTAGAGCGCACATCAAAGGCTCTGATCAGACTGCATGGATGGACAGGCTGATATGAGTCTTCGCTGGGCGCACATATAAATTGGAGGAAATATTGTGCACCGACTCAAATAGTCAAATAAGAATAATTCTTATGCGACTTGTTGTTCAAAACTAACGATGTCGTTATCTAACGTATCGCAAAACTTTGATAATTAAATTTGGAAAATATGCTAGTATTTGTGCTGAAGAAGAAGAAGAAGAAAAAAAAAAACAATGAGAGCAAAACTGACCGCATTTTCTATTTAGGCAAAAATACCACTGATTACCAGATAAAGGCAATAGTAAGAACCACAACTGTGGAGGCTACTGTATTTGAGTTCATTCAGCTGACAGTGTAACAGTCGACCCCCGCCCATCGGAGCTTGAAGAAATAGATGGGCTACATGATGTTTCCACGCAGGGCTGAAACCGACCGCACACAAGTACTGGTAAACCGCTTTGTGCAATAAGCCTGCCCAGGTAAAGCGGTGCGAGTTGGACCGTCCATGCTTATAAAGTACACGCAATAAGTAACAAACAACAACATAAATAAACCGCCACAGAAGAACCGCCTTGGAACGGTCAGTGGAAAGAATTCCACTGGGTGGGTGGGTGGGGGGGGGGGGCTTAAATCGATTTTACATGGCCGTAATCCTCGCCCTTACCTCTGTCGCGGTTTACACCAATTTTGTTTAGTCCGCATGAAGGCTTCCTAACTCATCAGTGTAACATCTCCGAGAACATACAAGTCAAAAACCTACAGAGATAAAACAAGGTTGAGGACTCAACAGCATACAACAACAGAATTGCTGGAGCAAAAGAAAACGAACAGTTAGACTCCGAGGGGCCCGACCAAAGACGGAGCATCAGGAAACCCTATTGGTTTCATTTAGCGACAGGGCTTGTGTTGTCATTTCAATTCAATGCCGGGTAAAATTCCCAGTAAATTGGAACAACCGGTCTCCAAAATGACCTATACAGTGTCTACGGGGACGTAAAACCTCAAATAATAATAATAAAACAATACAAACAAACGAAGACGATGTAACAGTGTGACAATATAGAAACCTCGGAGGTGTAGTGGTTACGCTACTCGCCTTGTAAACCAGGGGTCGCAGGATCGATCCCGGGCTTCACGAGACTTTCGGATGAGTCTTTAAACCGAGGTCCTGTCTCCGTACGACCTTAGCTGTTGGTGGGACGTAAAACTCAAACACTAATTCACAGTGTGACAATTTGGAAATTCATTTAGCGTTCATTGAAGTATAAACAACTATTATTATAGTCTTTCAAAACGCGGTGAGACGTGACTGCACTTTTAATTTTGGACTAGTATTACATGCACTTTTGTTGACTTTTATGGCAGTTTGAATCTTGAATATTGGGTCTTAATTTCAGTACAAATGACTGTTTACAGCTCATATTAACGGCTCAATCAGCGTAGTGTTACAGAAGCTGGCTGGAAGAAAAACTGAATTGGCACCATTTCGAAAGCACTGTCTACAGTTTTGAAAAAAAAGGAAACAAAGTAGTTCAGTGTGAAACAACTACGTAAAATGTGAGATTAAAGCAAACAAAACGTACTTCCAATTCAATGGTCATGTTCATGTGTTTTCTTTGTCTCAACGCTGCATCCGCCTCAAAAGTCACGCATTCTGAACAGCTCAGACGCCATTGCGATGACGTCATGAATAAAGTCGTCGTGACCGAAAGTTTTCCGCGTTTGTTCATGACGATTTCACTCTTGTGTCTTGTACAAAAAGTAGTTCCAGCTAAAGAGATTAATTTCCCTGAGATAAGAGGAAATATTTAACAAAAAAAGGTGGGTGGGGGGGGGGGGGGTAGAAATGCCCAGTTTATGTCTGGTAGAAATCATAGTATATCTCTGTTACGCATGTAATATTATGCAGGTAACTAGGAGAAAAACACACGGAATTGAGGCTTCTTACACTTTAGAGGGAACGGTCCTTGAAAATGCGGTTTCCATTATTTACCTTGGTGTGACCATCTCACATGACTTGAGATGGAATACTCATTTTAGCAACATCTGCACAAAGTGGAGGCGAAATCTTTATCAACTCCCCTTAGATATACAAGAAGCAAGATATAAGGGACTCATTCCCCCTTCCTTGGAATGTGGTAGTTGTATCTAGGGCCCCATGGAGTGGTCCTTCAAGGGGAGATTGATAAATAGAGAATACCAGGTTCGTGTCTTTTGATATCAAGTTTATCAGGCAAGGCTTCGAGAACGCTTGTAGAATCGCGAGGCTTGCCGAGCGATTCTACATGCGTTCTCGAAGCCGAGCCTGATAAACTTGATATCAAATGACACGAATCTGGTATTCTATTTATCAGTTTATCCCCTTGTAAATCCTTTAAATTGGCAATTTTCGATCACTTACCGAATGTCCACAGTGCATCCCAACATGCCGGTGCGGAAAATAATCGACCAGTATATTTACTATCATCGGACCGTTATTTTACTTTTGATAATTTTCAATGTATTTTTTTTTTTATTTCGATTTTTCTAGTAAAAATAACAGTTTGCCGTTTTTCCGCTTGTCCGGCTCAGTCAAAAAGTGCAATGTCATGTTGACGTGATAAAGCTCACTTGTCCTGAGATAGCATATCTGTATCAGGTCAATGTGTTATAATGCACAATATATAGGGGATACCTGATAAAGTTCAGAACAGGGCAGCTAGATTTATAATGAGCAATTACAGCCTTGAAACTGGAAGTATGTCTGCAACACTGAAAACCTTTGCAAAGGGCTTATACTCATGTGCAAAGGTCTAAAGGGTATTGCAAACATTCCAAGAGATGACCTTATCCGACCACCAATAAAGGGCGACAGAAACCATCACTCTTCGGTATTCCATGTGCCCTCTATAAGGACTGACATCTAAAAGGGACCCTTCTTCCCTCAGACAATAAGAAATTGGAATGCCCTTCCAGATTCGGTTATTTCATCCGCGGAAGGTGCAAAGGATAATATAGCTAAGTGTTCACTTCTCTGGCGAGAGCTAGGGACTAACTCCCTTTTCACAGGTCACCAATAACAATTCAGATTCAGAATAAAATGGAAATCCACTGATGAATGCAGGCGCTAGAGCGACAATGCTTTCTAAGACAGCCACAGTGACCGTGACCTTGGGATTAGGTTACCCTGAATCCAACATTTGTGTGAAGTGAAATAAAATTCCATCAATAAGTGTTGACAAAGTTTTTTTTTTTTTTTTTTTTTAAATAGCAAAAATGGCCTTGAATTTTTGTCCAGCAATTTTGACAAATTATGTTAACTCCATTGATAAATACAAGAGTAAAGACATTTTTTTTCCTAAAAAAAGCCAGTGTAACATTTGCCCTGGGCCCAGCAACCTGTAAACTTTACCGCCGAAAAAAAAAAAAAAAAAAAAAAAAAAAAAAAAACACGACAATTTTAAGATGACAAATTATTATATTATTTCTTAATTATGCTCAAATAATAGATGAGGCGTTTCTAACGAGTACACAGTCTATATTTTCAGGGCAGATTTTTTTTTCCTCTCAAAATGTAAATTGTGGGTTCTCGTTAGAACCGCCATCTTTATTTTAGCGCAAAAATAAGAAAATAAGGTGTTCCCCTGTAAACCCCAGTTTAACTATATAAAAGTGGGGTTCAGTTGTTCCAGAATTATATAGGCGTGTTTTAGTGAAGAAACAGTCAAGCAATGGGTTTCACTTTGCTGAGATGAGGCTGTAGAAGACTCATGCGAACAGCGAAGCCTGATCAGACTGCGCGGGTGCACAGAACTGATTTGTCGATTATGTCTGCTGCGGTTTAATTAAGCCCTGATCCAAAACAAGATGTTTTGTTGATTCACCACGAAAACACACCTATATAATTTTGACCCCCTTGAACCCCACTTTTATATAGAAAAACTGGGGTTTCCGGGGGTATACCTAATTTTCCTATTTCTGCTCTAAAATATAAATTGTGGGTACTCGTTAGAACCGCCTCGATGAGGCGGTTCTAACGAGTGCCCACAATCTAAAGTTTGAGCAGAAATAAGAAAAATATCACAATTTTTCTTCATGAAATTTTCATTTTTCGGCGATAAAGGTGGCAATGTATTTGTATAGGCGTGTTTGCGTAATGATATTGAAATCCATGCTGACCGAATTACAATCTGAGACTAATGTCTCGACGATATAAAGCATCCTTAGAAACAGCTAGAACCAACTCACTGCATTTCTTTCCTCATTAAGCATGTAATTAAACAGTAAAACTGACACAAAGACTCGGTTTCATTAGTGGCGATATATAATGCCGTTGTTTATAATGGATAACATGTCATAATTAAAGCAAATCGTGTATCAAGTGTCCGTTTTCTGTAAGACATGTGTTTGATTTGAGGTTTAACGTCCCCGTCAACACTGTAAAGGTCATTTTGGAGACGTCGACTTTTACCCGACACTGAGATGAAATGGCACCTCCAGCCCTGCCGCCCAATGAAACCAATATGGTTTATACCCATGGACGGTCCGACTCGCACCGCTTTGCCTGGGCAGGCTTAGATCCTCTAAGCGGTTTACCAGTACTATTGTGCGGGCCGGATTCAGCTCTGCGTGGAAGCATCATGCAGCCCATATATTTCTTCAAGCCCCTATGGGCGGGGGCTTGTACTCGTGTGTAGGTTGGTTTAATCATGCGGCCCATCAATTTCTTCAAGCCCCGATGGACGGGGGGCATAGACTGGGCCCATGTGCTTAGACACTGGCAAACAGGTTAGACCATGATCAGACGCCACACAATACGGCGTCTGTTCAGGATCTATACTTTTTGTTTAATAAACGGGAAATTAATGGCACGGTCCCTCATTCAAGACCATTGTCCTAGCCTATTCTCAGCACGAAAACAAGTCCCCTCTATACCCCCCACTAAATATAGAGAAAAGTGGGGATCATCACGTGAGCCATTCCGTGAAATGAACACCCCTAAACCCCACTTTATATAGTGAAAACTGTGGTTTACGAGGGGTATACATTATTTTTCTTATTACTGATCAAAGACATAGGTTGTGGGCACTCGTTAGAACCGCCTCAATGAGGCGGTTCTAACGAGCACCCACAACCTATATTTGGAGTATTAACAAGAAAAATGTCACTTATTTTGCCATTTTGGAGATACGAAAAAATGCACTATATCACACGGGTGTGTTATCGCAATGTTTACGGTATCTGCTTTATTTCCTATTTTTTGTTTCAAGATATAGGTTGTGGGTTCTCGTTAGAACGCTCCGATTTCAGCTTAAAATTTATGTTTTTTGGTGGTAAAGTAAATAATGTATTGGAATATGCGTGTTGTCGTAAGGGATAGTATTCCGGACGGACAGTAAATCCCACGAATCTCCACGAATTGATGAATTCACTACGATAACACACCCGTGTAAAATGGTGCACAATTCGTATTTTCAAAACTGTTATTTTTCTGACAACTGTGATATCCTATTTTCGATTCCAAATATATGTTGTGTGTGCTCATTAGAACTGTCTCATTGAGGAGGTTCAAACGAATATCCACGACATGTCTTGGAGCAAAAATAATCTTTACCTTGTAAATTAAAAAGGTAAAAGGTTGCCTTTGGAAGGAAAGAACACAAAAAAAAAGAACGAAAATCGGAGACTCGGTAATATTTGGTCTCTTCGTATAAAGCAATGTAGTTTGCAAGGCTGCATACGCTCCCTTGCACCGGCTTCAGCGATATTCGAGTTTCAAAGTAACAAGGACGGGCTCAGTGATCCCAAAGGAACAGAAAATATTATCTGCACTATATATATGATGAAGCACGGGGAGGCGTTTTACAGTCGCCACACGGCACTTAACACCAGCTGAAGTGAGGTAAAATAAAAAGGTAAAAGGTTGCCTTTGGAAACAAAGAACAAATAAAAGAACAAAATTCGGAGGCTCGATTTTATTGAGTCACTTCATATACAGCAATATAGTTTGCAAGGCTGCATACGCCCCCAAGGCCGGCTTGAGCGGTATTCGATCGGTACCCCAGTTTTCTCCAAATACTGTTTGGTTTATAAGGGTGATCAATACAAAGACTTGTTAACGTCATGTTAACCCTTCTCTTGCTGAATATTCATTTTAGCCACACTCATCTCTGACTTTGAACCATTCAGATTTCTTGATGTAATTTATTCCTACAAATTATAAACTGAATGTCAAACAGTGTAGATCCTGATCAGATGGCTTCTTCAGAAGCCATCTGATCTGGATCTACACTGTTTGCAAAGATAGGGGTTGTCATGAACAGCAGGATAAGAGTTAACATCCGCGTGGAATCGTGGCATTTTGATCTTTCTCTGGCCGAATTCGTGTCGCTGTACGATTTAGATGCGGTTACAGTACGACAGTGCTGTATTCGATTGCATTCGGCTAGAATAGCATGCATTAAGTGAAGAATCGACAGCATCACGATAACGAATCCGTGACAAGAAGACCCCATGAAACCCCTCCTTATATAGAGAAAATTGGGGTTTATGGGGATATACATTATCTGCCTTATTTTTGCTCAGAAACATAGATTTTGGATACTCGTTAGAACCGCCGCAATGAGACCGTTCTAACGAGCACACACAATGTATGTCGAAAGCAGAAATAAGAAAAATGTTATCATATTTAACTATTATTTGTCACTTCTGACACCATGTTGGATCCCATTATTACACATGGACATGCTTTCCTAAAGACAAAAAATCAGGCAAAGCGGTGTGAGACAGATCGCCCAATGCATACATACCTTCTGGTTACATTTGGCGGCAGGGCATGAGAAGTCATTTCACCTTAATGTCCCACAAAGTTGGAAGCAACGTCTCCATTATGACCTAAATAGTGTTGATTGGGACGTTAAATCCCAATTCAAGTAAATTAAACTCATTGAGGAAAAAGCATAACATTACGAAAATACGCCTACATGTACATTGTAAACTTTACCGCCGAAAAATGGAATATTTTAAGATGAAAAAAATGTGATATTTTTCTTATTTCTGCTCAAACTATATAGAATACCGGTACTCGTTAGAATCGCCTCGTTGAGGCGGTTCTAACGAGTACCCACAATCTTTATTATAGAGCAGAAATAAGAAAAATATGGTTTACCACGGTAAACCCCAGTTTTACACTATAAAAGTGGGGTTCTAATGGGTCAAAATTATATAGGCGTGTTTTCGTGATGAAATATTCGGCTAAGCCTCGCATTTTATCCCCTTTTCTCAACTCGTTTAATTAATTCAATATAAGATCCTCTGTAAATCGGATAACGTTGCGAAGAATTTCAATTGGCAAATATAGGGTCCCCGTCAAGCGATTTTGGTACTTATCGCCTATGCGAGCAGAGATGGTTCAGGCGAGCCTGCGCATCGGCGCGGTCTAGCCAGAACCTTCGCTTCTCGCTCATACAAGCAGTGAATCAAGAGGAACCTTCAGACAGAAAGCTATATCCCTGGCCCCTCTGAATGGCTGGGCATGCGCACTTAAAATTTGTCATGACGGAATGCTCGAAGACCCCAGCTCAGGGTTGTAACGGACGGCGTCATGATGCGAATAGCCAATAACTATAGAAATAAATCATGGTTTTTCATGCAGGTCCAAAGGAAGCTGTTTGAACACGAGGCTGCCAAGCCGAGTATCAAAATATCTTTTGGGGGACCCGACAAAAGTTTTGCAATAAAATAAACATGGATGATCGCTGTTCTTGCATAACTTACGATTCAAACGCCAAACTGTGACAAAAACACCCCAAAGCTATTTATAAACACTTCAAAGGCGACCGTAAAACCAACGTGACGGCTAGTTTAGAACAATGCTCACAATGACGTTAGTTTCGCAATCATGTTCTTTCGTCATCATTTTTTTTTAAATTCTAGTTTTGGGGCGACAACGTTACGTCGTTCAGCATCTTGTAAACAAGCCAAGACTCATCTTGTGCTATCAAAAGTTCAAAATACATGTTCAAACAGCATGTGAATTTCATAATTTGAACATGGATATTGTTGTTTGATATTGATATTATTGTCGGTTTCTGATCCATTCAAGAATAGCTTCTCATTACGATAACATACCCGTGCGATATAGTGCATTTTTTACATCTCCAAAATGGCTACTTTTCTGATGAAATTTCATGGTATTTTTCTTATAAATGCTCAAAACATAGATTGTGGGTGCTCGTTAGAACCGCCTCATTGAGGCGGTTCTAACTAGTACCCACAACCTATGTCTTGGAGCAGAAATAAGAAAAATATTGTTTACCCCCGTAAACCCCAGTTTTCTCTATATAAAGTGGGGTGTAAGGGGGTGTTCATTTCACGGAATTGTTCACGTGATGTAACAGCAGCTGCTATGTTAATTGGATTTTATGCAAGAATGTGTGCGCATGGCTGTTTGAAGCCATTGTCAAATGGACCGAAAGCCGAGCCCAAACAGGAACAACCCTGTTGAAATTATGAAATTCGCATGCTGTTTGAACATGGATTTTGAGCTTTTGATATCACAAGACGGTCCTTGCTTTGTTTACTTTTCGTTGAGCGACGTAACGTTATCGTCCGTAGCGTTTAAGGGAACTGTTATGACGTCAGAGGGTTACTGCATGACAACGTCATTGTAAACAACATTCTGGACTGGCCGCCATTCCGGCGGCCTCATGTTCAAACAGCTTCCTCGGGACCCGGCGAATGTTAATGCATAAAAAAACATGGTTGATTCCTATATTCTTGCATAAATACCTATGCGCATGGTTGTTTGAAGCCATTGTCAAATGGACCGAAAGCCGTGTTGAAACAGCAAAAACCATGTTCAAATCAGGAAATTCGCGTGCTGTTTAAACATGGATTTTTGAGCTTTTTATATCACAAGACGGGCCTTGCTTTGTTTCCGTTACGTTGAGCGACGTAACGTTATCGCCCTGAACGTAGCGTTTTAGGGTTCTATGATGACGTCAGACGGTTACTGCATAATAACGTCATTGTAAACAACATTCTGAACTGGCCGCCATTTTGGTTTGCTGTCGCATTTGAAGAGTTTATATGGAATTTATATGGCGCTTTTGGGAGTTTTCGTCCAAATTTCCTGTCGGATTCGTAAGTTATTATACAGAGGATCATAAACGAGTGGTCATTTCATATGATATTTCTGAAATGAGCCTTTGGCGAGTTTCATAAATTTCATATGAAATGACCACGAGTGTCAGATTCTGTTTATCATACGACCACTTTAAATTCGATTTTATCGCCTTTGAATTTCACCATTTTTTCCGCAAAACATGCATTGTTGATATGGACGTCGTAATGACGTTACTTAATCGCGCCAAAGTGTTATTACACGTGCGGCCATATGTTTTTTATTACACGACGTTATCCACTGCATGTGATAATATGATTTCAGTGACAGGGCGTTATCTATTTTGTATGATGATACATACGCATGTTTCATGCTGTAGGGAGAAAAATAATAAAAAATCCATCTCCAATGCAGAATAAGAAATCCGAACCCTCGGTTCAACGAATGAAGTTTGAAACTATTTAAAAATTCTCAGATGCAACATTATATGATAAATAGAGTTTATTACTCGGCCCATTTTAAAGTAGTTTAGGTCGTAATACCAAAGCATTAAACCAAAATCATTGATCCATAGGCAAAATGGCACTATATCAATGTTCAGATCAACAGACATGGACTCCAGAAGAGTGTAATCAGGCTTTAAACCGAGGGAGGTTGAATATCCGATAAAAAAACCCAGTGCGCTTGCGCAAGTTTCTTCACCGGCTGTTCAACCTCCGAAGGTTTTTTTTAAATCCAATATGAGCCAGCGCACGACAAAAGCTACAATAATGCATGTGCGCCCAACTAATACTCAGATCAGCCTGCACATCCGTGCAGTCTGATCAGAGTCTTCGTTATGCGCTCTAATGATAGCTAAGGGCCCAATGCTCCTCCATGCTGCAAGAGAAGTCCCTGGTTAGACTATATGGATGCCCAGGCTGATCTGAGTCTTCGCTAGGCGCACATGTCTTATTGTTGGTTTTGTCATGCGCTGGCTCATATTTAAAGTGGGCTGAGTCTAAATAGACTGTATATTACATGCATTTTAATGTAGCTGATTGATTATTTTGCATCCAATTCTTAGGTACATTTCACTCGTAACATAAGTCCATGCAAACGGTAGTGGGCGCATTGACCAATAAGCTGACTGAAACGAAAACGGTATAGACGCCATCTTGAAAGCACTTTCTATTGTATTTAATGAAAACAGAAAAATAAAAATTATGCACAGTAATAAAACAATTAAAAATGCAAGTGTACAGTAACCCAACTTAAGCCTTATCCTGTGTTTTGTCCCGTGGCATGAGTTGTTTACCTCAATTTCGGTACACTTGACTGTTTACAGTTCATGATACCAGTTCAATCAGCCTTGTGTTACACAAGTTGACTGGAAGAAAAGCTGGACGGGCGCCATTTTAAAGCGTTTCTGATGAATAAAATAGAAGAAAAAAAGTGTTTAAGGGGAATGGGAACACCTTCAGGGGAGGCAACTCCTGCAAAAGTATTTTTGTCTCCCATGTCAATAGGGGTCAACTCTTAAAGGAAAGAATTTGCTCCAGAGGAGCAAATTCTTTCCTTTAAGAGTTGACCATAGGGGTCAACTCTTAAAGGAAAGAATTTGCTCCAGAGGAGCAAATTCTTTCCTTTAAGAGTTGACCCCTTTTTCAGTGGGACAGGGCTTATAGAAAGGCGAACAGGAAGTCCCGAAAGTTAGCTCCCTTTGAAAAATGGCGGAAAAATATGCCAGGTGTTCCCATTCCCCTTAAGCGATGAAACAACTAAATATTTGAGATTAAAGAAAGCAAAACGTACTTCCTATTCAATGGCTATGTCCATGTGAGCGCTGTGGTGCAGTTGTAAAGCATCGGATTTGAGATCTAGAGGTAGCCTGTTTGATCCTCGCAAACGCCACGTGTTGTTTCCTTGAGCAAAACACTTTATCCACATTGCTTAGTACTGGTTCCTACCCTACCCAGGAAAAGAGGGCCACATGGAAGATTAGTACACTAGTACTTAATGTGTTACCTTTTATAAATAAGCTCGATTATTATTATTGTTGTTATTATCATTATTATTATTATTATTATTATTATTATTATTATTATTATTATTATCATCATTATGTTTTCTTTGTTAAAGCGTAACATCCGACTCAAACGGCATGCATTCTAAACGTCAGTTGATGTCTTCTCTGTGTCTTGTTCAAAAAGAAGTTCTTGCTAAAGAGATGTATTTGTCCAGCTGAGGAAATAGAAAATATTTACTTTTTTTTTAGATGAATACCAAAAATATTTCATCGGGTGTGTTCAAAATATCAGAATTTTCACGAGTGCGAAGCTTCGCACTCATGAAAATTCGGATGTTTTCAACACACGTGATGAAATATTTTTGATATTTATCGAAAAAAAAAGAAGTAAATTTTCTTTTTATTTGATAATATTTTAGGACACTTACAGTAAATGATCAACCGTAGCTTACGTCACAATTTTTGACTTGGCTATGACATCACAACTGTCAGTTGCAAACAATAAACAGATCGTCAGTTTTAATACAGCATTTTTAGTTCAAAGAATGCTTTTTCAAGGTATTTTACAGAATTATTTTGTAGATAACATATGAATTTTGGCGAGAAAAGTAGTACGGGCTGCTACTGTGAAAATAACATGGCCATGGCCATGTTATTTTTCACACCGTGAAAATATCACTTATATTTTCACAGTGTGAAAAGTGAAAATATCACTTTTATTTGTTTCAGATATGTATTGATTTCACTACTATGTATAAAATTAATATTTCTTCTTACGTAGCAAAAAGGAATACACAAAGTTTCTGTCTAGTAGAAATCATGGTAATTCTTCGTTATGCATGCATTATATGGCTTTACATGTGTTACCTTCTCAGACGCGATGTCATAATTGAGCCCCGCCAAGCGATTTTGGGTCTTCGAGCATTCCATCATGACAAATTTTAACTGCGCATGCCAAGCCATTCAGAGAGGCCAGGGATATGGCTTTCTGTCTGAAGGTTCGTCTTGATTCACTGCTTGTATGAGCGAGCAGCGAAGGTTCTGGCGAGACTGCGCGGATGCGCAGGCTCGCCTGAACCTTCGCTGCTCGCATAGGCGATAAGTACCAAAATCGCTTGACGGGGCCCATATAATACATTGTCTTTATTACAAATATCAAGTTTTGATAAACCCTTACTTATATTTTCATTATTTTTTCTATCCAGTATTTGACGAGAAAATCTGGTTTAAAAATTAAAAGAAAACAATTATTGACAACAGAACACCAAGCAGGCGCACGTCGCCCGGGCAACGTCTAATCAACGTCAGTGCAACGTCACGACGTTACATCGACGTAGATGTGACGTTGCATAAACGTCATGATGTTCCACCGACGTTGATGTGACGTCACAATTACCTCATGTGCCTGCTGGGGCAGCTTCGTTTGCGTTATAGCGTCGCCATCGCCCAATCATACTGCGGAAAACAATTGTTTATTGTGACGTCATTGACTTCGCGTGGGTCAATGTAAACAACATTCCGCCCCCCCCCCCCCCCCCTCCCCACCCGGCAGCTTACCAAAAGCTTTTTCCTGTAAGTGCATTGAAAAGTATATATCATCTTTTTTCAGATCTGTATATGTAAGAACACTATCGCAGATACCAAATTCCAAGAAGAATATTAATGAACCCCATGGTCATTGATAAAGCCATTGGGATTCGAAACAGATGAAGGAAAAAATACGTATGGAAAATCAACTCTGTATACGCATCACGTGACAGCGTTATACTTCTGTGGCAATTTGTACACATTCAGCAGGAAACATTATGGAGTTTTCTCAATTCACGCCTATCGCAATGGAAGCCAAAATCAAGTATGCTAATGCCACGACTGAGCTCGTGAATATAAGCGATATTGACAATGATATTGACGTTATACAAGATGCTGAAAGTGAGCTAGTTAGAGCGATCTCAACGATTCTGCGAAATATCTGTATCCCATCTTGTGTTTTAGTTGGGCTCATTGGTAATACACTATCACTGCTAGTGTTTTCAGCTAAGAACATGAAAGAGTGCTCATCATCCATGTTCCTGGCCTCTTTGGCCTTTGTGGATAACCTTTTTCTTCTAAATCTCGCTTTGATTTGGATTGACGGAGAGTTCTATAATATTCTCAGATTTTCAATGGCATGTGAATTAATCATGTTTGTTAGCTACGTTACCGCGCTTTTGTCGGTATTATTTGTTATTGGTTTCACGGCGGAGAGGTTTATTGCCATATGTTATCCACTCCGTTCACACTTGATGTGCTCTGTCTTCAGGGAAAAATTGATAGTTGGTATTATGGTTGTAATGGCATGTTTATTGTACAATCACAGCTTCTGGACTATAGACATTATCGAACTTGGACCACGTTATAGGTGCGTCATAAAGCCGGGAATGGTTGATTACCTTCAGGTGATCACGTGGGTGGATACAATACTAACAATGGTTGTGCCGTTCATCTCAATCACATACATGAACATACGCGTACTGGAAGCCGCACTGACATGTCCGCTGAAGAAATCCGTGCGCTGTGATCAAAATTCAACACTTACCAAGAAGCCAAGAAGAACAATACGTTCTATTTCACAAATGCGCGTTACTCGAACTCTCGTGCTTGTGTCTACAACGTTTTTAGTGCTAAATTTACCAAGTCACGTGCTGAGGTTGTACAGTCTCATATATACGACGGCACATCCTGAAACAGACTTTAGCGTACCCATTAACTTCTATTTTGTGCAAGAAATAGCTAATTTTCTATACTACAGTACATTTTGTTGTAACTTCATAATATATTCTGTGTTTGGCAGACATTTTCGTAAAAATCTGAAAGTCATTTTGAAGTGCCTCTGCAGTAATTCAGAAGAAAACATGCAAATGACACAATATAGTCGCATACGAAAAGCAATGCTTTCAGTTAGATCTAATTCGACGTCTGTTTAGTGACATATATGTAGGGAGGCTCTGAAAAAAGGTCATTTCATTCATGACACTTGTAAAACTGTATTGTGTGTTTGGCAAAGGTTTTCGTAATGATCTGCAAGTTATTTAAAATGCTCAAGTCCTAACTCTGCAGAAAGCATGCAAATGCATACGAAAAAGTAACGTTTTCTGTTACATCTATATCGACGTCTGTTTAGCAACATACGAGGGAAAGTCAATAAGTAGCCAGCCTATCCCATTTCCAATTGACCAAGACAACAAAGATACCCATGCCTTATTTCAATACGAGTTGAATTCATAAGGGCCAAATTGCATCCTTATAGTGCCATTCACTCATAAGATATTGGACGACAAACAGGGCTAGCGATTTCGTCAGGAGTTGACTACCATGTTGTAATGGAAAGGGAAAACACTTGACCAATGCTTATGGGTCTTTTGTACCATCGTATGCACCAGTTAATTCTGGGTTTCGGAAATCAAACGCGGTAGAACGTTTTTAGAAGACGAAACAAAGTCTGGACTCCCATTATATGCCACCGATGAAGATGTGTGTAATAAAGTACAGGATCTGGTGTACTCTGATGGGCGAATTAAGGATGAAGAAATAGTGAATGCATTACACATTTCACATGGCAGCGTTTCACCAATTTTTATATGATCGCATGGGTATGCGCCAGCTAACAGCCCGTTGGGTCCCAAAATCCCTTAACGACGAGTAAATAGAAACCAGAGTATAAGTATGCTTTGTTTGTTTGTTTGATTTGAGGTTTAACGCCCCCCCCCCCCCCCCCCCCCCGCCAACACTGTATAGGTCATTTTTGAGACGTTGCTTCCAATTTTGTGGGACTTTTACTCGACACTGAGATGAAATGAAATTTCAATCCCTGTCACCCAATGAAGCCAATAGGGTTTATAAGCATTGGATGATCCGACTCGCACCGCTTTTCCTGGGCAGGCTCAGATTCTCTAAGCGGTTTACCAGTACTCCTGTGCGGTCAGTTTCAAGACTGCGTGGAAGCATCATGCAGCCCATCTTTTTATTCAAGCCCCGCAGCGCATTGTTGAAGCAGTTAGATCAAAGGTAGATGATTTTCTTTCACGTCGGGTGACTGTAAATGAAACCTGGGCCCATTACTACGAGTCAGAGAATAAAACTCAAAGTCGCCAGTTGGTAGGGCTGGGGTCTCCGAGGTCAATGAAGTTCAAACCGCAAATCGCTGCTGGCAGGGTGGTGGCAGCGGTATTTTCGGACGCACCATTACGCAAACCCGCCTATACAAATAAATTGCCACATTTATCGCCGAAAAAATGAAAATTTTATGATGAAAAATTGTGATATTTTTCTTATTTTTGCTCAAATTATAGATTGTTGGCACTCGTTAGAACCGCCTCATCGAGGCGGTTCTAACGGGTACCCACAATCTATACTTTAGAGCAGAAATAAAAAAACAAAATAAGGTATACCCCCGGAAACCCCAGTTTTACTATATAAAAGTGGGGTTCAAGGGGGTCAAAATTATATAGGCGTGTTTGCGTGATGCAATGCGCTATTATGTTTAATATCCTGGAAAAGAAAAGCACAATAACAGGTACGCATTATGCAAATTTGCTCGACCAACTAAGAACTGCGATTCGTGAAAAACGTCGAAGTAAACTCTCCAAAGGGATTCTGCTCCAACAGAACAATGCAAGAGACCACATTTGCAAAATTGAAATGGATGCTGTTGAGCGGAATGGGTACGCGCTAATCACAGGTGCGCTATATGTAAATTTGCTCTACCAACTAAGAACTGCGATCATTGAAAAACGTCGAGGTAAACTCTCCAAAGGGATTCTGCTCCAACAGAACAATGCAAGAGACCACATTTGCAAAATTGAAATGGATGCTGTTGAGCGGAATGGGTACGCGCTAATCACAGGTGCGCTATATGTAAATTTGCTCTACCAACTAAGAACTGCGATCATTGAAAAACGTCGAGGTAAACTCTCCAAAGGGATTCTGCTCCAACAGAACAATGCAAGAGACCACATTTGCAAAATTGAAATGGATGCTGTTGAGCGGAATGGGTACGCGCTAATCACAGGTGCGCTATATGTAAATTTGCTCTACCAACTAAGAACTGCGATCCGTGAAAAACGTCGAAGTAAACTCTCCAAAGGGATTCTGCTCCAACAGAACAATGCAAGAGACCACATTTGCAAAATTGAAATGGATGCTGTTGAGCGGAATGGGTACGCGCTAATCACAGGTGCGCTATATGTAAATTTGCTCTACCAACTAAGAACTGCGATCATTGAAAAACGTCGAAGTAAACTCTCCAAAGGGATTCTGCTGCAACAGAACAATGCAAGAGACCACATTTGCAAAATTGAAATGGATGCTGTTGAGCGGAATGGGTACGCGCTAATCACAGGTGCGCTATATGTAAATTTGCTCTACCAACTAAGAACTGCGATCATTGAAAAACGTCGAGGTAAACTCTCCAAAGGGATTCTGCTCCAACAGAACAATGCAAGAGACCACATTTGCAAAATTGAAATGGATGCTGTTGAGCGGAATGGGTACGCGCTAATCACAGGTGCGCTATATGTAAATTTGCTCTACCAACTAAGAACTGCGATCATTGAAAAACGTCGAGGTAAACTCTCCAAAGGGATTCTGCTCCAACAGAACAATGCAAGAGACCACATTTGCAAAATTGAAATGGATGCTGTTGAGCGGAATGGGTACGCGCTAATCACAGGTGCGCTATATGTAAATTTGCTCTACCAACTAAGAACTGCGATCATTGAAAAACGTCGAGGTAAACTCTCCAAAGGGATTCTGCTCCAACAGAACAATGCAAGAGACCACATTTGCAAAATTGAAATGGATGCTGTTGAGCGGAATGGGTACGCGCTAATCACAGGTGCGCTATATGTAAATTTGCTCTACCAACTAAGAACTGCGATCATTGAAAAACGTCGAGGTAAACTCTCCAAAGGGATTCTGCTCCAACAGAACAATGCAAGAGACCACATTTGCAAAATTGAAATGGATGCTGTTGAGCGGAATGGGTACGCGCTAATCACAGGTGCGCTATATGTAAATTTGCTCTACCAACTAAGAACTGCGATCATTGAAAAACGTCGAGGTAAACTCTCCAAAGGGATTCTGCTCCAACAGAACAATGCAAGAGACCACATTTGCAAAATTGAAATGGATGCTGTTGAGCGGAATGGGTACGCGCTAATCACAGGTGCGCTATATGTAAATTTGCTCTACCAACTAAGAACTGCGATCATTGAAAAACGTCGAAGTAAACTCTCCAAAGGGATTCTGCTCCAACAGAACAATGCAAGAGACCACATTTGCAAAATTGAAATGGATGCTGTTGAGCGGAATGGGTACGCGCTAATCACAGGTGCGCTATATGTAAATTTGCTCTACCAACTAAGAACTGCGATCATTGAAAAACGTCGAGGTAAACTCTCCAAAGGGATTCTGCTGCAACAGAACAATGCAAGAGACCACATTTGCAAAATTGAAATGGATGCTGTTGAGCGGAATGGGTACGCGCTAATTACAGGTGCGCTATATGTAAATTTGCTCTACCAACTAAGAACTGCGATCCGTGAAAAACGTCGAGGTAAACTCTCCAAAGGGATTCTGCTCCAACAGGACAATGCAAGAGACCACATTTGCAAAATTGAATTGGATGCTGTTGACCGGAACGGGAACCCGCTAATACCACACCCCGCCTATTCTCCGGACTTAGCTCCTAGTGACTATTTCCTATTCCCAAACTTAGAAAAGGATATCCGTGGATGACATTTAAGGACAACGAAGAAGTCGTGACGGCAGTTGAGGAGTGGGTCGGGGACAAGGACCTGGGTTTATTCAGTTCTGGGTTGATGGCACTTGAACAGCTTTGGTGTAACATTCTAGAGGACGATTACATCGAAAAAGAATATGAAATATGTTAGACTGTTTTTTTTTTTGTTTTTTTTTTTTTTGTTTTTTTTCGTTGTTGTTTTTTGTTCCGTTTTTAGCTCACCTGTCACTTAGTGATGACATGAGCTTTTGGGATCGTTTATCGTCTGTCGTGCGTGCGTGCGTGCGTGCGCAAACAATTTCTTCAAACGACATTTCCTCCTGAACCACTGATCGGATTTTGACCAAATTTCACAGGAATGATCCATAGGTGATCCCCTTTCAAAGTTGTTCAACTTCTTCCGGTCCGTTGCACATCAAGGTCACGGGAGCTAAAAAAATGATTTATTTAGTGAAAACCTTCTCCTCTGAAACCACAAGGCCCAGATATTCGATATTTGGTTTGTAGCTTCATCTAGTAGACCACTACCATGATTGTTCAGAGCAAAAATGCCCCCCGCCCCGAGGCCCTTTGGTTTTGCATAGACTTACATAAGGAAAAATTTTAAAATCTTCTTGTCTGAAATTAGAAGGCTCGAGTGCTTGATATTTGGTATGAAGCTTCGTCTTGTGGACCCTTATCAAGATTTCTCAAATTCTAGCCCTGGGTCCAAAAATGCCCCCGCCCCGGGGCCCTTTGGTTTTTGATAGACTTATATAGGGAAAAACCTTAAAAACCTACTCGTCTGACACCAGAAGGCTGTGGTGTTTTATAAATGGTATGAAGCTTCGTCTTGTGGACCTCTATCAAAATTGTTCAAATTATAGCCCTAGGGAAAACCTTTTGAAAATCTTCTTGCCTGAAACCAAACAGCTCTGGTGTTTGATATTTGGTATGAAGCTGTGTGTAGTATACTTCTACCAAGATTGTTGAAATTATAGCCCTGGGGCCAAAAACGGACCTATCCCAGTGCCCACTAGTTTTACATAGACTTATATAGGGAACACTTTGAAAATGTTCTTGTCTATAACCAAACGGCCAAGGTCTTTGATATTTGGTATGAAGCTTCAACTAGTGGGCCACAACCAAAATTGTTCAAATTATAGCCCTGTGGCCAAATATGGGCCCATTTGTCTAATCTAAACTTATATTGGGAAAACCTTTGAAAATCGTCTTGTCTGAAACCAGAAGGCCAAGGTCTTTGATCTTTGGTATGAAGCTATGTCTTGTAGATTTCTACCAAGATTGTTAAAATTATAGCCATGGGGAAAAATGACCCTGGACCGGTGGCCACAGGCTTTATATAGACGTATATAAGGAAAACCTTTAAAAAACCAATTTGTTTGAAACCAGAAGGCTCCGGTCTTTAATATTTGGTATGAAGCTTCACCTTCTAGACCTCCCTCAAGATTATGCAAATTATAGCCCTGAGGCCAATAATACCCCTCCCGGGGCCTACTTGTTACAATATGATTCAGGTGAGCGGTCCTGGGCCATCATAGCCCTCTTGTTTATTATTGTTATTATTGACTCTCCCAAGTATATATAAGGAGGCTCTAACGAAGTGGCCATTTTATGTATCATTCATGGCATGAGTCTTCGCCAAGTTGCATTAAATTCATGTAAAATGACCAAGAACGGGAGGAGCTTAACCCTTATCTTGCTGAATATTCATCTAAGCCACACCCATTTCTGTCTATCGACCAATCAAATTACTTAATGTAATTTATTGCTACAAATTCATAAACTGAATGTCAAACAGTGTAGATCCTGATCAGATGGCTTCTTCAGAAGCCATCTGATCTGGATCTACACTGTTTGCAAAGATAGGGGTTGTCGTGAACAGCAAGATAAGAGTTAATAGCATACTATACTCGCCGTGATGAACGCACATGCTTTTATAAGCACACACAAATACCTTTACAAGAAGTATATTTGACACCAATTAAGAAGAACGGATACACATGGCAGATATGTCCGCCATTTTCCAAACGGAGACAACTTTCGGGACTTCCTGTTTGCTTTTCTATAAACTCTGTCCCACAGAAAAAGGATACTCTAAGAAGAATTTGCTACTCTGGAGGCAACCTTTTAGCTTTTTTATTTTACCTCACTGCAGCTGGTGATATGTGTTGTGTAGCCGAGCTGTCCCACAGAAAAAGGATACTCTCAGAAGAATTTGCTACTCTGGAGGCAACCTTTTAGCTTTTTTATTTTACCTCACTGCAGCTGGTGATATGTGTTGTGTAGCGCCTGCTCGGCCGTAAAAAGTCTCCCCGTGCTTCATCATAGTGCATATTATATTTTCTTTGCCTTCGGGATCATTGAGCCCATTCTGCTTACTTTGGAAATCGAATATCGCTTAAGCCAGTGATGGGAATAGTCTGCAACCTTGCAAACTATATACAGTGAAATTCCGCTATTAAGACCACCTAATATCAAGACTAATTCTGCTTTTAAAAGCTTGTTTAGTAGGTTGCAGTTGTTCTTTCTTTGCGTTTTCTGCGTACAGCGTCCTCTGGTCAGAGACCTCCGTTGGGACTGTTCAAAAGTGGTCTTAAAGACTTTGATTTCTTTGGCCAATTCGTGTTATCGCTGCTCGCTATCTTGGTATATAACGCTTCAACTTCCTATGTATCAAATTCATACTGGCTTCAGTGGGTGAGATGGCCACTTTAAATGACTTTCTGGTCGCAAGTTTCTAACACAGGGACTTGAGCGACGTGCGTTGTAATAAAAAAAACACGACAGAAATTCATACAGTGCAAATACTATTTGGCTAAAAACTTAACACATTTGACGAAGACTTACCAAGATTAACAACGGTAGTGTAAATAATGGTAACTTGATAGATTTTGTGCATTTGAATCAAAATGTAGTATTTGCATAGCTGAGACCGAAAATGTGTTCGGTATAAATGATACAGGATGCCTTTAGCATCACCAACTAACGCTGGTTGATTGATTTCTCGATATTAATTTAATAGCATTCGCTATTTTTCTACATAATACAGTGCTTTCAAATTTAGTTCGCAGCCTCTGCGTTGTGATCGGTAACGAAGCTACGTGCGTTGTATCGAAATATCAATATTTTTCTTTTTCGCAAAAGATGTGACGAAAGATGCATATTTGCTTTTAGATTTCATTATCGTTATTCACAATTTATCGGCCAGAACACCAGCCAAAAACGTGTAGTTACATAGGACGACCGGACCAAAGTGAAAATACAGGTAAATCTGTGTTGAATGCCAAATTTCTTTTGGGGTCTATTTTTCCATATTCCGTTTTTCAAACTTTTTCTTGCAACAGACGATGCCGCACATTAATAAAGTGGTCCGTAAGGCAGATGTCAGTATTGGGCAACGCTATACAACAGTTAGATTAACGTAAAAACAGTTTTACGACGAACTGTCAGCCGCCATTTTTCATCGAAGCTTATGCGTCCAAAATACGATGCCTATACGACCGCTACGCAGCCTGTGCGTATGTATTGACCAGTGTGGTTTACGGGGGTATACACTATTTATCTTATTTCTGCTCCAAAACATAGGTTATGGTACTCGCTAGAACCGCCTCATTGTGCTCCAAGACATAGGTTGTGGGTACTCGCTAGAACCGTCTCAATGAGGCGGTTCTAGCGAGTAACCACAACCTATGTCTTGGAGGAGAGATAAGAAAAATAATGTATACCCCTGACGAGCACCCTCAACCTATGTTTTGAACATTTATTACACAAATATAAAGGAAGTAGCCATTTTGGAGGTGTGAAAAAACCGCCCATCGGGGCTTGAAGAAATAGATGGGCTGCATGATGCTTACACGCAGAGCTGAAACCGACCCGCACACGAGTACTGGTAAACCGCTTAGAGGATCTAAGCCTGCCCAGGCAAAGCGGTGCGAGTCGGCCTGTCCATGTTAATAAACCCTATTGGTTGAATGGGCGGCAGGGCTTGAGATGTCATTTCATCTCAAGGTCGGGTAAAAGTCCCACAAAACTGGAAGCAACGTCTCCAAAATGACCTTTACAGTGTTGACGGGGGCGTTAAACCTCAAATCAAACAAACAAGATTTGATAAATGCACTATTTTGCACGGACGAGTAACCGTAATGTACGGAATTCGAAATGTTGCAAGCTTTGGCGGGCAAAGTATCGAAACAATACGCCGTGTAATATATTCGATAATCCACAGTGGATTTAATATGCAAATTAGTTAGATACGACCCGTAACGTTACATGTACGACGTAGGACCCCCCCCCCCCACCCCCCCCGACCATTGGGGCTTGAAGACATAAATGGGCTGTATGATGTTTCCACACAGAGCTGAAACCGACCGCAATCGAGTACTGTTAAACCGCTTAGAGGATCTAAGCCTACCCTGGCAAAGCATTGCGAGTCGGTCCGTCCATGCTCATAAACCCTATTGGTTTCATTGGACGACAGGGCGTAAAAGTCCCACAAAATTGGAAGCAACGTTTCCAAAATGACATATACAGTGTTGACGATAAACCTCGAATTAAAAACAAAAAAAAAAAAAAAAAAAAAAAAAACGGACCCCCTCAACGACGTAGCGTCTACTCACGGTGGAATATTTGCATTTAAATAAAACAATCGTGATTAAAATTCGTTTTAAATGTCATATAATAAACAGCATCTTGCATTCGTGTTCATTTCCATAAAAACTCGTGTAAGAGCCTCTCTGTATTGAATCCAAGGCAAAAAGTCGGTTAAACACTGGAGGCAATGAAATAAAAGTTAGGGAAAATGGACAAAGAAAAAGTAAATATGTTGTTTATGGAACGCGACGTTTGATTGGCTGATGTCAAAAAATTGCGCTAGTATACCCTGCGGTATACTGTCGGAAACCCGATCTTATCATGTAACATCGATTTCCATTGGGTAGCATTTGGTTTTACGCAGCTCACAACGCTTTCTGCTTTGAGCAAAATTGTTAACTTTTTAACGAAAGAACTGAAAAAGAATGGGGATAACTGTATTAAAAATTGCCATTTGGGTAGGCAAATCGTCAGTTCTACAGTCTTTAATTCCGTTTTATGGCACAGTTTGCAAGTAGCCGTAAAACGAGATTTCCGACCGTAAAACCATCGATTTACCTTCTAAATGCCAATTTTGAATACGTTTAGCCCCTAAAGAGATAGTGAGAAAAAGTTTCGAAGAAAAAAAGAAGAAAAACGAGAGAAGAGAAAACAAAACAAGCAAACCAAACCTTGGACATTTAGATTTTAACATAACGACACAAGACATGTTTTACGATAACACGCCCGTGCGACACAGTGTATTTTTCACAACTCCAAAGTGACTACTTTTTTGTTGAGAACCCGTACTAGTTTTCTTATTTATACTGCAAACAAAGGTTGTTGGTGCCCGTTAGAACCGCTTCTAACGAGTACCCACAACCTACGCCTTGGAACAGAAATAAGAAAAAATTAATGTATACTCCCATAACCCCCAGTTTTCTCTGTATAAAGTGGGGTTAAGTGGGGTGTTCATCTCACGGACTTGTTAACGTGATGTTTTATTATTAACCCTTCTCTTGCTGAATATTCATTTTAGGCACACCCATCTCTGACTTTGAACCAATCAGATTACTTGATGTAATTTATTCCTACAAATTCATAAACTGGATGTCAAACAGTGTAGATCCTGATCAGATGGCTTCTTCAGAAGCCATTTATTTATTTATTAACAATTTTTGACAACATATATACATACATAGTACATACATATGCAATCAAGGAATTGGATGTAGGCTAGGCCTATACGTATCCTCTCCTTGATATCCGGTACATACAATGAAAATACACATATATAAACATTCAATCACAATGCATTTAGACGAATATGAAATTATTAGAAAAATGTTGCTTTGCTCACGTTGTCGTGACTCACATAATTAAACTACAGTGAATGAAAATAAGTAAGGTAGTGTATGTGTGTGTGTGAGAGAGAGAGAGAGAGAGAGAGAGAGAGAGAGAGAGAGAGAGAGAGAGAGAGAGAGAGAGAGATGGTGAGCATTTTCATTGAGTTAGAATTATATAATATATTTACTAGATCATTAATAAATAGTAATAAATGTAGTGTTCCGTGTATTAGATGTGATCAGGTTCGGCAAAAACAAATTCGTTACGCTCGGTAAAGCATATCGGAAAAACCTCGTGGAAATTTTACAGGCAACGTGGTCAACGATCAAGCGAAAAACAACAGACACATTTTCAAAAAGGAACAGTTATCTACTATAAATAACGGTACGTTGACACCGATACGGCTATATACAATAGTCATGCACCTGCCTATCATGTACCGTTCAAGCTTATGAAATTAGGCGTTTTATATCCAGGTATCCCACGATACCAAGGTATGATAGTTGCCTCAGGTCAGACTGACACTGATTAGTCACTGTATTATTATTATTATTATTTTCTTTCTTTTTTGTGTGTGATAAATTTCTGTATGGTTTATTCATACAACAAGGTAGGAGAAATGAACTACCTTGACAGAATTATTACTTTGTTATTGTACTATAATTTCCCATGGTATCAAGGCAATTCAAAGATGGTGAATGTCTCATAGTACCGAGGTAAATCATAAATTGTGACCTAGAAGTATATATTTAACATATTACTGTAATGAGTTATTTCCAGTGGGTAGAGGCATTTCATACAGTAGATGCTGGTACCATGGTACTTGGTTCAACCATCCTGCTGTAGCCAACAAGCTCTATCTTTGCAAACAGTGTAGGTCCAGATCAGATGGCTTCTGATCAGGATCTACACTGTTTTACATTCATTTTATGTACATGTAGAAATAAACTGCATCAAGCAACCCGACCAGCTCAAAGCCAGAAATGGGTGTGGCTTAACCAAATACTCAGCAGGTCAAAGGTTAAATTAGTTGAAGTACAGCAATTTATTGTATCATATAGATCTATACTACTCTCTATCCCTATACCAGATAAGCAAACTGTACTCACGTTTATTTATTTATTTATTTATTTATTTATTTTTTTTTTTTGTCTAAAAAGAATTGTGCAGGTGGAAATTTGAGAAGTTTCTCGCATTCGCACACAAAACACAGATTGTGTGCACCCCTTAGAATGGCCTCAGTGAGGCCGTTCTATAGAGTACCAACAACCTATGCCCCTGCATAGAAATGTAAAATAAAGTGAGCTTCCAGTTTTACTATACAGTATACAAAGGCAGGGTTTGAGCCATGAGGGGATTGAAATTAAGTCGGCACATATTAGTAATAATTGAAGGGTTTTTTTAAATTGAAATTAAGTAGATTCACCGATTAGCCAGCCCTAGTATCTAAGCATTAATGGGTTACTATGTTTAAATATAAGAGTTACTTTATATCTGTACAATCTAGTTATTCTTATGTAGCAATTGCATAAAGAGAACTGTAATTGGATAGTGCAACCTGGCCTTATTAAGCAAAGAAGGCCACTTGCAACACCAATCATTTAAGCCATCTGATCTGGATCTACACTGTTTCCAAAGAGATGGGTTGTCGTGAACAGCATGATAAGAGTTAAGCACTGTGTCCGTACCACGACACATTCATTTTCCAATTTCGTGTGCACTTGGTGTTTTTATTTTAAGCAATAATAATAAACAAGTCCCCGATGCTGCATACCAAGTTTCAAGATCATCGGCTGTTCGGTTCTTGAGAAGAAGATTTTAAAGGTTTTTACCATATATGGGCATGGCAGCCATATTGGTCATGTGACCCAGTCCTCACAAACAAACTTTCGTTCCCCCTTCCCATAAGGGCTCCACGTGTAATTTGGTTTCAATTGGCCAAGTAGTTTCAGAGGAAATGTTGTTTGAAAATGTTGACGATGCAATAGGGCGGGGCGGGGGGGGGGGGGGGGTGCATAGCATCAGGATGTTTTACTGACTTGACTGCATGTTTCTTATCATAGGGAACAAGAATATAATCTGATACTGATATAGGGTTCTGTTGTAGATGGGCGTTCCAAACCCGAGGGATGACCGTGCTGAGCGGAACCGACCTTTGCACGGCCACCCAAGGGTTGGAAATACCCGTTTACAACAGAGCTCGTATTAGATTATTTTTCTTGCCCAACGCCACCTAAATTTTTCTACAGTCAATGATTTCCTTATCTTATGTTCATTACGAAAACACGCCTATACTAAAACAGTGTAAATTTTTCGCCGAAAAAGACTAAAATTTTAGGATGAAAAATTTTGATATTTTCCTTATTTCTGCTCAAAACATATTTTGTGGATACTCGTGAGAACCGCCTCAACGAAGCGGTTCTAACGAGTACCCACAATCTATGTTTTTGAGGCGGTTCTAACGAGTACCCACAATCTATGTTTTTGAGCAGAAATAAGAAAAATAATGTATACCGATGCAAACCCCAGTTTTACTATATATAAGTGGGGTTTGAGGGGGTCAAAATCATATAGGCGTGTTTCCGTGATGTCAAGAATATATTTGGTTTAGGGGTTATTGAGATAGAAGGCCTATAATTTGAATCTACAGATTTTAAAATCTCCCAAACGAACCGCCGGCATGGCCCCAGAGGACCCCGTGAGACCCACAGTTGGTGTTACTGAATGCATCATAAGAAACAAGAATATATATGGACTTTTCTGTACGAAGAAAGCTTTTCAAAAGGGCCTCACCCGAAATTCGTTTACATTCTGCGTTCTATTTATTAAGGACGATAATCATTTAAATCAGTTCTAATCATTACAAAAAACTCGTACCGGCCCCGATAGCGCAGTTGGTAGAGTGTCCGCTCCGGGGACAGGAGGTCACGGGTTCGATCCCCGGCCGCGACATACCAAAGTCGTTAAGAATGGTACTAGCTGCTCCTCGCTTGGCACTCAGATTTATGGAGTAGAGCTAGGACTGGTCGACCCAGTGTCAGGATAATGTGACTGGGTGTGGTATTATGTAATGTGTCTGGGACATGATACTTCAGTGAGGCAGCACTATAAAAGTGAGCATTAAGCTCCCTGTTGCAACCAGACACCGTCGTGATATGGCTGAAAAATTGTTGAAAGCGATGTTAAACCCGATTTCACACACACACGAAAAACTCGTATGGATGGGGCGTTACTTACAAGTTCCCATAATATCTATGTTTTTGAGCAGATATGAGAAAAATAATATGCACCCCTGCACACTTGAGTTTAGTTAACTAAAAGTGCTGTTTGTGCGGTCGACATTATAATGAAATTCCGATATTTAGACCAGCTAAAATTAAGACAAATTATGCTTTTAAAATATTTAGATAGTTTCAGTTTCATTTTCTTTGTGTTTCTCACATCTAGAATGCTCTAGTGGCAGACCATCTTTGGCAGTCTTAAAGGTGGTCTTAATATAGGAATTCTACTGTTTATAGGCGTGTTTCTTGTTGTAAAGGGACCATATTAACTGTGAAAATGGAGAATTTCGTTTATGTACATGTTTTTACCTGTTTGTTTATTTGTTGTTTTTCAATCAAACGCTTGTCTAAACTGTCTGTAAATAAATTTTGTTTATCTTTGTTAAAGCTTGCTGCTTGTTTTCCTTTCTGTGACGGCTTCCATGGTGCTACTACTGATGGGATATCGAAAAAGCATGTCAGTGTATGCCAGTGTTCCGCCATATCGCAACGAAGGACAATTTTCCCCAATATCAGGTCTTTTAAAATAGAGGATCTGATACGAGTGACCGGCCCCGATAGCTCAGTTGGTAGAGTGTCCGCTCCGGTGAACGGGAGGTCACGGGTTCGATCCCGGGCCGCGACATACCAAAGTCGTTAAGAATGGTACTAGCTGCTCCTCGCTTGGCACTCAGATTTACGGGGTAGAGCTAGGACTCCGAATTCACACACACACACCTATTGCACGACCCGCAGAAAAAGCGACCGACTGAAGTCGGTTGATTTTCTAAGTGCCCTAAAATCACCGTGTCATTCTGTCATTCTGTCAGTCTGTCATTCTGTCAGTCTGTCAGTCTGTCTGTCCGTCCGTAACCCGTTTGTGAAAATTGGTGATATGACTTAACCGCTTGGAATATTTAAACAATTTTTGGCATACTGATAGATATCAATGAGATCTAACCAATGAACTTGCGAAATATTACATTCCATTTAGTATAGCCTCGCCGAGGCGAAAAATGTGAAAATTTTCGAACTGCTTCTTCTCGGAAACCGTTGGGCCGATTGAAGTCAAATTTCATATGGAGCCTCTTTGGGATGGGGGAAACCAAAATTTGCTCATGGGGTTCAGGTCACATGACCAAAATGGCCGCCAAGCCATATATGGTAAAAACCCTTCAAAAATAGTCTTCTCCAGAACCACTGGGCCGATTTCCACGAAACTTGATAAATAGCATCTGGGACATAGGCCCATCATGAAATGCTAAAATGGTGACCCTGGGTTGACCTTGACCTTCTTTTTGCCTAGGTCAAACTTTGACACATATGCTTTTGTATTGGAAAAGTGAGAATGCATTTTATCCTGCAAACGATTCAGAATACAGTACTAAAGTATAAGATATATTTTTGCTCCTTACGATAAGGCGCATTTATTGGGGGAACCGTTTTAGGTCCAGGTCACATGACCAAAATGGCCGCCATACCCATATATGGTAACACTCATAAAGCTAAAAGCATCCGGCGGGTCGTGCACTTTAGCTGAAGCACTGGTTTTTCTTATTTCTGCTCTTTTGACATATGAAAAAAGGCACCTATGGATGTATTAAGGTAATGAAATATGGAACAATGCAGGTTGTCAAGTGTCTTCCTACACGTTGAAAACCTCACTCAATGGCGCCAAAGGAAGACCCTCAACCTATGTTTGGAGTACAAATAAGAAATATTTCAGGTTTTCACATCACGAGAACACGCCTTTATAGTTTTGACCCCTATTTTTCTTATTTCTGCTCTAAAATATACATTGTGCGTATTTTTTTACCCCCTTATTTTTCTTATTTTTGCTCTAAAATATACATTGTGCGTATTCGATAGAACCGTCTCGATGAGACTTGTACCACAATCTATATTTTAGTCAAAATAAGAATAGTATCACAATTTTTTCATCTTAAGTTTTTCATTTTTACGGCGGTAAAACTAACTATCTATTTGTATAGGTGTGTTTTCGTAATGATAAATAAAATGTCCGTGTTAGAGATAGCAAATATGCGCTATGTCAAATGGGTGTGTGTTTTTTTTTTTTTTTTTGTTTTTGTTTTGTTGTTATTGTTGTTGTTGATGTTTATCAGCCTCGGAGCTGAGCTGAAACCATTGGTAAACCGCTAAGGAGGTCGTAGCCTGCTCACGTAAAGTGGTGCAAGTCGAACCGTCCATGCATATAAACCCATATTTGTTTCATTTGGCGGCAGGCCTTAAGGTGTCATTTCATCTAGTCCCACGAAGTTGGAAGCAACGTCTCCAAAAATACCTAAATAGGGGTGGGCGTTAAACCTCCAATCAAACAAACAAATGCCTTATCACCTTCTGGTTGTGTTTTGAAAGGATTATCGGTCTTGGCGAAAGTAATTTGTTATTTTTGTTCTTTACATTTTTTTATTGTCACGCCTCTCACGCCTTCGACACGTGGCTAAACACATGTTCACACATGTCGTGCTGAGCTGATAATAAAGGTTCCTTTTAAAAGGAAAGGCTTGCCTGGTTTTAAGGGTACTGTTCCTGGTGTAAATGTAGCCATATTGCCGCCACATGGATGTACGAGTTGATGTAGATGAAATTAATGGTGAGGAAGCAAATTGCACTATTCTTGTTAATGGGACATAGACTTTTGATTCAGTGTACTCAAAGGCAATATATGGTTTATCTACATATTGGAATGGACAAACCCATGAGGTGTCAATTTTCTATGTGGCACTACCCTGACATTTATTGGAAGAAATATTTCAATGTTAAGGTAACTGAGGCATTGACATGTGACCCAATGATCACATTCTCACTTTTGACCAAGTATGATAGTAAGGGATCATTGTGATGACCCTGTTTTATTGAAATTTGCTCAGTAGTATCTGAATAGCAGTTGGAAGAAGACATTGTTAACAGACAGCCAGGAGGAATAATGGACTTATGGAGCACGGACGATATGCGATTTGGCAAGTAGAAATGGACAAACAAAACAAAATAAATGTCCCTAACAGATTTATGAGAGACAATAATGTGGTAGAAGACATCATACATACTGTTTGTTTTGCTAGGTTTTACGCCCGTTCAACAATCTTTCAGTCATATACAGGCGGGCAGTTTCCTAACCATCGTTCCTGGAAAGTACCAGTACTAGACTCCGATCCTCCGACACAAACTACCAAATGTTCTCACATAAACGACCATGGCCGGTAGCGGGGCTCGAACCCATGACACTCCAGTGATTACAAGTCAGCGACCTTAATCACTGGATCACGGAGGCGGTCTTCCATACATACTGAGTATACATTCATGTCATGTGGCCAGTAAACATGTAATTGTTAGGTGACGACACAAATATACATACAAGGGAGTATAAGGCGAAGGAGGAAGAGACATTAAATTTTAACATCTTTTGTTAGCAAAGTATAAAAAATATTATAAACAAGAGACAACCTAAGTAAACAATGTTACTAATGTTAACAGTTTTTATCTGAAAGTCTAAAAAGAAATAAACAGTATAAAGCTATTTAAGGTGAATCTTAATCTTGATAAAAACTGGACCAACTGACTGTCAGTACGCCGTAAACTTTGTTCATTTATTGGTGGCAGTACCTTCAATATAACTAGAGCTTCCAGTGAAACTGACTAGCGCCCCGGCAGCGCTATCAGAGGAGTAGGAAAATGTTGATGTTAAAAAACTATAAAGAACAAGGAAATGAAAGAACATAGCTCAAAGAATCATTTTGAACATGATAACTCGGTTTTAGAAACCAACCTGGGTTTTGCGCACAACACATCCTCTCATGATGATTAACATTACTGTCAAGATATTCTAAAATTAATCCAGGAATAAGAAAGATATTGATCGGACACGATAAAAAAGACGTTTTTTTTTACCTTTCACCTCTAAGTATGACTTTGACCTTTGAGGTACGGACCTGGGTCTTGCGCGTGACACACTGTCACATTATGGTTAATATTTCTGCTAAGTAATATTTAAATTCATCCAGGTAAAAGAAAGTTATAGATTGGACACAATAAAAAAGACGCTTTTTGACCTTTTATCTATAAGTTTGATCTTGACCTTTGAGGTACGGCTGTGGGTCTTGCGCGAGACACTCCGTCACATTATGGTTAACATTTCTGCCAAGTAATATTTAAATCCATCCAGGAATAACAAAGTTATTGATTGGACACGACAAAAACCCTTTTTTGACCTTTAACCTCTAAGTATGACCTTGACCTTTGAGGTACGGACCAGAGTCTTGCGTGCAACACACCATCACATTATGGTTAACATTTCTGCCAAGTATATATTTAAATCCATCCAGGAATAAGAAAGTTATGGAGGATAAAAAATTGTGGACGGACAGACAGACGAACGGACAGAGTGATTACTATAGAGCACCCACACTTTCAGTGCGGGGCCCTAATAAGTTTGTACATATACATTATGATTCAATGGAGGTTTCTGACGTCAGGAATCTACCCTATAAAATTTCAACAAAACCCATCGAATTTGACCTTCGAGTGAATTGTAGACTGCTACACAAATGATTTATGAACGTGGTCAGGTAAGCTGTATTGACGGTAGTGCTGAGTAGACCGTGGCCTAGTGGATAAATTCGCTTCGGTGTTTAGTTAAACTTTCGCACAGAAACGATAGCTCTGTCACTAGACCATCTCTCACTAAACTGGTACCCTGTATTCTATTAAAATATGCGAAGGTATTGAGCTATAGGGTGAGGGAACCAGAACACCGGAAAAAGCTGACTGTATCTCTGATCTTTGTTTTCAATAAAACACCTGAGGATCCAAAATAACATAGAAGGAGACGTCTAAAACCGGAACCACTTTTCCAGTCTAACTGGCTTGCAGCCATCAGTGCAAGCCAAAAAAGAGACACACCAATACACAATTTAAAATGAGTTTTGATTGTTTTAGAGTTTAAAGGCCCAGTCAACACTATTTATGTCATTTTTGAGTCGGTCAGTTTTCATATCCACACTTTCCCGTGAGCGGTTAACCAGTGCAGAGCACATTCTTTTGCCAGAAACTGAGAACCGCCCTTCTTGCATCAGTGGAAAGGAGAGAAAGATCGAAGAAAAGATTTCATGATCAATCTCCTCGAAGAATGTTGCTGACCCCGGCAGGTATCGAACCCGCGTCTTCCTGATCAACAGTCAGACGCGCATCCGACTGAGCTACCGTGGCCGGCCAATGTAAAACTGCCGGAATGAGGCACAGATGCAAATTTCTGTAACGGTAGGTCAACTGTTTTTTCTCCGCGTAGTCCTTTTTTCGCGCATTATTGATTAACGATCGACTCGATAAAGGTGCAATACTCTTGAAAGGGTCATAAAAACAATGACATGACTTGACACCCAGCTTATATGAACAACTGAATTCAAAGTGACGCATTCAACAAAATTTTATTTTCTGCACAAGACCCACAGTATGCATAAGACACTTGAGCTACTGCTTCTTTATAGATGTTAACTGAATCTGTTTATCTGGATGTGCCTGTGACATCTATGTGAAGTCTGCTTCGGTAACTGGGGGAGGGGATCATTTCCTGAACGGCGATGCATCAACATGTTGTGGAGCATGGAAAGCATGAAAAGGCACTAAAGAAATGGTGATCATCCACTGCAGCCGGGCTTAGCTCAAGATGTCTTGACTCTGTCTTGCCTGTCAGGACGAGAGAGTGAGGTTGAATCTGCGCGCCACTCCCTCACTGTATTTCATTTCCCAGCGCATCATACACGCAGCAACACGAGCCAACTCATTTCAAAACCTACAATAAGACATATGCGCCCAACGAAGACTCAGATCTGCCTGTGCATCCGCGCAGTCTGATCAAAGTCTTCGTTGTGCGCTCTAAGGATAGCTAAGGGCTCAATACTCCTTCATGCAGCAATAGAAGTCTCTGGTTAGACCATATGGATGCGCAGGCTGATCTGAGTCTTCGGTGGGCGCAAGCCACATAAAAAGCCCTGTGAGAAAAACCGGGAAGTTGTAGTTGCGGTTCTGCACACAGGCGGCTTGGTTATATATGCTTAATAAAGAAGCAGTATGTGAGGTCTTTTTAGGCTTACACTGCTCACACCCTTAGCACAGAGAAGGGGCTAGAAAATGCCTTAACCCTTGTCTGCTTCAAAACCCCTCGCTGGTTAATCGCGATTAGCGAGGATCCCATTTAAAGAAAAAGTAAAGGTGATGCTTTAAAAACCGGCGCATGGAAACTACGCACTTGATGGACAGTGCTGGTTCAGACGTTTCGTTATCAAATTAAACCTTGTCAGCAAGCTCTCTAGGGATTTCTTCGAAAAGGCATAAATGACCGCCTTATGACGCTAAGACGTCCCTTATCTGATAAGAAACATCCAACTATTGTAAAGTCCTATGCATCCACAATGACAAACCCACATGAAGGCAAATACAAGTTCTATGATGACCTGGATTCTGTGATTTCTGGGTACATACCACGAGTGTTAAGTTGGTTCCTTATTCCTTGTTCCTTTTCCTTATTCCTTATTCGCAATTGATACTTGCTGGATTTCGAAACCTATACCATCATGCTTAGAAGTAAAATTGATGATGAATGCCCCTGCATACGCATTTGTTCTGTTATACCGCGTCGCAAAGTATTATGAAGTTGAAAATCGAATAAGGAATAAGGAAAATTTGGATTTGTTCCTCTTTCCTTATTTGCAATCGAAACGTGCTGGATTTCAAAACCTGTATCATTATGCTTAGAAGTAATAATGATGATGAATCCACTATACGCAAATGTTCTTTAACACCGCGTCGCAAAGTACTATGAAGTTCAAAACCGAATAAGGATTTAGGATTTTTTTTATTTGTTCCTTATTCCTTATTCGCAGTTGATACTTGCTTGATTTCGAAACCTATACCATTATGCTTAGAAGTAAAAATTGATGATGAATCCACTACTCGTATATGCAAATGTTCTGTTACACCGCGTCGCAAAGTACTATGAAGTTCAAAATCGATTAAGGAATAAGGAAAATTTGCATTTCTTCCTAACTCCTGATTCGCAGTTGATACTTGCTGGATTTCGAAACCTATACCATTCTGCTTAGAAGTAAAAATGATGATGAATGCGACATACGCAAATGTTCTCTTACACCGAGTCGTAAAGATCTCTGAACCTGAAAATCGAATTAGTAAGAGCTCCAAGCTATTGAGATAAAGCAATAGGTGGTCTGAAAGTACCAAAAATTTAAGCCAAAACCCTTTTAAGATCAACATATTGGAAGGTAGAAAACAGATGTTTCCAAACTTTTACGTCTTGCAAAAGCTCTGAAATTATGGGATACATTTAGGTACTATTGCGCTTATTCGAAATTTGCTGAATGGCCATGTTAAATGACAGGATTCGAAATTTAAGATACACTGACAACTCAAAAAAGCATTTATTAACCATAACTGACCACACAATATAAGGTTATGGCAAATTTACCATGCTTTCAATATCTACTGGCATTTTCTGAGTCGAGACATGGTAAAAAGTACCTTAATTTATTGTATATCACTGTGTGACAGAAATCTGTGGAAAGCTATGTTTTTTCTCCAGTGCAGAATGTCTTTATATTTTATGATAAATATATACTACATGTACTTTGATATGTGTTACTAACTGCCAGAAACAGAAGACTAGGAATATTGTCTAATCTTCCTGATTCCATGCCAACAGCATGATATGGAGCCTTGTCGTGAGAAAACCTGTCTTTAGATTGTGTGACGAGAAAACAAAACAAGAGGGCCAACTGGCCCTGTAGCACTCACCTGTGTACCAGAAAATCATAAGTGATGTATAGAATACCCATCGGGACTTGAAGAAATAGATTGGGCTACATGGTGCTTCCATGCAGAGCTGGGACCGAACGCAGATGAGTACTGGTAAACAGCTTATAGGTTCTAAGCTGCCCAGGAAAAGTGGTGCCAGTTGAACCGTCTATGCATTTAAACCCTTTTGGTTTCATTGGGCAGCAGCGCTTAAGATGTCATTTCATCTCAATGTAGGGTAAAAGTGCCACAAATCTGGAAGCAAAGTCTCCAAAATGAGCTACACAGTGTTGACGGGGATGTTAAACCTCAAATCAATCAAAAATCGGAGCCCTGTGGTTTCAACAAAGAAGATTTTTGACGTTGATACATTATAAGTCTATTGGAGTTAAGGAGCCCTGGCGAATGGCCAATTCAGACTCCAGTGGCATGGTTGGCAGGATTTATGCAGGAGACCATTTGACATTGCTATATACTAAATATCTAAGCTCTGGGCCTCATGATTTCGGAGAAGAAGATTTTTGAAGTTTTTTCCAGTATAAGTCTATAGGTGCTAATGAACCCTGGGGCATGACAAATTTTGACCCAAAGGGCATGGTTGGCATGATTTATGTGGGTGACTATTTTATGTTGCTATATACTAAATATCTAAGGTCTGTACTTCATGGTTTCAGAAAAGAAGATTTTCGAAGCTTATTTTCCATTATTCCATTATTAGTTTGTTTGAGTTACGGGGTCACAAGATTTGGCCAATTTAGACCCTAGGGGCATGATTGGCAGGATTCATGTAGGCCACCACTCGACGTTGCTACATACTAAATGCCTAAGCTGTTTTCAGAGAAGAAGATTTTTGAAGTTTGTTTTTCATTTTAAGTTACAAGTCCATTTCAAGCCTGGTAGGTAATGTGCCCATGGGCGTGGCCAATTTTGACCCAAGGGGCATTTTGGCAGGATTTATAAAGGTGACCATTTCATGTGGCTACATACTAAAGATCTAACCTCTGGGACTTTGGGTTTCAGAAGAGAAGATTTTTTTCCATTATAAGTCTATGGGAGCTAATGTGCCCATGAGCATGATTGACAGGATTTATGTAGGTGACCACTTGACGTTGCCACATGCTACATATTTAAGCTCTGGTGGGCCCTGTGGTTTCAGAGAAGATTTTTTAAAGTTTTTTTTTTTCCAATTGTAAGTCTATGGGAGCTTAATAGCCCTGGGGTGTAGCCAATTTGGATCCAAGGGGCATAACTGGCAGGATTTATGTCGGTGACCACATGGCGTTGCTACAAACTAAATATCTAAGCTCTGGGCCTTATCGTTTCATAGAAGAAGATTTTTGAAATTTCTTCCATTATACATGTAAGTCTATAGGAGCTGATGAGCACGGGCGTGGCAAATTTTGACGCAAGGGGCAGGGTTAGCAGGATTTATGTAGGTGACTATTTTATGTTGCTACATACTTAATATCTAAGTTCTGTGCTTCACAGTTTCATAGAAGAAGATTTTGAAGCTTTTTTCCATTATGAGTCTATGGGAGAGAAGGGGCCCCGGAACGTGGTCAATTTGGACCCCCGGGGCATGATTGGCAGGATTTATGTAGGTGACCACTTGCCATTGCTCCATGCTAAATATATAAGCTCTGGGCCCTGTTGTTTCAGAGAAGATGATTTTGGAAGCTTTTTTCCATTATGAGTCTATGGGAGCGAAGGGGTCCCGGGGCGTGGCCCATTTTGACCCCAGGGGCATGATTGACAGGAATTATGTAGGTGACCACTTGTCATTGCTACATGCTAAATATCTGAGCTCTGGGCCCTGTGGTTTCAGAGAAGAATATGTTTGAAGCTTTTTTCCCATTATGAGTCTACAGGAGATAAGGGGCCTCGGGGCATGGCCAATTTGGACCCCAGGGGGCATGATTGGCAGGAATTATGTAGGTGACCACTTGCCGTTGCTACATGCTAAATACCTAAGCTCTGGGCCCTGTGGTTTCAGAGAAGACGATTTTCGAAGCTTTTTTTCCATTATGAGTCTATGGGAGAGAAGGGGCCCCGGGGCGTGGCCCATTTGGAACCCAGGGGCATGATTGGCAGGAATTATGTAGGTGACCACTTGCTACATGCTAAATATCTAAGCTCTGGGCCCTGTGGTTTCAGAGAAGAAGACTTTTGAAGCTTTTTTCCATCATGAGTCTATAGGAGACAAGGGGCCCCGGGGTGTGGTTAATTTGGACCCCAGGGGCATGATTGGCAGGATTTATATAGGTGACCACTTAACATTGTTACAAGCTAAATATCTAAGCTCTGGGCCCTGTGGTTTCAGAGAAGAAGATTGTTTTAATTTTTCCTATTATAAGACTATGAGAGCTATATGTTGCCATGGCGACCATAATTCCAATCTGATCAGCCCAGAAACCTTAATGCAGCCTTTTCCCCTACCTGATGATGCTTCACATGAAATTTGATCAAGATTGGCCATGGGGTATTAGAGATATACTTATTTGAAATTGTTTACGGACGCGCGCACGACGGACGACGGACAAAATGTGATCACAAAAGCTCACCTTGTCACTATGTGACAGGTGAGCTGAAAAAACCAAGAAGCCATTCAGTGCTGAGTAGCCATTCAGTGCCGAGTTAATTTATTTTTAGTAGCCATAGTATATCATTCACAAAGCAAACAACAAAGATGCTGATTACACTGTGTGTACACACAAGCTTTTCTGCATATTTATCGTTCACACATGAAATTTGCAGGTTTTCTCATGATGAGGCTCATACATTATGGTCTATAATATATTAAATGATATAAGTGTATGAATAGATTGGTGGAAATGTTAAGCAGCTAAACTACACAGTTTGAGCTAATCCTGTGTGAAAATATTTCTATGAAGCAGCCATCACTATTGTACCACTTTTGGAGCGGCTATACTTACACATTCTATGCCAAATAGAGAATAGTATTCTCAACTCTCAAACAATTTATTATTTTATTCCTAAAAATTCCAGAAAGGGGTGTGTGCATGGCATATGCTGGTTACAAAACCACATTATAATGTATTTACTATTTAGCAATATACATGTTGCCTATGTTAACTTAAAACAAGTTTTTCATGAAAAGCTTGCCCCAAATATGCTTACCATAGTCCCATTTTGGACCATTTTACTGGTTAAAATCATGGTGTGTATCATATTTATACTTCATTTATAAGTTTCCTGCATGAAACAAATTAAACAAATGTAAATTGCACCACTGTTAATGACTACATCTGAAAAGACCTTAATATTTCAACATTGTCCTAATGTTAGTCTTATTACATAACTGGCACATGCGTGAACTTGCGTACCGCATGTTGGCATGATATAAAACATGTTTTGCAAGACTTAAAAAATGGGAAATATTGTGTTTCATACTGCCCAGATATAGTACTAAAATAATATACTAAAGAGAATTTTGGTACCATGGTGGCCACTCAAAATGCATTTTTGTGAGCTTTCATCACACGGGAGCTTCTACTAAATAAAGAATGAGGAAAATTTTGATTTATTTCTTATTCCTTGTTCTCTTACACCTCGTCCAAAGATCTATGAATCTAAAAATCGAATAAGGAATAAGGAAATTTTTGATTTACGCCTTATTCCTTATTCACAATTGATACTAGCTGGATTTCGAAACCTATACCACTATGCTTAGAAGTAAAAATTATGATGAATGCGACATACGCAAATGTTCTCTTACACTGCGCCGCAAAGATCTATGAAGCTGAGATCGAATAAGGAATAAGGAACATTTTGATTTTATTCCTTATTCCTTATTTGCAATTGATATTTGTTGTATTTCTAAACCTTTACCATTATGCTTAGAAGTAAAAATGATGATGAATGCCCCATATGGAATTGCTCTGTTATACCGCGTCGCAAATTACTATGAGGGTCAAAATCGAATAAGTAAAATTTTGATTTGTTCCTTATTCTTTATTCGCAGTTTATATTTGCTGGCTTTCGAAACCTATACCATTATATTTAGAAGTAAAAATGATGATGAAAGCGACATACACATACGCAAATGTTCTCTTACACCGAGTCGTTAAGATCTATGAAGCTGAAAATCCATTAAGGAATACGGAAAATTTTGATTATTCCTTATTCGCAATTGATACTTTCGGGATTTCGAAACCTATACCATTATGCTTAGAAGTAAAATTGATGATGAATGACCCATACGCAATTGTTACACCGCGTAGCAAAGTTCTATGAAGTTCAAAATCGAATAAGGAATTAGGAAAATTTTGATTTGTTCCTTACTCCTTTTTCGCAATTGAAATCCGCTGAATTTTGAAACCTGTATCATTATGCTTAGAAGTAATAATGATGATAAATCCACTATACGCAAATGTTCTCTTAAACCGCGTCGCAAAGTACTATGAAGTTCAAAATCGAATTAGGAATAAGGGAATTTTTTATTTGTTCCTTATTCCTTATTCGCAGTTGATATTTGCAGGATTTCGAAACCTATATCATTATGCTTAGAAGTAAAAATGATGATGAATCCACTACTCGTATATGCAAATGTTCTGTTACACCGCGTCGCAAAGTACTATGAAGTTCAAAATCGAATAAGGAATAAGGAAAATTTGCATTTGTTCCTAACTCCTGATTCGCAGTTGATACTTGCTGGATTTCGAAACCTATACCATTCTGCTTAGAAGTAAAAATGATGATGAATGCGACATACGCAATTGTTCTCTTACAGCTCGTCAAAAGATCTATGCATCTGAAAATCGAATAAGGAATAAGGAAAATTTTGATTTACGCCTTATTCCTTATTCACAATTGATACTTGCCGGATTTCGAAACCTATACCATTATGCTTAGAAGTAAAATTGATGATGAATGCCCCATACGCAATTGTTCTGTTACACCACGTCGCAAAGTACTATGAAGTTCAAAATCGTATAAGGAATAAGGGAAATTTGGATTTGTTCCTTATTCCTTATTCGCAATTGAAACGTGCTGAATTTCGAAACCTGTATTATTTTGCTTAGAACTAATAATTATGATGAATCCACAATACGCAAATGTTTTCTTACACCGCGTCGCAAAGTACTATGAAGTTCAAAATCGAATAAGGAATAGGGAAAATTTGGATTTGTTCCTTATTCCTAATTCGCAATTGAAACGTGCTGGATTTCGAAACCTAACCTATTATGCTTAGGAGCAAAAATGATGATGTTTCCACTATACAGAACCGCCCCCGCCCATCGGGGCTTGAAGAAATAGATGGGCTGCACGATGCTTCAACGCAGAGCTGAAATCGTCCGCACACTAGTTCTAATAAACCGCTTAGAGGAACTTAGCCTGTCCAGGAACCGCGGTGCGAGGCGGTCTGTCCATGCTTATTAATCCTATTGGTTTCATTGGGCGACAGGGTTTGAGATGTCCTTTCATCTCAGTGTCGGGTAAAAGTACCACAAAATTGGAAGTAACGTCTCCAAAATGACCTATACTGAGTTGACGGGGACGTTAAACCTCAAATCAAACAATCAAACTATACACTAATGTTCTGTTACACCGCGTCGCAAAGTAGTATGAAGTTCAAAATCGAATAAGGAATAAGTAAATTTTGATTTGTTCCTTATTCCTCATTCGCAGTTGATACTTTCTGGATCTCGAAAAGTATACCATTTTGCTTAGAAGTAAAAATGATGATGAATGCGACATACGCAAATGTTCTCTTTCACCTCGTTGCAACGATCTATGAAGCTGACAATCGAATAAGGATTAAGGAAAATTTTGTTTTATTCCTAATTCCTTATTCACAAATTATACTTGTTGGATTTCGAAACCAATAACATTATGCTCAGAAGTACAATTGATGATGAATGCCTAATCCGCAGTTGTTCTGTTGAACCGCGTCGCAAAGTACTATAAAGTTCAAAATCGAAAAAGAAATAAGGAAAAATTGGACTTGTTCCTTATTCCTTATTCGCAATTGAAACGTGCTGGATTTCAAAACTGATGATGAATGCCCCTTACGTAATTGTTCTGTTACACCGCGTCGCAAAGTATAATGAAGTTGAAAATCGAATTAGGAATAAGGAAAATTTGGATATGTTCCTCATTCCTTATTCGCAATTGAAACGTGCTGGATTTCAAAACCTGTATCATTATGCTTAGAAGTAATAATGGTGATGAATCCACTATACGCAAATGTTCTGTTACACCGCGTTGCAAAGTACTATGAAGTTCAAAATCGAATAAGGAATAAGGAAAATTTTGATTTGTTCCTTTTTCCTTATTCCCAGTTGATACTTGCTGAATTTTGAAACCTATACCATTATGCTTAGAAGAAAAAATGATGATGAATCCACTATACGCAAATGTTCTGTTAGACAGGGTCGCAAAGTACTATGAAGTTCAAAATCGAATAAAGAATTAGGAAAATTTTGTTGTGTTCCTTATTCCTTATTCGCAATTGATATTTGCTGGATTTCGAAACCTATACCATTATGCTTAGAAGTAAAAATGATGATGAATCCACTATACGCAAATGTTCTGTTACATCGCGTCGCAAAGTGCTATGAAATTCAAAATCGAATAAGGAATAAGGAACATTTGCATTTGTTCCTTATTCCTTATTCGCAGTTGATACTTGCTTGATTTCGAAACCTATACCATTATGCTTAGAAGTAAAAATGATGATGGATGTGACATACGCAAATGTTCTCTTTCACCGCGTCGTAAAGATCTCTGAAGCTGAAAATCGAATAAAGAATGAGGAAATTTTTGATTTATTTCTTATTCCTTGTTCGCAGTTTATACTTGATGGATTTCGAAACCGGTACCATTATGCTTAGAAGTAAAACTGATGATGAATGCGACATACGCAAATGTTCTCTTTCACCACGTCGTAAAGATCTCTGAAGCTGAAAATCGAAAAAAGAATGAGGAAATTTTTTATTTATTTCTTATTCCTTGTTCGGAGTTTATACTTGCTGGGTTTCCAAACCTATACCATTATGCTTAGAAGTAAAAATGATGACGAATCGACTATACGCAAACGTTCTGCTTCACCGCGTCGCAAAGTATTATGAAGTTCAAAATCGAATAAGGAATAAGGAAGTTTTTGTTTTGTTCCGTATTCCTTATTCGCAATTGAAACTTGTTGGTTTTCGAAACATATACCATTATGCTTAGACGTAAAAACAAGAGCACCGCATGCGGGTGCCAGCGCTCGGCTGCAGTTTCTTTTAGTTAAACAAAAATTCTAAGTCGAAAAAGGGGCATAACTGTGCCAAAAATATTTTGGGTGATACCTCACCTATTGGTATGAGTTCCCCTTTTTAAAATGAACAACTAGTCCGAGTTTCAAGTAAATATGTTCAGTAATGACAGAGATATTACAAAATGTCTAAGTGTTTGCACGACGACGCAGACGACGACGCAGACGACGCCAGAGCTATGCAGATATTACCAAAAAAAATGTCCTCGTTTTTTGCAAAAATTCTAAGCCGAAAAAGGGGTATGACTGTGCCAAAATATTTTGACGGTTACCTCACCTATTGGTATGAGATCCCCTTTTCATAATGGACAACCAGTCCGAGTTTCAAGTAAATATGTTCAGTAATGACAGAGATATTACAAAATGTCCAAGTGTTTGCACGACGACGCAGACGACGACGTAGACGACGCCAGAGTTATGACAATACCTCGTCGTTTTCTTCGAAAACAGCCGAGCTAATGATGATGCATGCGCTATGCGCAAATGTTCTGTTACACCGCGCCACAAAGTACTATGAAGTTTAAAGTCGAATAAGGAATAAGGAACATGGTATAAAGAACAAGGAATAAGGAACATGGAACAACGAATAAGGAACCAACTTAACACTCGTGTACAGACCACCATACCTGGAAAGAAATAATTACTACTGAAGGAGTAGGAAAGTGCGATAGCAATGGCCTCCTACTTTTGAGGAAATGTGCGGAATATCCACTCTTGATCATTAACGCAGTCTTCCGTCTGCCAACTCGCAACAAGACATCATGGATACACCCTCGCTCCAAACAATTATGCCACAGCTTGAAGGAAGGACAGACAGGATGTCAGAATGACAAGGACTATGTGTGGTGCAGATTGCTGGACAGATCACAGGCTTGTTGGGAGCAAATTCAACCTGCGCATTCAGCCTGCACTGCTACCACAAGGTATGAAAGACTATATGTCTCTAAGCTGAAATAAGACAGCAAGAGACAGGCCTTCGTCCGTGGCATCTGCAGCTGATTAGATGCAATGGAACTCAGCTCAGACGACCCAGAAGAGAACTGAACAGTTGCCAGAGACACAGAAAACTCTTCAGCAAGGCTTTCCCTAGGACCAGTATCTGGTAAACACCAAACCTGGTTTGACGAGAAGGGTTTTAGCAAGAGGCATAATCAGGAAGATATAGGTAAAATAAAGGTACGCCGTGAGCACTCATTATTTTGAAATGAGGCTCTAAGTCCCCGTAAACACTATTTAGATCATTTTGGAGGCGTTGCTTCCAGTTTTGATGGCCTTTTTTCCCCACATTAAGATGAATTGACATCTCAACCCCACCTTCCAAATAAACCAATATATAGAATTTATATGCAGGGACGGCCCAACTCACTTCACTTTTTCTGTGAAGCTTAGACCGTCTATGCGGTTTACCAATACTCACGGGCGGTTTCAGCTCTGCGTGGAAGCACCATGCAGTTCAATTTATTCCTTCAAGACCCAAGGAGATTCTAATGGGTACACACATCGTACATTTGTACGTTAAACTAGCCAAAACATATGTTGATATTTGTAGTTTCTTTAGGGACGCATGAACAACACGGGTGGTAATCAGGGGAACTAGCTCGAAAATGAGTCAGTGGAAATTTTTCCCTAGACACATCCGGGAACTCTCGAACTAGCTCCATCACCAGGAAACTTGTAAACAAAGGTAGGTCTCGAAGAGTTTTATCATAATTTTCCCCTTTGTAAGCTATTTATAAAAATATTCGGCAATGCAGTGCCACATAGAAATAATTTAACTTTGTACCCCGCTAGAATTTGCCATGGAAATTTGCAGCGCTGGAATATGAATGAAAGGAAACTTTATATCACGGACCTGAAAAAGTGTCAATTTATGTCAACACGGAGATTTTGGCAGACAATTTTTCATTTTCCGTCAAAAATACGCCATTCACACCCCGAGAAGCAACATCCCTAGTGAAATGAAACATGGAACGTTTGAAATAATTAAAATATTTTGGCCGTGATTACGTGGCTTGCGATTTATGACGAAATTACTGTCCGAGCTAGTCTTCTCCACAAGGAGCTAGTTCACTCGACATGGAGATATTGCCCTCAAAAATGAAGATGAAACATTCATCAGGTGACTGGGGCCTGATTCGATGTAGTTCTATGGTCCCTCCCAGTTTATCCAACTGGTTTCTTTACCTCTGGCTAGTGGGGTAGCAAGATACTATACCTGCAAGACGTACCCCTCAGTCGTTTCTCCCTGATCGTTTCGCCCCATTTTGCACCCATAGCTGTTTCGTCCCCAAAGTCTGGTCTTTTCGCCCCCTTAGTCATTTCGCCCACCTAGTTGCTTCGCCCTCTCCCAATTTAGAACTGATCAATGGATGGATGGATGTTGGTTGGATGGATGGATGGATGGATGGATGGATGGATGGATGGATGGATGGATGGATGGATGGATGAGTACACTACAGAGAGGCATAAGTGAGTGGGTATTTGGATGGATGGGTCCATTGGAAGACGGATGAACGAACGAACAAACGTACAGACGGGCGGACAGACAGACGGCATAAAAGCATTTTAATTAGATCCTCTATCGGATATCAAAATGTAGGGACGATACTTAGTCGATTGATTCATGAATAACTATAATAATCTAGGGAATAAAAAGTAAAGAGGCGCCCGATTATCTAGCACAGGAATATATATTTTTTGTTGGATGTCCGGTATTTGTCTGCTCAGGAATAGTCCTTTTGAACTTTTTCCTTGGAAAGCGCCCATCTGAAAAGAAATCGAATATTCAATATAACAATGTATTATGTCAAATCTCAATTTGAGTTTGCAGCTAAATGGTTAAACCAGAGAGACAGCGCATTTAACCACCAAGCTCGCTAGCCAGAGGTAAAGAACCAGTTGGATAAACTGGGTGGGACCATAGAAAGCCATCGAATCAGGCCCCAGTCAACTGATGAATGTTTCATCTTTGAGGGCACTATCTCCATGTCGAGTGAACTAGCTCCTTGTCGAGAAGACTAGCTCGGACAGTAATTTCGTCAGAAGTCGCAAGTTACGTACTCACGACCAAAATATTTTGCTTATTTCAAACGTTCCATGTTTCATTTCATTAGGGATGTTACTTCTGGGGTCTGAAAGGCGTATACTTTTGACGGAAAATGAAAAAAAGAATCGTCGGCCAAAATCTCCGTGTTGACATAAATTGACAATTTTTCAGGTACGTGATAAAAAGTTTCCTTTCATTCATGCTCCTCGCTGCAATTTTCCATGGCAAATTCTAGCAGGGTACAAAGTTAAATCATTTCTATGTGGCACTGCATTGCCGGATTTTTTTTTATAAATTGCTTAAAAAGAAAAAAAAATGGTGATAAAACTCTTTGAGACCTACCTTTGTTAACAAGTTTTCTGGTGATGGAGCTAGCTCGAGAGCTCCCGGATGTGTCGAGGGAACAAATTTCCATTGACTCATTTTCGAGCTAGTTCCCCTGATTACCACCCGTGAACAAGCTCGAATCAACCTTAGTAAAAATAAACAATCGGTGTTCGAGACATTAACCCATATATGACAATGGGATCTCCCACCTAATAAGTTTGGAACTATCCATTTCCTATTATAAGGGTGGCATTTTTTCTGTAAGGTTTGCAAAATTGTGTGACTTTCAGCAAACAGTATAGACCCAGATCAGACGCCGCATTATGCACTGTTTGCCGATGTCCCAAAAAGGGTCGCTAGGCATATATGGTCGAAATTTTCGTGATAGCGCGTAACACACAAATGCGACATATACAGTCTTCCATACATATCACACGTCTCTAATTGCAAATGACGAGCCAATTTGAATCATGACGTGCGGGGGATTGTCTCCTTTGTTTTATTTCCTGTCATATAGAATTTCTGAAGTTTTCCAAGGAAACACATAATATATATTATTAAGCTTATTTACATGGAAACGTTGACGGCGTATACCACCGGAAGACCACACCTTTAATAGCTATTTATGCCCCGGCGCGACACGTGCGAAAGCTTCAGCGCTTGGTAACTATCGACCCCAAACTCACCCAGGTAAGACACAAAAGACCAACCTCCTAAGTCTAGAAATTTTAGGTATATAGAATAGAGGTATTGCATCACGTGAACAGGTGCCCCATCCACAACCCCTCACCCCAACCCCACTCCCAGGCATTGACCCTACTTTAAATAGAGAAAAATGGGTTAATGGGGGTATACATATATTATAATTTTACTACTGCGCCAAGACATAGGTTGCTGGCGGTTCTAACGAACACCCACCGCCTATGTTTGCAGCATAAGAAAAATATCACGGATTTACATCAGAAAAGCAGTCATTTTTGAAACGTAAAAACGCAATATGTCGCATCACGAAAACACGCTTATATAATTTTGACCCCCTTGAATCCCACTTTTATATAGAAAAACTGGGGTTTCCAGGGGTATACCTTATTTTTCTTATTTCTGCTTTAAAATATAGATTGTGGGTACTCGTTAGAACCGCCTCATCGAGGCGGTTCTAACGAGTGCCCACAATCTATATTTGGAGCAGAAATTAGAAAAATATCACAATTTTTTATCATAAAAATTTCATTTTTTTCGGCGATAAAGGTGGCAATGTATTTGTATAGGCGTGTTTGTCTTATGGCACGGGTGTGTTATCGTATAATGTATATAATCCGAGCAGCGAACTTAGTGCGCATGCGTCGACTAATCTGCACCTTTGCGGTTCGCAATGACAAAAAACTTTTTTTAACATGCTGTGGCTTATTTTAGCTGAAAAAGGTCACCTGATTAAAGAACTGGTCCATTTTATTCCAGTACAAAGGTGCATCCAACTAAAAGTCTTATACAGTCCAACCTGTGTTAAGCAAGCACCTCAGGGACAATGAAAATGTGCTTGCTTAAGACAGGTGCTTGCTAAATACAGGTGAATTTTAATGCATTTACCTTTTTCGGGAACTAAATGCCTGCTTGTTTCAGACAGGTTGCTTGCTTAATAGAGGTGGCCACTAAGACAGGCTTGACGCGGCCTTCTTTGCATGAAGTATTGTTTGCATTGTGGGTTTACGTCATCGACTGCGCTTTTTGGTCATTTTGGAGACGATGCTTCCGATTTTGTGGGACTTTTACCAGACATTGAGCTGAAATGATATCTCAAGCCCTACTGTCCAAACAAACCATAAAGGTAGAGTTTATATACAGGGCCCCACCACTTTGCCTGGGCAGGCTTAGATCTTCTAAAGGATTTGCCAGCTCATGTGCAGTTGGTTTCCGCTCAGAGTAGCAACACCGTGCAGTCCAATCTGTTTCTCCAAACCCCGACGGGCGGGGTCCTCTTGCATGAAGTTACCTCTAGGCGTCCTCTGCATGTCTATGTACGGTAAAAACCTATATTTATACCCCCGCAAACGAAGTTTGAAGGGGGTATATAGGAGTCAGCTTGTCGTCTGTCGTCTGTCGTCGGTCCGTTACAAAAAACTTTAACATTGCTCATAACTTCCTTATTCTTTGACCGATTTCTTTAATATTCACACACCACACACCTTGCCACTAGTACTTAAGATTGATATACACAAACCTGACCTTGACCTTTACGTTGACCTTCCTCAAGGTCAAATACTTGTAAAAATTTGTCGTCTGTCGTCGGTCCGTTACAAAAAACTTTAACATTGCTCATAACTTCCTTATTCTTTGACCGATTTCTTTAATATTCACACACACCACACACCTTGCCACTAGTACTTAAGATTGATATACACAAACCTGACCTTGACCTTTACGTTGACCTTCCTCAAGGTCAAATACTTGTAAAAATTTGTCTGACAACGCATGCGGGGGTATAATTGGCGCCCGTTAGGCGGCAGCTCTAGTAAGACCACCTTTGGGTCTGTTCAAAAGTGGTCTTAAAGACCACCTTTGAACAGTCCCGAGGTGGTCTCTGTTCAGAGAACACTGTATGCTGAAAAGACAAAGAAAGAAGAACTGCATTTACAATGTACGGCTAGGCTTCCTCGAGCCTGTGCCGGTTGCTTATGCGAACTACAAATGTACAAATCAGCCTGCGCTTTCACGCAGTCTGTCTCGCATCTTCGCGGGCCCCGCCATCGCGGTCTTGAAGATATATATGGGCTGCATGATGCTTTCAGGCAGAGCTGAAACAGACCCGCACACGGATACTGGTAAACCGCTTAGAGGATCTGAGCCTGCCCAGGCAAAGCTCAGGTGCTTATAAACCCTATTGGTTTCATTTGGCGGCAGGGCTTGATATGTCATTTCATCTCAATGTCGGGTAAAAGTCCCACAAAATTGAAAGCAACGTCTCAAAAAAATGACCTTTACAGTATTGACGTGGACGTTAAACTCAATCAAACAAAGGAAGACCCGCACCTTCGTGTTCGCTGCTTTGATAGGCCAATACATAGAGGGTCTTACATATGAGTGTTCATATATTATTGAATTTATTAAGGGGAACGGCTACACCTTAAGGAGAGGCAACTCCGGCAAAACTATTTTGCCTCCCATGTAACTAGGGGTGTGTGTGTGTGTGTGTGTGTGTGTGTGTGTGTGTGTGTGTGTGTGTGTGTGTGTGTGTGTGTGTGTGTATGTGTGTGTGTGCGTGTGTGTGTGTGTGTGTGTGTGTGTGAATTCGGGTTTAACGTCGCTTTCAACAATTTTTCAGTCATATCACGACGGTGTCTGGTTGCGACATGGAGCTCAATGCTCACTTTTATAGTGCTGCCTCACTGAAGTATCACGTCCCAGACACATTACATGATACCACACCCAGTCACATTATCCTGACACTGGGTCGACCAGTCCTAGCTCTACCCCGTAAATCTGAGTGCCAAGCGAGGAGCAGCTAGTACCATTCTTAACGACTTTGGTATGTCGCGGCCCGGGATCGAACCCGTGACCTCTGTAACTAGGGGTAAACTCTTAAAGGAAAGAATTTGCTCCGAGGAGCAAATTCTTTCCTTCAAGAGTAGACCCCATTTTTCAGTGGGACAGGGCTCATAGAAAAGCGAACAGGAAGTCCCGAAAGTTGTCTCCCTTTGAAAAATGGCGGAAAAATCTGTTTCTAGTCCCCTTATACGAGTGTAAATGCGAGGCTTCGCCGAGCATTTTGCCCCTTTTTCTCAACGAGTTAAATAAATTTAATAAAACATGAGCACGAATGCAAGATTCTATTTATTGTTTATCAATATGACATTTAAAACTCATTTTATTCACGATTATTTACAAAAAGTAAAAACTCCGCCACTAGGAAACGCGACGTCGTTAAGGAAGTAGTACGTCTAACTTTACGGGGCGTATCTAACTAATTTTTCGTATTTAATCCAATAGTTGATTACCAAACTATTGCGGCGTTTTTACATTCTCAGACGCGACGTCGATTCTGGTCAACGCTACATTCCACATACGCGGCGTGGCGACCGACTGAAGTGACGTCATGGATACAGCTTGTTGGGTTTATTAAGTACCAAAAATCCAGCGTTCAAGGAGAGCTATTATGTAGTCTAGCTCTGATACCTTGATGTCATTTTCAGTTATGCTCGAAAAATGAAACCTTGTGTTATGACGTGACATCTCAGCAAGAGCTATAGAATGAATAGCTATTAGAGAGAAAATGATTAAAAAGACGAATATTAGACGGTGCACGGCAAAAGCTGCAACAGGACCTGTGCGATCACCAAAACTAGATCAGCCTGCGTACGGCGCTATCAAGATTATGTCACTTATTTCTAGCCAATACATAAGCAGAAGCGGGTGAAAACCGGAATACATGTATCCGGAGGAAAAATACGTTTCTTTCCATTGCAGAATATGGCCCGTGCGAGGTGCGACCCACAGCTGTGAGAGACATACTGATTAATAGTCTGCGCTCTTACCCATCAGGCTCCGGAAAAGCAATAAGCATAAATAAAGAAAATAGAAAGCACAAGCTTTCATATGAACAGTGCCATTTCTGATCCATCAATTTTTTTGCATTTATTGCATGAATGCTGTTTCCTTTCCCTTTTCCTACGGACCGACCTAAACATGTTCTGGAACGGTGTACAGGAGGTTTACGGACAGGCCCGTCATGATTTTAATAATGTTGGCTGTATCATAAAACACTGAACGAAACAACAAATAATATAATAGTTATGAGTAGCTCGGTCGATATAACTAAAGCACAAGATACATATAACCCTCTTTGCGCAAAGACGATAAAAGACGATGCAAAATCGTTGATGCGACGTTTCATATACAGTCGAAGTTCGATAACCAGAACACTTTTGCGATCATGAAAATCTGTTCGAGATAGGAGTAGTTCGAATTATTGAGGTTTTATCATAGTTTCAGATCATGAAGCGTACTGTGGATCACTTTAATATCTTAAGGGTCTTCTATAACGTAAAGGTATGTTGTGTGTACTCATTAGAATCGCCTCATTGAGGCGATTCTAATGAGTACACACATCATACCTTTTCAAGATAAAATGAGAAAAAAAATCTAGATATAATCCTACACATTTTGATATCTTGAGCTTTGGAAAATACTGTTAACGGACTCAGAAAGAGTTCTAATTAGCCTATCCCTGTTTGAGTTATCATCATACCTTTTCAAGATAAAATGAGAAAAAAATCTAGATATAATCCTAAACATTTGGATATCTTGGGCTTTGGAAAATACTGTAAAGGGACGCCAGAAAGAGTTCGAATTTGCCATGGTAAACGAACTACCCCTGTTTGAGTTATCGACGTTTCACTGTACGTCGAACGTTTCACTGTACGTCGAACGGCCCCGACAGCTCAGTTGGTAGAGTGTCCGCTCCGGGGAACGATAGGTCACGGGTTTGATCCCGGGCCGCGACATACCAAAGTCGTTAAAAATGGTACTAGATGCTCCTCGCTTGGCACTCAGATTTACGGGGTAGAGCTAGGACTGGTCGATCCAGTGTCAGGATAATGTGACTGGGTGTGGTATCATGTAATGTGTTTGGGACATGATACTTCAGTGAGGCAGCACTATAAACGTGAGCATTGAGCTCCCTGTCACAACCAGACACCGTCGTGATATGACTGAAAAATTGTTGAAAGCGACGTTAAACCCGAATTCACACACACACACACACACACACACACACACACACACACACACACACACACACACACACACACACACACACACACACACACACACACACACACACACACACACACACACACACACACACACACACACACACACACACACACACACACACTGTACGTCGATCAGTTCGTGTTCTCTGATAATGTATTCCCTTTATGGACCCTCATTATGTTCAAGGTAGACTTGAGCGCATGCCAAGGCAGTTCTAATAATATGTTCAGGTGAATTGTCTGACTCATGCCATACATCAGACAGTAATATGCATAACAGAGATACACAAGACTTGCTTCTGAAAATTTATGACAGCATCTCTTTAAGGGTAATGGGACCACCTGACAGATTTTCCGCCTTTTTTCAAAGGGAGACAACTATCGGGAGTTTATGTTCGCTTTTCTATAAGCTCTGTCCCTCGGAAAAAGAGGTCTACTCTTATAGGAAAGAATTTGCTCCCCAGGAGCAAATTCTTTCCTTTATGAGTTGACCGCTCTTGACATGGGAGACAAAAAAAAACTTTTGCAGGAGTTGCCTCCCCTGAATGTGTTTCCATTCCCCGTGAGAGAGAGGTAAGCACATCTGTAGGAAAGAACACTCGTTGATCCTGCTGAATATATGTATTAAGCCAAGCCCATCAGCCAATCTGATTACTTGATATATGACATTCATTCATGATAAAAAACAGTGATGATCTTGATCAGATGGCTTCCATCTACACTGTTTGTAAAGGTAGGGGTTTCGTAAAAATCAGGATAAGTGTTATAACTATCCCCTCGTTGCCCCCATTGCCTTAGCCCCCGCCCATAGGGGCTTGAAGAAATATATGGGCTGCATGATGCTTCCACGCAGAGCTGAATCCGGCCCGCACACCAGTACTGGTAAACCGCTTAGAGGATCTAAGCCTGTCCAGGAACCGCGGTGCGAGGCGGACCGTCCATGCTATTAAACCCTATTGGTTTCATTGGGCGACAGGGCTTGAGATGTCATTTCATCTCAATGTCGGGTAAAAAAGTCCCACAAATTTGGAAGCAACGTCTCCAAAATGACCTTTACAGTGTTGACGGGGACGTTAAACATCATATCAAACAAACAAAAGCCCAAGTTGCCGAATGGGTAAGAGCGCTGACTTTTATCATTAGGCCTCTCACCGCTGATAGACGCCAAGTTCTACAATAGAAGATCAGGTATTTTATCGCCGGGTACTTCCGTTTCCGCCAACTTCTGATTTACGATCGGCTCGAAATTGTTTGTTTGTTTGTTTTGTTGAGGTTTTACGTCCCCGTCAACACTGAATATGTCATTTTGGAGACGTTGCTTCCAATTTTGTGGGATTTTTACCCAAAATTGAGATGAAATGACATCTCAAGCCCTACCGCCCAATGAAACCAACAGGGTTTATATGCATGGACGGTCTGACTCGCACAAATTTTCTTGGATAGGCTTAAGCGGTTTACCAGTACTCATGTGCGGTCTTTCACAGCTCTACGTGGAAGCATCATGTAGCCCAATCTATTTCTTCAAGCCCCGATTGGCGGGGGCCATATCGGCTCGACATAAGTAAATCCATCTCACAAGGGCCCCGAGAAGGCAAACCCTTTGTTTTATGCTGAAAAGAAAATGATTCGCTCCCAAGAAGCAAATTCATTTTATTTATTCTGAAAAAGAAAGAATTTACATTAAGGAACAAATTCCATCACTCGGACAAATCCGTGAAATGAACACCCCTCTAAACCCCAATTTGTATACAGAAAACTTGCATTACGCAAACACGCCTATACAAATACATTGCCACCTTTATCGCCGAAAAATGAAAATTTTAAGATGAAAATTTTTGATATTTTTCTTATTCCTGCTCAAAATATAGATTGTGGGCACTCGTTAGAACCGCCTCATCCAGGCGGTTCTAACGAGTACCCACAATCTACTTTTAGTGCAGAAATAAGAAAAATAAGGTATACCCCGGAAACCCCAGTTTTACTATATAAAAGTGGGGTTCAAGGCCGTCAAAATGATATAGGCGTGTTGTCGTGATGGATTTACGGAGGTATACATTATTTTTGCTTATTTCTGCTATGTTATAGGCAAAACCACTAAATCATCACGGAGGCGGTGCTAACGAGCACCGACAACATCTTTGCAATATAAATCAGAAAAATATCACGGATTTTCCTCAGAGATTTTTGCCATTTTAGAGATGTGAAAAAAAAATGCACTATTATCGCACAGGTGTGTTATCGTACTTCTTAAAGCCCGATTTTCCATATAGAAAGTGGGTCATTACGAAAACACGCCTATAAAATGCATTGTAAAGTTTACCGCCGAAAAAATGAAAATTTTCATATGAAATATTGTGATATTTTCCTTATTTCTGCTCAAAATATAGATTGTGTGTACACGTAAGAACCGCCTCGTCGAGGCGGTTCTAACGAGTACCCACAATCTATATTTTAGAGCAGAAATAAGAAAAATAAAATTCACCCTTGTAAACCCAAGTTTTACTACATAAAAGTGGGGTTCAAGGGGGCCAAAATTATATAGGCGAGTTTTCGTGATGTACTGAGTTTATGTAATGTTGGTTGGTGCCTGGTGCTCTTTCTCTGGTCGGGTCCATCTGAGTCTAACTGTTGGTTTCATTTTACTCCAACATTTAAGTGGTTTCATGCTGTCGAGTCCTCACTGTGGTTGTTTGATTTTAGTGTTCTCGGAGACATTGCACTGATGAGTCAGGAGGCCTTCAAATTATTTGTCTAAATCGCGACGGAAATAAGGCTTCTGTTTCAAGATATAGGTTGTGGGTACTCGTTAGAACCGCCTCAATGACCTATATTTGCAGTATAAATAAGAAAAATAGCAAGGATTTTCACAAGAAGAGTAACCATTTCGGGAGCTGTGAAAAAAGCACGGGTGTGTAATTGTAATCATCACGGAAACACGCCTATATAATTTTGACCCCCTTGAACCCCACTTTTGTATAGTAAAACTGGGGTTTCCGGGGGTATACCTTATTTGTCTTATTTCTGCTCTAAAATATAGATTGTCGGTACTCGTTAGAACCGCCTCGATGAGGCGGTTCTAACGAGTGCCCACAATCTATATTTTGAGCAGAAATAATAAAAATATCACAATTTTTCATCATAAAATTTTTATTTTTTTTCGGCAATAAATGCGGCAATGTATTTATATAGGCGTGTTTACGTAATGTGAAGCAGGCCGTAAATAAACAAGAGCACCGCATGCGGGTGCCAACGCTCGGCTGCAGTCTCTTTTAGTTAAACAAAAATTCGGTGTCGAGAAAGGGGCATAACTGTACCAAAAATATTTCGAGGGTTACCTCACCTATTGGTATGAGTTCCCCTTTTCATAATGAACCACGAGTCCGAGTTTCAAGTAAATATGTTCAGTCATGACAGAGATATCACAAAATGTCCGAGTTTTTGCACGACGACGCAGACGACGATGACGACGACGTCATGGCAGAGCTATGACAATACCTCATCGTTTTCTTCGACAACAGCCGAGCTAAAAACGAGAAAAGTCTAAATTAGTTTTCATTCTTTATTTCTAAGCCGATTTTTTCTTTTTTTCAGTTTACCGTATTACTTGTTAACCATGAACTTAATACTCAAATAAATACTCAAATAAAATACAGTTTATAAATACAGATTGGCATTTCAACATGCTCAGCAAAATTGGCATTGTTTAACCGACTGAGTACCAGAAACCCCAACCAGGTAATTGGCAAACAGCCCAGATCAGACGCCACAGAACGCCGCGTCTGATCAGGCCCTACACTGTTTGCAAAAAAGCATCACGTGAACATGTCCGTGAAATGAAGACCCCCTATACCCCATATATAGAGAAAACTATGGTTTATGGGGGTATACATTATTTTTCTTATTCTTACTCCAAGACAAAGGTTGTGGGTGCTCGTTAGAACCGCCTCAGTGAGGCGGTTCTAACGAGCGCCCACAGCCTATGTTTGCAGTATTTATAAGAAAACTATCACGGATTTTCATCAGAAAATGGCCATTTTGGAGATGTGTAAAAATGCACCAATTCGCACGGGTGTGTTATCGTTATGGTTAAGCCATATTCCAAATTAATATTGAAGAAAATAGAACCTGACAACCCGAAATCTCGAAATGTACGTGTTATATGTAAGGAGGAATATTCCATTCGGTACAAAAAGGGTTAAGATCAAACAGTAGCAGACCACAAATCATCACGAAAACACGCCTATACAAATACATTGCCACATTTATCGTCGAAAAAATGAAAATTTTAAGATGAAACAGTGTGATTTTTTTGTAATTTCTGCACAAAATATAGATTGTGGGTACTCGTTAGAACCGCCTAATCGAGGCGGTTCTAACGAGTACCCACAATCTATGTTTTAGAGCAGAATTAAGAAAAATAAGATTTACCCCTGCAAACCCCAGTTTTACCATATAAAAGTGGGGTTCAATGGGGTCAAAATTATATAGGTGTGTTTTCGTGATGAAAATACGAGAAAAGTCTAAATCTGTCTTTTTTTCATTCTTTATTTCTAAGCCGATTTCTTCTTTTTTCAGTGTTTGTTTGTTTGATTGATTTGAGGTTTAACGTCCCCGTCAACACTGTAAAGGTCATTTTGGAGACGTTGCTTCCAATTTTGTGGGACTTTTACCCGACATTGAGATGAAATGACATCTCAAGCCCTGTCGTCCAATGAAACCAATAGGGTTTATTAGCATGGACGGTCCGCCTCGGTTCCTGGACAGGCTTAGATCCTCTAAGCAATTTACCAGTACTAGTGTGCACACTATTCCATGTTAACCATGAACTTAATACGCAAATAAAATACATTTTTTAAATACAGACTGGCATTTCAACATGCTCAGCAAAATTGGCATTGTTTAACCAATTGAGTACCAGAAACCCCAAAACGGGTAATTGGCAAATAATTCGGTCCCTACAATGTTTGCAAAAAGTTAAGCCATTTTCCTTATCAATTTTTAAGAAACCCTAAATTTGAAATGGACAAGTGCTGTATATAAGGAAGATTCCATTTGGTACAAAAAGGGTTAAAACAGGGACTAGGACGATGCAAGTGAACCATTTCTTCTAAGTAAAATCCACCGGAATGGAATAAAGCGGAAAATATTATCCTTCACTTCAAAGATTTCACCAAAAGGGAATGAGCTGGCACCCAAAGGGTAATAAAAATACTCCAAGCATAGGTTGTGGGTGCTCGTTAGAACCGCCCCAGCCTCAGAGGCGGTTCTAACGAGTACCCACAACCTATGTCTTGGAGCAGAAATAAAAATATTGTATACCCCTGTAAAGTTTTTTTCTCTACATAAATTTGGCTTAGAGGGGTGTTCATTACATGGACCTGTTATCATGATGACATATGCTGTGGGCTCTCGTTAGAACCGCCTTAAAGGTATTTATTCTTGTAACAGTAGCACACACCGTGTGGTCATAATTGTTTTATTGCCCCTTCTCTAGCAGATCAAAGGCGGCTAAGTAGCTCTTGTTGAATCCCCCGACTGAGTAAATTATAGGCACTTATTCTTGATTATTGAGGACTATCATTTCATTACATAGTATTATGTAGCCCTCAGTGCTCACTGGAGAGAAGTCCTCGGTCTTCAACAGGTAAGGGGCCGCCTTGGGGAAAATCAATAAATTACTTACTGTTGACTGGTGTACATTATTGATTTTCCCCTTAAGTGTCTCAGTCAGGGGATTCAACAAGAGCTACTAATCACCCTATTAAGGGCCGCCTTTGATCTGCTATAGTCAGTATATCACAGGGGGCAATAAAACAATTATGGACACACGGTGTGTTTTACTGTTACATAATAAATGCCTTTAAGGGGAAAATCAATAATTTACACTCCACTCAACAGTTAGTAAACTACTGATTTTCTCAAAGAAGGCCCCTTACCAATTGAAGACTGATGGCTTCTCTTCAGTCAGGGTACTGAGGGCTACATAATATTATGTAATAAAATGATAGTCCTCAATAATCAAGAAGAAATGCCCTTAAAGGCATCTTTTCTTGATTATTGAGGCCTATCATTTCATTACATAATATTATGTATCTCTCAGTGCTGTCTAAAGTGAAGTCCTCTGTCTGCAACAGGTAAGGGGCCTTCTTGGGGGAAATCAATCATTGACTAAGTGTTAACTACAGTGTACCTTATTGATTTTCCTCTTTAGCGCCTCAGTCAACAGGATTCAACAGGAGCTACTAATCACCCTATTAAAAGCCGCCTTTGATCTGCTTTAGACAGAATACCACAGGGGGTGGGGGGCAATAAAACAATTATGAACACACGGTGTGTCCTACTGTTACAAGAATAAATGCCTTTGAGGAGGCAGTTCTAACGAGCAATAAAAGACTATGTTGGAGTGTCACTACGACAATTATCGCAAAAATGGATGTAAGAATGAGAATATCCTTAGTTTCACGGTTTTATTTTCCTTAATATACTAGTGGACTCTTCCATTTCTATATGATGGACAAGTTCATTTTTCGTTTAAGGGGTGTCAGACCTATTTTTCGTTTTTATTTTTTTTTTTTTGTTCATTGTTCATTTTCCCCACATTCCATTCCACACTCACGGGGCAAATGACGTTTGTTGATACAACAACGTATCCTACACGTTGTGTGCTCGCTGGGTACCAATCCAATCACCTTACCATTCCACGTTTAAAATTATGTCAACTCAAGCAAAAAGCATCAACGTAGGCCAAAGATCAGTAAACACAGCATTTCTTCTAAATAATCCGGATATTACTGAAATTACACAGTGCCCCTACAGCGACGGAAAATAACACTGTACTGGGTGCGACCAAACAAAACCGACAAACTGGCTCGTGAGCAGATCAGCCTGCCCGTACGTGCAGTCTGGTCAGACTTTTAGCTGTTTTTACGAGATTCTTATAGAGAGCAGATTGACATTAAGAGGCTAAACAGATTGCGCAGACATCCTGGTAAATGCAGAGGTCAGTTCGTTCCTCGTGCCATGGTGTAGGTTTTGATGATGAACCCACTTACATGGCATTTAAAGACTGATAGCGTCTTCGCACAAATTACATATGGGTCAGCACACGACAAAAGCTACAATTAGACGTGCGATCAGTGTAGATACTACTGAGACTTCTCATACGCGAAGTCTGATCAAAGCCTACGCTGGTCGTATGAACATTCTATGGCCTACGGGCTGTCCAGAGGGAGATAAACAAAACATCTTGTAACAATTGATGGATGTGCAGCCTGCTCTGAGTGTTTACTGGTCGCAGGGACCTTATCGTAAGTTTTGTCTATAAGAAAAAGGGCCGCTGCAAATGGACAGTTTTATCTTGGTACATCAGATCACCAAGTAGCAACAAGTAAGGTGCATATTTTGTGATAAATGAAGGATAGTTTTCGTTATCTCCTCATATAAACCCGTGTTGTGGGTATTCATTAGAACCGCCTCGTGGAGGCGGTTCTAATGAATACCCACAACATAGGTTTTTGTGGAGAATTGACAACAACTATCCTTCAGTTGCCCCGGCCATCGGGACTTTGAGAAATAAATTGGGCTGCATGATGCTTCCACGCAGAGCTGAAACAAACCGCTCATGAGTACTGGTAAACCGCTTAGGAGGTCTTAGTCTGCCCAGGTAAAGTGGTACGAGTTGGACCGTCCATGAGTATAAACCCTATTGGTTTCATTGGGCGCCAGGGCTTGAGAAGTCATTTCATTTCACTGTCGGGTAAAAGTCCCACAGAATTGGACGCAACCTCTCCAAAATTACCTGAATAGGGTTGACGGACCTTAAACCTCAAATCAAACAAGCAAACACAAAATACCAATCTTAAAATATTCACATCGCATTGTGCACCCATGCTTGGTTTGAAATCGTCATGATGATCATATTGTTTGGCACATATATTTCTGGAGGACTCATATTAATCCTATTAGAATCAAAACCGACATACGTCATTTGTCTGAAATTCCATTCTATCGACTAAAATAATAGCAATCTGAGGTAATCATGCTTTATATAAAATATTAGTAATATAAGACTAGTGAACAAATATTTTATTCTGAATTAACATTATGATATTAAAATAAGTGGGACTTAACTTGTTGTAACGAGTATATATTTTCCGATCATTCATATAACAAACAAACCAACAAACAAAAACAACACTTTCCACCTTCTGCAATCTATCAACCATACTTACCGCAATAATATATACCCCAAAATTCGCATGCACGCCTGTATTAAAATTTGCTGTCCACAACCATACCATCCTCATAGTACTACAAGGATCAAAATTATCCACACCGGTCCACTCGCATTTACAAATGCAGGTGGACCGCTATCGGCCATTTTGACCCTTGTCGTACACCATGACTGTAGGCTAACGTCGGTTCGACATCGATACCACGTTGCTTCGGTACCCCGCCCATTGGGGCTTGAAAAATAGATGGGTTGCATGATCCTCGCAGAGCTGAAACCAACCGCACATGAGTACTGGTAAACCGCTTAGAGGAGCTAAGCCAAGCCAGGCAAGGTGGTGCGAGTCGGGCAGCTATGCTTATAAACCCTATCGGTTTCATTGGGCGTCAGGGCTTGAGATGTCATTTCATCTTAATATCGGATAAAAGTCCCACAAAATTTGAAGCAACATCTCCAAAATGACCTATACAGTGATGACAGGGACGTTAAACCTCAAATCAAACAAAAATACGTGGTATCGATACATGTATCGGCCTGACGTTGGCGCGGCATTCTTGGCAGGCTCGACATTGATGGGTGTCTTTACTATGGCTTACACGAGTAATCGGATAATCGATTAATAGATCGATAAATTAAAAAAAAATGGTTATAACTACTGATTTGCTTGTAATCGATTATTTGATAAGTACAATTTACTGACCAAAGTTGTGCATAAAATAGCTGGATGAGAGGCAAACAGTGCAGACCCTGATGAGACGCCGCGTACTGCAGCGTCTCATCTGGGTCTACACTGTTTGCTCAGGCCTGTATGTTCAAATACATATGGTAAAGTACAACATATTGTAGGAGTCATGCTCAAACAGAAAGGAGACAGGTATAATTATGACCAAATCTTCAGTGATTACTAATCGATTATCGGTCACAATGACAGGCCTGATAATCGAATATTTTTTTCAGCTCCGATTAGCCAGCCCTAGTCTATACTGTGTAGTTAAGACAACGTACTGTTTGAATTTTAGGGTAACTACAAAATCAACAACACATGGCAGCGTGATTCATCATTCGCACGAAACAGATGCGAAAATTGCGAAAAGTACGAAAAAAGGTGCGAATAATAAATACTGACCAAATCACATTCCATGCCCTTCTCAGTTTTGCAGCATTTCTGATTGGGGTGTGGGGGATGGGGGATGGAGAGGTGTTTTGTGGGAGGGGGTGGGTGGTAACTAAAACATTAAGCTATGTTGATCCTTTATACTGGAAAATTTAACAAGCTCACTTTAAATGTGTTGTAATGGAAATTATTTGAATCTAAGCTTTGGTCTTTCCAAATCAGCATTACGAAAATTCTGACCCCCTCGGACCCCAATTTTATATAGAAAACTGGGGTTACATGGGTAAACCTTATTTTTCTTATTTCTGCTCCAAAGTATGGATGTGGGTACCCGTTAGAACCGCCTCGATAAAGTGGTTCTAAGAGTACCTACAATCTCTATTTTGAGCAGAAATGTGAAAACTATCACAATTTTTCATCTGACAGTTTTCGTCTTTTTTCAGCGGTAAAATGTACAATGTATATGTATAGGTAAGCAAACAGCTATGTTGGCAACTTCATTGTGAACTGCCAGCAATTTTTGCCATTTTCATATTTGTAAGAACTGGTCATGACATTTATCCTGCTCATAATTGCAAAGAAATTTGTTGACATTTTCATATTTGTAAGCAGGACAAACTTCATGCCCAGTTGAAACGGCGCTAAACATTACGCAAACACGCCTATACAAATACATTGCCACCTTTATCGCCGAAAAAAGGAAAATTTATTGATGAAATATTGTGATATTTTTTCTCATTTCTGCTCAAAATGTAGATTGTGGGCACTCGTTAGAACCGCCTCATCGAGGCGGTTCTGACGAGTACCCACATTCTATATTTTAGCGCAGAAATAAAAAAAATAAGGTATATCCCCGGAAACCCCAGTTTTACTATATAAAAGTGAGGTTCAAGGGGGTCAAAATTATGTAGGCGTGTTTTCGTGATGAAAATAGGGTTATAACCACTGGGTCAGCGTGGGGAACATCCTGAGTATGACATAATCCATGCTTGTCGAAAACACGCCAAAATAACTTTGATCCCTTTAAATCCCAAGATTATATAATACAACAGGGGTTTACAGCGGTGAACATTTTTCTTTTTATTCTGCTCAAAAACACCGAGTACAGCCATTGGACTATGAATCTGTACCTCTGCAGTCCGCAACTGACAAAAACATCACGAAAACACGCCAATATAAATTTGACCCCCTTGAACCCCACTTTTATATAGTAAAACTTGGGTTTCCGGGGGTATACCTTATTTTTCTTACTTCTGCTCTAAAATATAGATTGTGGATACTCGTTATAACGAGTGCCCACAATCTATATTTTGAGCAGAAATGAGAAAAATATCACAATTTTTCATCATAAAATTTTCATTTTTTCGGCGATAAAGGTGGCAATGTATTTGTATAGGCGTGTTTGCGTAATGCTTGGTTTTCTCCTTCCATTGCATTTCCTATTAACAGACAATTTTATAAAGTACTTACATATTTTTAGAACTTGACTTTGGCACAATATCAGAATAAATTGGCACTTTAAGATTCTCGAATAAATCATCAAGCATCTTATAAATCTTATAATAATAGAGATGAAAACAAAACTACATATAAATATTACTTATCAAAGTACTGACAGCACTGGCGGATCTTTGTTTGTTTGTTTGTATTGGAGTTTAAAGGCCCTGCCAACAATATTTGGGTCATTTTGAGACGTTGCTTCCAATTTTGTGGAGCTTTTACCAAACATAGAGATGAAATAACATCTGAAGCCCTGCCAGCCAATGAAACCAATAGGGTTTATATGCATGGACGGACAGATTCGCACCGATTTTCCCGAGGAGGCTTAGAACCTCTAAGTGGTTTATCAGTTCCCATGTGTGGTCAGATTCAGCACTTGTTTGAGGTTTAACGTCCCTGTCAACACGGTATAGGTCATTTTGGAGACGTTGCTTCCAGTTTTGTGGGGCTTTTACCCGACATCGAGATGAAATGACTTCTAAAGCCCAGTCGCCCAATGAAACCAATAGGGTTTATAAGCATGGACGCTCCGATTTGCACCGCTTTGCCTGGACATAAGCGGTTTAACAATACTCGTGTGCTGTCGGTTTCAGCTCTGCGTGGAAGCATCATGCAGCCCATCTATTTCTACAAGCCGCGATGGGCGGGGGTCGCCACTTGCAGGCCAGTAGTCACTGAGTGCAGGCTGGAAAAATGTCCTGATGGGGACTTAGAGGGTTTCGTTTAACCCATAAATTCCTGTGCTGTAGACAAACAGTGTGAATCCTGATCAGACGCCGCTAAACGCGGCGTCTGATCAGGATCTACACTGTTTGCCATACCCTACACATGTTTTCTGTTAAGATTCTATAAATAACCCTCTGACACAACACTCTGACATAACAGGGATAAGAATAACGCCGCTATTTTCTATAAATAGCCGTTACCTGAATTTCCTACAAACAGTAACAGTCACGTGGACATAGGCACTGATAAGCTTCTCGGCTTAGTTACTTTGGGTCGATTGATAAATGATCGACCCAAATACTTCCTCTGGAAAAGCTGTACGCTAACAGAGAGAAAAAAAAACCTCTAAAATTTTGGTTCGATTTCCTTTATAGAATTTCCCCTCGCACATCGGGGCTTGGAAAAATAGATTTGGCTACATTGTGCTTCCGCGTCTAGCTGAAACTGACCACACATGAGTATTGGTAAACCGCTTAGAAGGACAAATGCAAAGTGATGTGAGTCAGTCCGTCAAATGCATATAAGGCTTTTGGCGCCATTCGGCGTCAGGGCTTGAGAGTCAATTCATCTCGATGTCGGGTAAAAGTCCCGTAAAATTGAAAGCAACGTCTCCAAAATGGACGGGGACGTTTAATTGCAATTCCAACAAACAAATAAAATCCTTTATAGAAAATGAGCCTAAACAAATAAGTTCTGAATAGTTAGATCCTTTGGAAGCAAAGAATACACCAAATAAACGAAAATAGCAGACTTGGTTTTATTGAGTCTGTTCATGACCAGTACTGAAATGTGCAGCACCGGCCACGCCCTCCAGCACCGGCTTAAGCAGAACTCTATTTTCAAAATGATTCTATATGAACCCAATGATCCCAAAGGACCAGAAAATATAATCTGCACTATGATGGATGTACGGGGAGACTTTTTAAGGCCGTCACACGGCACAGCACCAGCTGCAGTGAAGAGTCAGTTACATAATAATGAGCTAACGCACAACAAAACCTACGTTAGGGCTTGTGCGACCAGCGAAGACTCAGATCAGCGTGCGTATTCGCTGATCGCATGTACCTTCTAGAGCCCGAGAGATACACCTAGTTAGTCATTGAGCAGACTGATCGGGGTATTTGAAGGTATTTGCGCTGGCCCAATAACAAGGAAATTCCGCTATTAAGACCACCTAAAATTAAGACTAATTCTGTTTTTAAAAGCTTGTTTTGAAGGCTTCACTTAATTGTTCTCTGCCCACAATGTCCTCTGGTCATGGACCACCTTTGGGACTGTTCAAAAGTGGTCTTAAAGACCACTTTTGAACAGTCCCAAAGGTGGTCTTAATATAGGAGTTTAACTGTATTTGGTTGAGACTATTATAAACAAGTATGATGCCTATATTAGTGTTAAGACAGTCCTCTTTGTCTACTATGAGGGTAAGTGTTAAAAACGGAGATAACAATGTTGCTGCTATTTCAACCAACTTTGTCTACCAAGTCGACCAAGTGTTAATTGCTAATATGACAGGGTTGTTTCTACTAACAAAGGGCTGTTAACCATAAAGACATCTGTCCCATAATAAGGTAAATAGAACCACAAAAATCTTGGAAGGCAATCATTCTTTGTTCGATATTTTGTTTGTTTGATTTGAGGTTTAACGTCCCCGTGAACACTGTAAAGGTCATTTTGGAGACGTCGCATTTAATTTTGTGGGACTTTTACCCGACACTGAGATGTAATGACTTCTCGAGCCCTGCCCCTCCCCCCCCCCCCCCCCCCCCCCCCGCAATATGACGCACGGGAGAGTTATCTTGACTCACCAAGGAAGCAAGTCTATGCAACGAAAACCCTTGTAAAGCACGCAATGTCTTTACAAACGTAAACAGTCTAAAATGGGCAAGCATAGTTGCTTCCCTTGAGTCAAAATAGCGGGAAATTCATCCAGTGTATCGTTTCACCTTTATCATACTTCAACACAAACATGTGTTGCCTATCTGCTCTGAATGATAAGCCAAAACATGGCATCTAGCCCAAATATGTTTTAACACATTTCCTCTCCCAACAGAAGAAAATTTTGAAATTCATGCTGGAAACATGCCTTGGTCCAGGCAAAGCGGTGCGAGTGTCGGACCATCCTTGCTCATAAACCCTTTTGGTTTCATTGGGCGGCAGTGCTTGAGATGAGCAGTTAATTCATCTCAGTGTCGGGTAAAAGTCCCACAAAATTGGAAGCAACGTCTCCAAAATGACCTTTACAGTGTTAACGGGGGACGTTAAACCTCAAATCAAACAAACAAACAATATAAATAATGACCAAACGAGATTGAATAGGGGTGTACTCTTGACCCTTATCCATTTAGCCACACCCATGTCTGACGATCAACCATTCAAATTGCTTCATCACGTGAACAAGTCCTTGAAATAAAGACCCCCCCCCCCCTAAACCCCACTTTATATAGAGAAAACTGGGGTTTAGGTGGGTAAACATTATTATCCTTATTTCTGCTCCAAGACATTGGTTGTGGGTACTCGTTAGAACCGCCTCAATGATGCGGTTCTAACGAGCACCCAAAACCTATGTTTGGAGTGCAAATACGAAAAATATCACAAATTTTCATCAGAAAAATTACCTTTTTTGAGGTTTGAAAAATGCGCTTTATCACACGGATGTGTTATCGTAATGTGTTCAACTGACATTTGTCCCCGCTTCAATTCGCCTACTTTATCGTGCCCCGCTTCAATGTACATACTGCATAAAAACAGTGTAGATACTGATCAGCATCTTCACTGTTTGCACTACACTGTTTGGAAAAGTAGGGATTCACCACGTGAATAAGTCCATGAAATGTAGACCCCACTAAATACCACTTCATATAGAGAAAACTGGGATTTATGGGGTATACATTATTTTTCTTATTTCTGCTGCAAGACATAGGTTGTGGGTACACATGTGGCGGTTCTAACGAGCACCCACAACCTATGTTTTGAGCATTTTAGAGAAAAATATCACGGATTTTTATCAGAAAAGTAGTCACTTTGGAGATATGAAAAATGCACTATCCCAGTAAGCATTCTACATAAATCTACAGCGGGCCGTTAGCGGCCCGTCAGGGTAGCTGACGGGCCGCTAACGGCCCGCTGTAGATTTATGTAGAATGCTAGCAGGGATGTCGTATGGTCGAGTTATGATTGGTTCAAAGTCAGAAATGGGCGTGGCTAAATTAATTATTCAGCGGGATAAGGGTTAACCATACAAAATCCACAAGTTTTCCGGTTTCTTTCTGTTCGAATAACTGTATCTCGTTAAAGCCCAGATTTCAATTTTAAGCGAACGCTACGGACTAAATATGTTCTGCATACATGTAAAAATATAAAATTACAAACATTATATATATAAACTTCAAATGCTTATATACAAATATTACTACATGAAAAACTAAAGACTTTCTAACGTTTTGCTAAAAAGTGTGTGTTTAAGTTTTTAAGAATTTTCAGAAATGATAAATAAGGTACTGCAAAGCAGCACTTTTAACAATATCAAAAACTTTAAATATTCCACTCAAAAGATAAAATTAAATGTTCAAATTCTGCGAGACATTACGGTAGCAGACCTGTGAAATATAATGTAATCTTTCGGCAATTCATCCAAATAAAAATAATCGTTTCATACAGTTCGTATGAAATGGCAATCTATGTTGAAATCAGAAATAAGAAAGATGTTACAATTAATAAGTCGAACTTCGATGGCTCGAACACCGATGGCTCGTTTACCATGGTTGAGCCGAACCCGTTTTTGAGTCCCTAGGGAATTCCTCTGCATAAGGAAAAGTGCGGGATAATTAAGGAGATTTTAGTCTTTTATCCTGCAAATGTATGCTGTGTGTACTCATTAGAATCGCCTCGATGAGGCGATTCTAATGAGTACACACAGCATACGTTTTTATTCTAGAACGCCGAAAAGATATCCAAAAGTATCTCGTTATGCCTCCTGGCAGTAACCCTCAGTGGCTCGAACTACCCCTGTCTCGAACAGATTTTCTAGGTCCCAACGGTGTTTGAGCCATTGAAGTTCGACTGTATTTGTCATTTCTGACACCATGTTGGACGCCGTTATTTCACAGGCTGATGTTTTCCTATTGAGCAAACTTCAAGGCGTTAAGAGAAAAGGGAACACCTACAGGGGCGGCAACCCCTGCAAAAGTATTTTGGTCTCCCATGTCAATAGGGGTCAACTCTTAAAGGAAAGCATTTCCTTTAAGAGTAGACCCCTTTTTCAGTGGGAAAAGGCAGGGGTCGCAGGTTCGATCCCGGGCTTCTCCCGACTTTCGGATGAGTCTTTAAACCGAGGTCCCGTCTCCGTATGGCCTTTGCTGTTGGTGGGACGTAAAACTGAAACACTCACTCACTCACTCAGTGGGAAAAGGCTTATAGAAAAGCGAACAGAATGTCCCGAAAGTTCTTTCCCTTTGAAAAATTGGCGGAAAAATCTGCAGGGAGTTCCCATTTCCCTTAACACCTTAGAGTTCGAGTTAGATTAAGTTCGAGCTGCAAATTGTTTGAACTAAAGATGTGTTTGTGTACTTATTAGAATAGCCTCATCGAGGCGATTCTAATGACTACACACAACATTCATTGCAGGATAAACATGAAAAACACTCCCTAAACTGTCCTACACGGAAATCGAGCCATGAACGTTCGAGACATTGAAAATCATTGTGCACGACAGTTCAGAAAGTTTGCTTACGGCCCTTTCAAGATTATTTCACTTATTTCGAGCCTATCGTTAATCAGAGGTGGGCGAAAACAGGAGTACCCGGAGAAACACCACCTGACCTTCCGTTGCAGAACTTGGCGTCTCACAAGTGAACCGAGCGAGTTCGAACCAAAGCTGGGAGAGCCCTAATGATTAAGAGTAGGCATTCTTGCACACCAGATAAGGAAATCCTTGGTTTTAGCCTAGGATGGAAATTTTGTTCTGGCCTTTTTGTTCTTACCCAGGCAAACTATACAGTGTAGTTCGCGAAAAAATAATTTTTGGTGGTGAGTGCGAGAAAAAGACTCTAATATAGTGTTCTGTTGTAGATGGGCGTTTCCAACCCTCTGGATGCACATGCTGAGCGAACCTCGGCATAGCCTCGGTTCCGCTCAGCATGGTCATCCCTCGGGTTAGAAACACCCATCTACAACATAACCCCATATCAGATACCAAGTTGGCCACCGTCACGAAAACACATCTGTATAGATTTGACCCCTTGAACCCCACTTTTATTTAGTAAAACTGGGGATTACAGGGGGTAAACCGTGTTTTTCTTATGTCTGCTCTAAAATATAGATTGTGGGTACTCGTAGGACAACCTCGATGAGGCGGTTCTTTCGTGTACCCACAATCTATATTTTGAGCAGAAATAAGAAAAAATATCAAAAATTGTCATCGTTTTTTTCGGCGGTAAAGTTTACAATACATTTATATAGGCGGATTTTCGTAATGCGGAGACCCTTCATTGAGGTGATACGATAACACACGTGTGATACAGTGTTTTCTTACAAATCTCCAAAACTAGTATTTTGTAACATTTTTCTTATTCCTGCTGCTTTTTTGTTTGTTTGATTTGAGGTTTAACGCCCCCGTCAACACTGTAAAGGTCATTTTGGAGACGCTGCTTCCAATTTGTGGGACTTTTACCAGACGTTGAGATGAAATGACATCTCAAGCCCTGCTGCCCAATGCAACCAATAGGGTTTATAAGCATGGACGGTCCGACTCTCGCACCGCTTTACCTGGGCAGGCTTAGATCCTCTAAGCGGTTTACCAGTACTCGCGTGCGGTCGGTTTCAGCCCTGCGTGGAAGCATCATGCAGTCCATCTATTTATTCAAGCCCCGATGGGCGGGGGCCGTATTTCTGCTGCAAACATTGCTTCTGGGTGCTCGTTAAAAATGAAGTGGTTGTAACGGGTACTCACAATCTATGCTTGTTGGCAAAAACATTATAAAACATTCAAATATATTGGTAAAATTTTACCACCAAAACATGAATTTTTTCCGCGATAAAATCCTGCTACTTTTCTTATTTCTGCTTGAGGTTAGGTTGAGGGTGCTCGTTAGAACCGCCTCATTGAGGCGGTTCTAACTAGCACCCACAACCTATGTCTTTGACCAGAAATAACGAAAATAATGTAAACCCCCATCAAACCCATTTGTCTCCATATAAAGTGGAGTTTAGAGCGGTGTTCACTTCACGGACTTTTTAACATGCTGTATTGAAATTCATAAAAAGGCTTTGCAAACTCCACTTTTCAGAATAAAAAACGAGTATTTGAGAACATTCATAACACCTTATCATAGAACGTTAACGTGATGAAAAATATGAAAAATCGTTATGAAAACACGCCTATACAAATGCATTGTAATCTTTACCGCCGAAAAAACGAAACTTTTATGATGAAAAATTGTGATATTTTGCTTATTATGCTAAAAATATAGATTAAGGGTACTCGTTAGAACCGCCACATTGAAGCGGTTCTAACGATTACCCAACATCTATATTTTAGATTTTTGCATTTTATAATGTTAACCCCCGTAAACACAGTTTTACTATAGAAAAGTGGGGTTCAAGGGGGTCAAAATTATATAGGCGTGTTTTCGTGATGTAATCCAGGTTTTCTAATGTACAACTGTCTATAATTTACATTTTTGAATATGGATGTCCGCTTCTGTGAGTGCCACGACACTGGGATACCTATTTCTCTCCTTTCATGTGAATTTCTAAAGCTAATTTTAATCCAGACCCAGAATTACTTTTTTTGAACCCAAAGCCTTCTTTATGTAAGTCACTATCGGAATGATAAATTTTTTGAAGCACTAAATCCGTAAACATTGAATCCTCAGATGCACATTTTCTTAAACCACTCATTTTAATCTTCTCCAGTCGCTTGGGGTCTTGTTCAAACGTTGACATAAGCTCATGAAAACTACGAGGTCTCTCCGTTTCATTATCCGAGGCTGAACGTGTTCTTCTCCGTACATTTTCGGACAGATCCGCTGTCCTACTAACCAATTCTCGTTCCGTATCTGACGTAGCTGTTAACGTTTCGTGTGCACTGGCAGTACGTTTGTCGGTTTTCTTTGGAGAAAGAGATGAGTCGATCATTCCTGGGTATTTCCAGTTTGGATACACGGGCGGTTTATTTGTCGGTGAAAGAACGCCATCTTCTGACGTAACAGACGATGTCATTTCATCTTGGATTGTTTCGTCTCTAGCTGTCCTGAGCCGAGATTTAGCTTCGTGTTTTTGTTTGACAGACCTAGGTGTTGCCGTTTTGGTTGCTTTGCGCTTCTCAAAATTTAGTAAAAGTTTATTAGGATGTATAAGTTCGGAGGTCTCCAAAGATGTTAGATCTGGCGCACTGTGTGAATGTTTGATTTTAGAACTTTTGTTTCTTTCATCTTCACTAGAACTGAATATCTCTATCATTTTCGCTATGCCACCAGAAAGTTTACGTTTACCCAATATTTTTATGCCAGAACTATCACTTGATTCATGTAAAGAACTTTGTGTCTCTAAGTTTAATATTTCGTTCACTGGGTCGTATTCAGTTTGTGTTTCTGTAGTTTGTGTTTCTACAGTACGCGTCATTGCTGGCATAGACTTACGGTGTTCTGGGTTAGTCCGGCGACGGAAACGCCCAGCGCTGCGAAGTTTTGGTTCGGACTGATCGTCATTTTGAGATGCCATATCTACTGTTGATGGTTTATTCACTTTTGAAGAAACTACAACGGACTCACCAGTCTTTGAAGATGGTGACATAGGCACACCTTTTGAATTACTGTACGCTGGACCGGGTCCAGTTGGTGGCACAACCTTTGACTGGATTTGTATATTTAGATTTTTAGCGGATTCTGTTCTTTTGGATTCGACAGGCATTGTTCGAGTTGAAGTATTTAAGCTAACATAAACGGCACTTTGAACGGGCTTTGGGGGTCCTTTTGCTACCGATTCGAGTTCCTTTATAGCGTTATTATAGCTATCTTGCACTGACCTTTGTGTCTGTGCAATAGATGTCTGCCTTCGTGGCGGCTGTGGCCGCGGTACATCTCTTTGTGGCTGAAACGAATACAGCTCAATACGTTTCTGCTCTGGAACATATCGTTTGGAACCTTGAGCAACAGCATGACACTGTCTTGTTACTTCGTCAATCAAAACTTGGAAAGACTTTGTAATGTCCTCAAATTCATTTTGTGTTTGTCTTTCAACTTCTTCTACTTGTGATTTCCGGTACGTTCGTCCAACCAAGCTGTCTGAACGCGGCTGCACGTTTCTTCGAACCACTGGCTCTTCTCTCGGCCTAACTGTTCTCGTGGTTTCCTCTATTCTTGATGCTCGATCTAACAGTGATGGGTCATTCAAGTCAAGGATTTCATACATTTTCTCCAGTTCACTAAGCGCATCCTCTAGTTTATTCTTTTTAGATCTGTCTGCTTCAAAAGGAGTAAATTTCACATCAAAATACTTTTGTTCAGTCATTGGTGCAAATTTTCGTAAAGCGAGTAAGACACTATCAAGTCTGTCTTCATCAGCAGAAACTATCTTCGATTTAATTTGACTTAGTTTATGTTCAACTTCCCTTGCCAACCCTTTAATCTCTACAACAGATTGATCAAAGTCTTCTGCACGAGACGTATCCTGAGCATTGATAGGTTGTGGAACGCTTTGTGGTATTGTGTCCCTTTTTAAAGGCGCTTGGGTTGGCTTAGCTGGCGTAGTCATAGCAGATGTGTTATAGAATGGTTTAGGCACCTGTTCGACTCTTCGCTCCGCAACAAGGCCAGTATTTTTCAGCTTTTCACTTAAAAGGGAGGGGTCTAAATGATAGTTTCCATTTATTATGTAAGGATATTGAGTAAATTCAGGATCTATGTAAGGCACACTGACGAAAGGTTTTCCTTGCTGGTGCGCAGTGTTCCTGTTAGATTGTAATGTACTTTCTAGCGTGTTTTCTAATTCGTCTGTGCCCATTGCTACTTTCTGAGCTGGTTTTTCGCTCTTCGGAAAATCAAATTTTAGTGATTTAGTATGCGGAGATTGTATTGAAATATTTGGTGATGAATTTGAATCTGATGCATCAAAATTCTTTAAAAGCTTTGGACTTAACGGTTTCTTTTGTAAAGAACTTCTAATGTCTTCAAGAACTTCATCCAGTGCACTGGCGCTTGATTTTCGCGGTACATTATCACTTCTAAGCTTTAAAGGCTTTATTGGAGGTGTTGGAAAAGTTTTTGTTTTCGTTTGTTGTTTGTGCATGGAAGAGTCAGGCAATATTCTTGGGCGGCTTTCCGGAATAATCATCGTTGATTCATTTTGATTGGGAGAGAAATTTGATGTCATTAATTTTTCCGCTTTTGCTACTTCAATATTTGAAGAATCCTGTTGATTTGTTCCCTTGGTAGCTAGTTCAAGCAGAGCATCGATATCATCGAAATTTATTTCTTTCATTATATCGTCTGCCGATGCTCCCTTTTCAAACGTGGCTAGTCCCTCCATTTCTTTCCAAACGGGATCTTCAGAAAAGGGTATTGTTTGTAAAGTTCTAGCTTTGACTCTCTCCATGCTTACCAGACCTTTTCTGCTTTCAAGATTCGGAGACCAAACTTCAGGTATAGGCTTATCATCGACGCCAGGTATATTTTTAATCTGTTCACGTTTAGATTCAAATTTTGGCGCGACTCTAGCGACACCAGGAGATGCTGGTGGCGTTTTGAATTTCATATCAAAATGCTTTCGTCTTGGAGGTGCCGGCGATCTTGTTTTAGATTCTACATTTAAAACAAGGGGTTTACGGTTTTCAACCCTTTGCTTTATTTGGACTGGTTTCGTTCTTACAGGAGATGTATCACCTTTTGTATCACTTTCACTCACATCTGAATCAAACTTTTTCTTCAAATCTCGAAAATTATCAGAAACGATTTCTTTTAATTCATTTAACTCATCCTCGTAGCGCGACATTCTCCATGATTTACGTACTCCACTGTCAGAATCAACCGACATAGGTGGCCATGTTTGTTGCATGTTTGTTCCCATTTCTGTTTCACTAAAAGTTACATTACTCATGCTTTGTGCATACCTTGGTTCGCTTGGCCTCACCGAAACTTGAACAGGCAATGCTTTCTGTTGCGTGGATACCTTTTCACGCGCCCTTCGTACGTTTCGTTGTCTCGGCTCTTGTACAACTCTAAATATTCTATGAAGATTTGTTTCTGAAGAGACCACCTTTGGCTCACTATAACTTAGTTTTGAACTGTCTTGAACGTTGTATTCTCCCACATCAGATATTGTTGAAGTAGAACCTGTCAAGCTAACCGATAACTTTCCAACACCGGACGTGTCTGGATGCTCCGTGAGTAGTCTTAGTTCTCGACGAATTTCTAAAGGTGTTTCAATAGGCTCTTTCTGGTTTGAGTCACTAAAGTGTTCAAATTCTTGTATTGTATTCAAAATTGTTCTACTGCTATGCTCTTCTTTTTCTCCTGGTTTCACTTTTTTCTCCCACTTTTTAATTCTTTCAGATACTTCTATGTTATATTCAACGTCCGAGAACATGCCACCATCAATGGATGGCGCAGATAGGCTTGATGCGCTTGTTGAATAAGCCGGCTGATTATAAACCACCGGTTGAACGTATATAACATTTCCAGTTTCTTTGTTCAAAACGGGATATGGCGCGTAATTTTGTCCTGACCTATACAAAACTGGACTGACTTCAAACTGGTTGTTCAAAGCATTTAATTGACTATCAGATTTTGACATATCCTCTTGGATATCATTACTTCTTCGTTGCATGTAAGGGCTGTATGTTGCATTTGGATTTAGATATGCAATACCTTGAGTAATATTTTGCCTGACATCTGAAAAATTATTTGTGGCTGTATAACTGTTAGACCTTTGCACATACTTTGGAATAGGTTCAAACTTTGTAACAGTAGCAACATGCCTCGAGGTAGAGGAAGGCCCTTTTAACCTGGCTTTAATTTCTTCTGATGCAGTTAACGAGCCCATATGAGTCACGGGAGATTGTTTGGTCACTATATTTTCAGGTACGTTTGAAAAATTACCAGACTGTCGTTTGATTTTTCCACTCTCTATCTCACTTTCAAGATACTGAATGTTAGACTCGATAAGTTCATCCAGCGAATCATCACTTGAGCTATTCGGAGATCGCGGGGTTAACTCAATCTTTTCAACAGCCGTTTTAAGCTGTTTAGGTTCATTGGATTTCACTTCGTGAAAGCTCCTCATTGGTGGTGATTCACTTGTTAAACTAACACCAACTCGTTGTTGCTTGGGTTGATTTTGGACAGATGAATATGTAAGAACACCTCCGTGGGGATGCTCTACAAATCGTCGTTCATTTAGTTGGTTTTCTCGAAATCCACCAGTAGAAGCATTTGTAAGAGATGGGGCACTTTCATTACGAATAGGACGTTTACCTGATATAGGACTATTTCTTGTGGCACTGTCATGATATCCGTTTGCATGTATTACGTCAGGATCATCGTAATAACTTGTTCGGTTATTGGGTGCGCCTTTATTTATATTGCTGTCAGAAAGATTGCGATAGGTTGCCGGGTAAATATTCAGCCTTTCTTCATTTTCGTTTTCTTTGTTGTTGAACATTTTTGAACTCAGCATTGCCCTCTGTCGAAGACGAGAAATGCGAAGTTGTGGTGAACATTCTTCATCACTGGTAACAGCCAGGTCAATTCGTTTCTTTCTTCTCTCTTCCAGTTTTTGAAACTTTGCTTTTTGACTAGATGTAGGAGAGTTTTCATACTTATCATTAAACATATATAGATCCTTCTTTTTGGAATTTGGAACGGTTTTCATATCTCTTGAAGAACGTTTTTGAAATTGTAAATTCTCGTGATCCAATCCATTTTCAGCATTATGCAAAGACTTTCGATTTTCATTCTTTCCAACTTTATCCGTACGTTTACTCTTTTTCACAATTAATGGATTCTTAGTCCACTGTTTACGTCCACTATCATCGCTTTCTGGTGAATCACTACCCGCGAGATACATTGTTTCCTCGTTATCATCGGAAATATGTCCTGTAAACATAGAATACCGCGCGTCAGAAGGATGTTTCGGTACTTGTGATGATCTTGAAGTCTCATGCATGGAGTTTCTCACCCTTCTTCTACCATGTGGCCCTTCACTTCTAGACCTCCGTTTAGAAGCAGCAAGATCATTTGATTTTTCGCGTTTTGATGGTTCATTGCGAGTTTGCCGCTGGATTCGTCTTTCTGCCATTGGGATTATTAACGGTTTTGGATAGAGAGGGGGTGGGATATCGTTGTCTTGGTCTGGGGCGTTCGGGGTGTCTTGATCACATGATGTTTTCTCGTGGACTGTCGTTGGGATTGGCGGTGGCGGTTCCTTGGGTGGCGGATTGGAAGACAACGACTTTTCTTTCCGTGGTTCTACATCGTTTAAGGCACCCCTGTAAGTGTTGGTAAGGTTTGGATTTGATTTGGATGAACTGTGATGCTTCGCTCCCAAGCTCCTTAGTTTTTCATCAGCACTCTGAAAGAAAAAAGAGATTTATAACTAATTCGTATCATTCAGTAGGACAATCTGTTTTAGCAGGCATTCAACGTTGAAACAAGGTACAAATTCAAAACGTTGTTTCAACAGTTTTTCAACTTCGACTCAATGATTCATTGTCAAGTCAGCATTGTCTGCTTGCAGGGTTTCAATGGTAATGGAATGTTGACGAGTTTTGGTACGCCATTCTGGATACTTTTCAATTTTCCGTAATATAAATATTTTGGGCGCCTGTCGAACTCTTCCGAAAGACGTAAGAATTTGTGTTTGTGATCCATACGTACCCAATATAGACTGATTTGGTTAAGAAAATTTGAAAATCAGCACATCGAGACAAAGCATCGTCGAAATGTCAACAATTTTCTGCAAAGGAAGGTCAGGTGGTTTTTCTCCGGGTACTCCGGTTTTCGCCCACCTCTGATTACCGATCGGCTTGATATGAGTGAAGTAATCTTGAAAGGTCCCTAAAACCTAAACAAAAAAAAAAAACAAAAAAAAAACATACTATTCTATTTCTATTTCAAACATAGATTGTGGGTGGTGAACGGGCCTCCGTGGCCTAATGGATAAGAGCGCTGACTCTTAGTCATTAGGTCTCTCACCGCCGTGGGTTCGAGCCTCGCTCGGGTCACGTGTGAGACGCCAAGTTCTGCAACGGAAGGTCAGGTGGTTTTTCTCCGGGTACTCCGGTTTTCGCCCACCTATGATTAACGATCGGCTCGATATGAGTGGAATAATATTGAAAGGGCCGTAAAACCCAAACCAAAAAAAAAAAAAAAAAAAAAGATTGTGGGTGAATAAGGTGGTTCTAACGGGTCAGCTTAATGAGGCGGTTCCAACGAGTACCCAAAGTCTCTGTTTTCGGGTAAGAAAATAAAAATAATGATTGCCCCGGTAAATCTCAGTTTGATTTTTATAAAATGGGATTTATTTCACGGACTTGTTAACGTGATGAACAAACTTTTGTTCTGATTAACCCATTATATACTAGTGGACTCTTCCATTGCTATATGTTAGACAAGTCCATTTATCATATAAGGAGGTCAGGCCTATTTTGTCGTTTTAAATTCTGTTAGCAAATGGTGTAGGCCCTGATAAGACGCCGCGTTTCCAGTATATAATGCGTCAAAGATTCTGCTCCAAATCTAAATTTAGAACTCGTCTGTGTTTTTACCTCCATCACGCCAACAAGTCTATGTAATGAACACCCTTGAAATCTCCACTTTCTAAAGCGAAAAGTCGGGTTTACATGAGTATACTTTTTTAATTATGGTCAAACAAGTAGATCGTAGGGTCTCGCTACAGACGCCTCATGGCGGTTCTAAAATGATTGTAGGGACTCGCTAGAACCGCCTCATGGGGTTCAAATGGGATCGTAGAGGCTCGCTAGAATCGCCTCATGAAGGATCTAACGGGATCGTTGGGGCTCGCTAGAACCGTCCCATGGAGATTCCAACGGGATCGTAGGGGGTCGCTAGAACCGCCCTATAGAGGTTATAACGGGATCCTAGAGGCTCACTAGAACCGCCTCATGGACTCTCTAACGGGATCGTAGAGGCTCGGTAGAACCACTTCATGCATCTTCTAACGGGATCGTAGGGGCTCGGTAGAACCGCCTCATAGGCACCCATCATATATGTTTCATGTGACATAAAAATACACAAGCCATAGTGCAGAATAAAGTGATAAAAAGACGGCATTGAGGTTATTTATACATATCGGTTATTTATATAAAATCCAGGTATCGGTTATTTATAGCAGCGCTAGTCATCTACTAGTGACGCCAGTGTTCTGCGTAAAAATTAAAATCTGACTTGGCTCGTGTACTGGCACAATGGCAAACAGCGTAGATCCAGATCAGACGCCACAGAACGCAGTTTGCTTACAGTAAAGCAATTTAAGGGTTCAACAAAATAGTCCAAGTCCTCGTTCAGGACCATTTCCCCCAGCCTACACACAGAGACAATTGACCCACAAGTGTCGTCAGTACTTTGATTTTTTTCTCGCCCCCGCCCATCTGGGCTTGAAGAAATATTTGAGCTGCATGATGCTTCCACGCAGAGCTGAAACCGACCGCACACGAGTACTGGTAAACCGCTTAGAGGATCTAAGCTTGGCCAGGCAAAGCGGTGCGAGTCGGACCGTCCATGCTTATAAACCCTATTGGTTTCATTAGGCGACAGGGCTTGAGGTGTCATTTCATCTCAGTGTCGCCGGATAAAAGTCCCACAAAATTGGAAGCAACATCACCAAAATGACCTATCATTGTTGACGGGGACGTAAAACCTCAAATCAAACAAAACAAACACACAAACAAACTTTGATTTTTAAAGATAGTCCCATACATTACGAAAACAAGCCTTTAAAAATACAATGTAACCTTTATCGCCGAAAAAAATGAAAATTTTAGGATGAAAATTTGTGATATTTTTCTTATTTCTGCTCAAAATGTAGATTGTGGGTACTCGTAAGAACCGCCTCATCGAGGCGGTTCTTACGAGTACCCACAACCTATATTTTAGAGCAGAAATAATAAAAATAAGGTTTACCCCTGCAAACCCCAGTTTTACTACATAAAAGTGGGGTTCAAGGTGGTCAAAATTTTATAGGCGTGTTTTCGTTATGTTTTGTTCTGGAAGGCAAAAAAGTAATCACAGTAGAAGTTGCGGCCCTTGAAAAATCAAAACTAGGGCGGAAGGATACCTCAGGTGTATCTAACGCCTTTAATAACATATTGCAGGATTCCATCTGTTCTTTACATCAAAGAACAGACATGTTCAAGGTTCGTAAATGTCAATATAAGCATCCATCCCTTGTTATTGTTTTGTGTTGCAGAAACTGCTATAAATATCACAAGAAATGGGCTCAGCGCTTATAGTTTTCGTGTAAACATCATGGGCTAGGAAAACATGATCAAAAGAACATGCTTTGTCGTTACATGTACGAATAGTTATACGTTCTCTTTGCTCCTCCTACTTACAGAATTGCATGTACATGTATGTTGTTGGAAATCCAGCCTTAATGTACTCCCTGTTCACGAGGTTGCTTTTGTTTGAATATGACTGGGTTTTACGTCACGTCAGCCATTATGTCATGTCAGCCTTTTTATCTTCTCCCAGAGAAAGGGACAAAAGAGTTGAAGGAGGTTTTGTTTGTTTGTTTGAATTTAGGTTTAACGTCCCCGTCAACACTACTTAGGTCATAGGTCATTTAGGAGCTGTTGTTTCCAATTTTGAGGGACTTCTACACGACATTGAAATGAAATGACATCTTAAGCCCTGTCGCCCAATGAAACCAATAGGTTTTATATGCATGGACGGTTCGACTCGCACCACTTTGCCTGGGCAGGCTTAGACCTCTAAGCGGTTTACCAGCACTCATGTGCGGTCGGTTTCAGCACCATGCAGCCCAACCTATTTCTTCAAGTCCCGATGGGCCGGGACCGGATAGAAGAGACAGTAGAAGAGTTGAACGTTAGGGGCACTGGAGAGAGAGGAAAATAAATATAAACAGAAGTGTAGAAACCGAAGAAATAAAAACATTACCCCTCTACCCATTCCTGCTGTAAGGACAACAGGCCTTGTCCAATAGTAATACAATACCAGTGGGACGCATCCGTGTCACATACCCACCCCATTCCTTGTGCAGAAACAGCTATGAACATCAAATGAAGAATATGCTCAATGTTATGCAGTTATCCAGACCATCTTTGTGACTGTTCAAAAGTGGTCTTTCAGTCCCAAAAGTAGTCTCTTACTATAGGTCAATGGGTGTAGGAAACACAAAGACAGAATATCTAAAAGCTTTCAAATATGCCATTAAAAACAAATTAATCTCAAGTTTAGCTGGCCTTTACATAACGGAACTTCAAGGTGTGTATGCGTGCGTGCGTGCGTGCGTGCGTGCGTGCGTGTGTGTGTGTGTGTGTGTGTGTGTGTGTGAATTCGGGTTTAACGTCGCTTTAAACAATTTTTCAGTCATATCACGACGGTGTCTGGATGCGACAGGGAGCTCACTGCTCACTTTTATAGTGCTGCCTCACTGAAGTATCATGTCCAAGACACATTACATGATACCACACCCAGTGACATTATCCTGACACTGGGTCGACCAGTCCTAGCTCTACCCCTTAAATCTGAGTGCCAGGCGAGGAGCAGCAAGTACCATTTTTAACGACTTTGGTATGTCGCGGCCCGGGATCGAACCCGTGACCTCCCGTTCCCCGGAGCGGACACTCTACCAACTGAGCTACCGGGGCAGGAAAACTTCAAGGTAGTTTTCGTGTAAACATCATGAGCTCAAAGAACAAGCTTGCTCATTTTGCTTCTATTTATAGAATCATGTTGTTCGTATACCCCAGCCTTGATGTTGCCTACTGTCCATGGGGATTGTCTCTGCTTGAAAAAAAAAATCTATGATACCTAGTTAAAGTTTGCAAAAAGAAAAACTGAAATATTTTCAGGCGAGATAAATTTTCGCAAATGTTTTGTTTTGTTTGTTTTCAGTTTTTACGTCCCCGTCAACCCATTTTCTTACATGCTTTCCAGTAAAATATAGAGATTTCTCAGTGAAATCGAAACGATATTGTCCCTGTTTCAAACAGTGAATGATATCAATTTTATCTTTCACTGTTTGGGACTAATTTTTTCTCCAAATCTAATTCTGTGGTCAGTTTTGCCATCGTCAGATGATTGAAAAATAATGAACTGTATTAGAATTGACGCTGACGTCACATATTTTATTGCGCAACGTCAGATCTGTTCGCACCTTCTTTGGGAAACAAATATCTCAATTATTTCAGTAAACATTCATAAAAATCCACCCAGGCTATTTCTCAGGTGCAAACTCATAGTTTACACCCAATATTACACCCAGTAAATACTTTGGACACCACTAAATGGACGCGAAACGACGAGGAACAAAGTTATGTTTCTCTGAGGGTGAGTGACGCGATTAGTGAATCATAATATTGCCGCTTTGAAGCATGTAAGAAATAGAAAATTTGATTTATCAGTGTAAGATCAAATTTTATTTCACTCATGAACACCAAAACTGGTATTTTCACTCGTGGCTACGCCACTCGTGAAAATACTGGTTTTGGTGTTCATTCGATGAAATAAAATTCGATCTTACACTGAAAAAATCAAATATCCTCTATTAGGTAATTTCGAAGACGTTGCTTCTGGTTCTGTGGGACTTTTACCCGACGCTGAGATGAAATGACATCTCAAATCCTACCACCAAAACCGCTAGGTCTTAAGGAACGGTTCAACTCCCACCACTATTCCTGGGCAGGCTTAGACCTTCTAAGCGGTTTACTGGGGCTCAAGTTCGGTTCATTTCTGCGGGGAAACACAATGCAAGCCAATCTATTTCTCCAAGCCCCGATGGGCGGGGCACCGCAACTTGTTTTATAAACAGGCGTCTATTTGTAAATGGCAAGGATTTGCAAGTTTAACGTGACTGTTGCCAACCCTAGGCAAACTACAGAGTCATTCTGGCTAAAAAACGTAGGTATAGCCAGTTTTGTAACTAAAAACTCAAGGCTTTTGCTTTGTTTTTTTTTTTTTTTTGGTTTATGAGTAGCTGGGCAGGTCGGTTAGCTTTTTGTCTCATCTGGGTCCAGTTGGTCAAAGCATCGTTAGCTTAAAGAGCGCATTAGTGGTCAGGGGCCAGTTGTTCAAAACTAACGACGCCGTTAGTTAACGTATTGTTAAAACTTTGATCATTTAATATGGCAAATATGCTAAAAAAATTGCTGAAAAAATGTGAGCAGCTTTAAATGCAAAAGCTGCTCACATTTCAGCAAAAATGCCAAATTTTAATTACTATACATGCTAGAACAGTTAACAATTTGACCACTAACGAGCTCTTTAAGCTAACGATGCTTTGAACAACTGGCCCCAGGTTGTTAACTCTTCTAGAAAGTAGGCCTACAGTGTTTGAAATTTTGGTAGTTTTGCTGACAAAAAATGTGAGCAGCTTTTGCATTTGCAAAAGCTGCTCATATTTTTTTTCAGCAAAAATATTAGCATATTTGCCCTATTAAATGATCAAAGTTTTAACGATACGTTAAGTAACAGTGTAGTTAGATTTGAACAACTGACCCCAGGTCGCAAACCCAGAATACAGGTTTTCTCATGTCAGGACACATATTAGTTTCCTGGCCATTACGAAAACACGCCTATTCAAATACATTGAAAAGTTTGCCAGCGAAAAATGACAATAAAATTATTTTCAGCTGAAAAAATGTGATATTTTTCTTATATCTGCTCAAAACGAGTACCCACAATCTATGTTTCTGTGCAGTAATAAGAAAAATAATGTATACCCCTGCAAACCCCAGTTTTCCTATATAAAAGTGAGGTTTAAGGGGGTCAAATTTATATAGGCGTGTTTTCATGATGAATGCTGATAAGCCTTCCACAAATAAAAGCTACACGCCCCGCCCATCGAGGCTTGGAGAAATAGATTGGGCTGCATGGTGCTTCCAGGCAAAAGTGACACCAACCACACAAGTGTGCTAGTAAACCGTTTAAAAGGTCTAAGCCTGCCCAGGCAAAGTGGTGCAAGTCGGACCGTCCGTGCATATAAACCCCACTGGTTTTTTTTTCGGCGGAAGGGCTTGGGATGTCATTTATTGAATGCCTGATAAAAACTAGCGCATAGAAACTACAGAATAATCTATCCAAGCAGAGGACACATAGATGCTGATCAGACTGCTCGGATGATCTGTATCTTTGTTGTTCGCAATTGACAAATGCCATAAATCAGGTTTGCACACAACGCGACCCATACTGACAAATATTTTCCGCTTGGTGACAACATGAGAAAGCTATACTACAAGGGCACAATGAACATGCAGATCCACGCACAAACCGATTAACCGTATGACGTACGTCATAAGCAGTGTCATGACGTCATTACATAGTGTTTTATCACGTAGCAACGTCACGGTGCTATTGACAACGTTTTATTTTCGGTATGAGCTATGACATATCCACGCAGTGCTCGCATGACAGAAGGAACCTCAAAATCGAGGTCATTTCTCATAACAAAAACACGTCTATACAAATGCATTGTAAACTTTACCGCCGAAAAAACGAAGCTTTTGATATGTTTCTTATTTTTGCTCAAAATATAAATTGTGGATACTCGTTATAACCGCCTCATCGAGGCGGTTCTAACGAGTACCCACTATCTATATTTGAGAGTAGAAATAAGAAAAATAAGGTTTACCCCTTTAAATCCCAGTTTTACCATATAAAACTGGGGTTCAAGGGGTCATATTATATAGGCGTATTTTCGCGATGTTGCCCGAATTTTAACAACTCGCCGAGAGATCTATCGATGTAAAATGATCACTCGTGTATGAACTTACATGTACACTGCATTCCTACCAAGAAGCCCCTATATAACCCGCTTATACAAAGCCTGCGTGCGTGCGTGCGTGCGTGCGTGCGCTTCTACCTGCCTGCCTGTCTGCCCGCGCCCAACAGGTCATCCCTAACATTGTCAGGCATTAGAATAAAAGTTTGCAGATGGTCTCCTCTTGACGACATCATAATGCAATATCTAGTGTCGAAGCTGCCTAGAAGTTAATTCTGTTGTATAATTTGATATATAATCTGGAAATCTTTTACCTGAGAAAATAATAATCCCTCAAGCTCTTTCAGGTTCACTAACAAAATAAAGTTTCGGTAGAAAGAAAACACTTTTCCTGATCTTAGGAACAGAAGAGCTTCTTTCTTGTTTAATCAGTGCTAACATGAAAGAGTGAGAATGTCAGGATAAAACCCACCATACGCGTCTCCGACATCGGTCCTCAGCTCAACTTGCGGGCATGCGCTTTTCTCTTTTTTATTCCATGGGCATACGTTGTTGTTTGTCAGTTAAGCATGCCTAAGCCAGAATTGAAACATGGAATCTTAACATGCACACACCAGCAGACTGCTAGTCCGCGGGTGTGTGCATGCTAAGTTTCCATGTGCATACTTTACCTTTTATCAGAACGAGGCGCAACTTGTATTGCAGGTACCAGTCCAAGATGAGTCATGGATATAAGCAACAAAACGGCTGTCTTTGTTTCTACTGCATATTAAGACTGACAACCGAACGGAAGGAGGGGAGAGGGAGGGAAAAACACTTGAAACAAAAGCATTTCTAGGCGTTACGAGCAAATAGACAAAATAGTTGCATTAATTGAAATCTTGAAATCTTGAAATCTTTTTAATGAGTTCATATGGTGGAAAACCAGCCAAACTGCCAACTATACTAATTCCATTTCTTCATCATTTTGTACTTTCGAGCGATTTGATAGGTTTTATACTTTTTTAAATTCTATGAAACATTTCACAAAGCGACAGGTTGTGATATAAAATGATGTCAAAGAGCAGCTTTAGAGCCCACCCGTTGCGCCATTGAAGAGACGTCAACAATGTTAGATTGGAAACTGTTGAAAACATAAATATGCCTAAATGGAATTTAAAGATTTGACGGTTTTGTGTGTGTGTGTGTGTGTGTGTGTGTGTGTGTGTGTGTGTGTGTGTGTGTGTGTGTGTGTGTGTGTGTGTGTGTGTGTGTGTGTGTGTGTGTGTGTGTGTGTGTGTGTGTGTGTGTGTGTGTGTGTGTGTGTGTGTGTGTTTTTGCTTGGGTTCCTTTCAAAGATGGCAGCTTCCAAATGAATAATCATTCCGCCGCGGCCGTTGGTAAGTTCATTCTTGGACTTTCAAAATTACCATTTTGGTGGCATATTTTTGATATTTCGATGACAAAGTTGGAATTATAAGGAATGAATTTTCATTTTTTTTTTTTTTTTTTGGATTTTTATCAATCCGTAAACTCCCGCGAATCACTCACAAACTTAGCATAAAGCATGCAGTCTGTGAGTGGTTCGCCCGAGTTTATCAGTCGATAGCTTTATTCTAATTAAGTTTGTGATTCGCCGGAATTTACACATCGATAAAATCCACAAAAATGAAATGCATTCCTGCAATAACCAGACTAAATAGAGGATCTTACATGAGTGCTCATGTATTATTGAATTTATTAAACGAGTTGAGGAAAATGGATAAAATGCGAGGCTTTGCTGAGCATTTTATCCGTTTTCCTCAACCAGTATAAATTCAATAATACATGAGCACGAATGCAAGATTCTATTTATAATATGACATTTAAAACGCATTTTATTCACGATTGTTTACAAAAATGTCAAAATTCAGCCATTAGTAAACGCGACGTCGTTAAGGACGTCGTACATGTAACGTTACGGGGCGTATCTAACTAATTTGCATATTTAATCCACTAGTGGATTATCGAAAATATTACATGGCGTTAAAACACTCTCAGACGCGACGTCATATGATAAAGTAATTTAAAGCTCAGTGCGGAGTGACAAGTTTGAAATGCAATTCCTGCAAATATGTTGTGGATACAATGAGCCACCTCTTTTAAGCGAGCAACCTGTTTCACGCAAGCCTGCATTCAAGAAAGACAAATACATTAAACTCCAACTGTATTTAGCAAGCGCCTGTCTTGAGCAAATGCATTTTGATAACCCCAAGCTGCTAAATGATCGTTTAAAGAAACATTCGTCTATTTGCTTAACCCTTTTAGGCCCTGTAGACTAGAAATGTTACCTGTTCAAACAGTGTGGATCCAGATGAGATGGCTCATTTCCATAGGATCTTCACTAAGTGTGGGGGGTTTGACTGAATCCCCCTTTTTCAGACTATTCAGAGATAGGGTGATCCCCTTGCAGTTTTTGTAGCATGGATGGAAACATTCAGACAGAATGTGATTGTGAAGAAATGAAAGTTTTCGCAAGTCCCATTTTTAATTGAGTAAAGTAGAACTTGCTGTGGTAATCGTGTCCTTGACACTGACATTTTTTCGTGAAAATTAAATTTTGCTTCATATTATTTCATTAAGCATCGTAGGAAACATTACCATTACATGTACCAAAGTAGGAAATTTTACATAGGTTTCCTTACTTTTGCCGCTTAGAGGGACTTTGTTTGCCCAGGCAGACCTTCCATGCATATAAACCATATTGGTTTCATTAGGCTGATCGGTGTCGGGTAAAAGTTCCAAAAAATTGGAAGCAACGTCTCCAAAATGACTTATATTGTGTAGATGGGGACGGTAAACCTCAATCAATCAATCAATCAATCAATCAATCAATCAATCAATCAATCAATAATTGTCACGGACATGACGAAAACAAATATATAGTAAAATTCCTGCATTTAGACCACCTTTGGGGCTGTTCAAAAGTGGTCTTTGAGACCACTTTTTTGAACAGTCCCAAAGGTGGTCATGACCAGAGGATACTGTGGGCTGAAATCACAAAGAAAAAATAAGTAAAGCCTTCAAAACAGAGCTTTTTATATAGTAGAATTGGCCTTAGTTTTAGACGGTCTTAATAGCGGAATTTCACTGTGGCCCGTGTTGCTCTAATGGGTAAGCAGCTGCTGCTGAACCACATGCTTGTGATCGGAAAATGGAAAGAACATATTGAATATGTAAACATTGCGAATTTGCAAAAAAAAAATCTATCATGGAACAAATATTTTATAAAGCACTTACTGCAGGTGTAATAATATCATTATATTCCAATCCCGTTCTACCTGGCGTGATTTATCACGATTGTACAACGCAAACAAGTACGATCTCATTCACCTGCAGCCAAAACTCTAGTTCCCATGGCAACCTAACAGTTTATATCAGATCTTGGGATATGCTTTACCTAGACGACCGGTGTGCCGCAAGATAAGACTACTCGAATTAAGCTACCCGGAACAGGTATAAATATACGTTAAAACGAGCAAAGTCTTCAAAAGAATCGATTTTGCAACTCTACAAAAATCGATTATCCGACATTGTCAGGTGGGGATGTAAATAGTAACGTTGTTCAGCTGTAGGATTTTTCATGATCGATTATCGAAAATAATCGAACAGGAAGGTCCATGCATCAAAGCCGCAAAATGTGAATTGTAACTTCAAAAAGGTTTGGGGTGCATGTTTTCGTTTATAATGGATGTTTGCTGTTTTTACGGCCCTTTCAAGATTATTTCACTCATATCGAGCCGATCATTAATCAGAAGTGGGCGAAAACCGGAGTTCCCGGAGAAAAACCACCTGACCTTCCGTTGCAGAACTTGGCGTTTCACATGTGACGCGAGCCAGGCTCGAACCCACAGCGGTGAGAGACCTAATGATTAAGAGTCAGCACTGTTATCCACTAGGCCACGGAGGCCCATTTTTACTGAACACAATCGATTGGTGGAATTGATTCTAATTCACTTTTGGCTGATAAATTAATGACTTTGTTTATTCCATTATTCCCCGCCCCCGCCCATAGGGGCTTGTAGAAATATATGGTCTGCATGATGCTTCCCGGCAGAGCTTAATCCGGCCGTACACTAGTACTGGTACACCGCTTAAAGGATCTAAGCCTGTCCAGGAACCGCGGTGCGAGGCGGGCCGTCCATGCTAATAAACCCTATGGGTTTCATTGGACGACAGGGCTTGAGAAGTCATTTCATCTCAATGTCGGGTAAAAGTCCCACAAAATTGGAAGCAACGTCTCCAAAATGACCTTTACAGTGTTGACGGGGACGTTAAACCTCAAATCAAACAAACAAAAACAAATTCCATTATTCCATTAATTTGGAAGAAAACAAATTGAATGTGAAGAACCTGTTCAGACGCCGCGGAACATTACAAAAAATCACATCCATGTGGCATGATTCTTTCTTTTATATCAAAACCAGACATTCGTCAGATGGAAATTTGCAACCATTTTACGTATTTCTGCTCTGGAAGTAGATTGTGTGTGCTCGTTAGAACCGCTACATCAACAGGAACCAACACTATGCTTTCGGACAAGAATAAAAAAATATGAGGTGTACCCTTGAAAACCCCACTTTGCCATCACTTGAACAAGTCCGTGAAACGAACAACCCTCTACGCCCCACTTTATATAGAGAAAACTGGGTTTACAGGGGTAAACATTACAGCGGTATACATTCTTTTTTCTTTCTTTTTTTTGTTCAAAGACATAGGTTGTGGGTACTCGTTAGAACCGCCTCCGTGAGGCGGTTCTAACGGGCACCCACAGCCTAAGTTTGGAGTAAAAATAAGAAAATTATCACAGATTTCCTTTGAAAAAGAAAAGCTTGTTCTGACGTTATGATAGATACCATTTTAGCACGCGGGCGTGTTGCCGTAAAGCCTTGTATAACGTGGAGTTTAAGGACGCTCTCTTCACGGACTATTAAATGAATGTAATAAGACTCTCCTTATTGAAGGCCTTGTTCAGATATCGCTCCTGAACCTCTCTTTTACATGGTGTATTTATTAATGTTGGCACGATTAATCGATCGATAAATTCCAATAAAACGAGTACCGTTACTGATTTAATATCAATCGGTTATTTGATGAGTATAGTTTACAACCAAATAGTGTGTCTAAAATGGCTGGATGAGTAGCAAACAGTGCAGACCCTGATGAGGCGTCGCGTTCTGTGGCGTCTCACCAGGGTCTACACTGTTTGCTAAGGCCTGTCTGTCCTAATACATACGATATTGTGTAACATATGGTAAGAGTCAGAAAGCCAGAAAGGTAAAATTATTATCAAATCTTCAGCGATTACTAATCGATTATCGTTTTGAAAAGACTGATAATCGATTATCATTTCAGCTATGAACAATCAGCCCCAGTCTTTATCTGACTCAATACCCTGGTTCATGATTGGCCAAAGATGTCCCTTGCAGAAACAAGGGACATTATATTTTATTATTATTATTATTATTATTATTATTATTATTTGATTTTGGTTTTTCGGCACTTTCAAAATTGTTTCACTCATATCAAGCCGATCATTAATCAAGGGACATCATATAAATACGAAATATGCAATAAGATTTTTAAGAGAAACAGACAATGTTTGTATGAAATGAACAAACCGCCATAAAAAAATAAAAATAAATATACCTGAGTGACCAAGTTTGTATCTGGTTTCAAGCTTTTTTCTTTTATTCCGCATACACAAAACATGACTAGATAAGTGATAAATTGAAACAAAACCACGTGTAGAATACCGCAAAAATAGTAACAAACAAATAACCCCCGCTGTTTTTACGAATGGTTGTGTTTAAAAAGGCAAATCTTTCAAACAAATACAAACTCATCTAAAACAAGTCAAAATAGTACTACATATTGCAAATAATAATAACTCCCGCCGAGGTCCGGTAAAACCTTCAAGAAAGCAGGTGCGACCATCTAAAGACTCAGATCAGTCTGCGCTTATGCGCAGGCTGATCTAAGTCTTTAGATGGTCACATGAACGTTCAGTTGATGTTGAGACTAGCAAAGAGACTTCAAAAGCACAGGCTGATCCCAGTTTCAGCTATTCGCATGTGTTATCTCATAGGTTTTCTTCAAGTATGCGCTGGCTGATTTAATAACAAACAATTTGAAACATTTCGGTAATTTAAACAGTGACAATATCATATCCAAAAAGCTGATAAATAAACAGAACGTATTAAATACTTTTATAAAATGATTATAAATAACCAGAAATTATCAAAATATAAAATACCTGAGTGAGTTAAAGAATCAGTCAGTTCTAAGTTTAGAATGCTGCATTATGCCGCAGCAGACAACAAATTGTGCAAATGTTTTTGTTTTTGCTGTTGTTGTTGTTGTTATATTGTTGTTGTTGTTTTCATATCACGAAACCACGCCTATATATAATATAGACTGTGGGTGAGGCGGTTCTAACGAGTACCCACCATCTATATTTCAGAGCAGAAATAAGTGAAATAAGGTTTACCCCTGTAAACCCGAGTTTTACTGTATAAAAGTGGGGTTCAATAGGGTCAAAATTATACGGGGGTGTTTTTGTAATGAGATGACCCAGGACATTACAAAAGGACCCCAGTGTGACACAATCTTTTATATCTCCTCTTATAATCTCTGACCGGCCCCGATAGCTCAGTTGGTAGAGTGTCCGCTCCGGGGAACGGGAGGTCACGGATTCGCTCCCGAGCCGCGACATACCAAAGTCGTTAACAATGGTACTAGCTGCTCCTCGCTTGGCACACAGATTTACGGGGTAGAGCTAGGACTGGTCGACCCAGTGTCAGGATAATGTGACTGGGTGTGGTATCATGTAATGTGTCTGGGACATGATACTTCAGTGAGGCAGCACTATAAAAGTGAGCATTGCGCACCCTGTCGCAACCAGACACCGTCGTGATATGACTGAAAAAAATGTTGAAAGCGACGTTAAACCCGAATTCACACACACACACACACACACACACACACACACACACACACACACACACACACACACACACACACACACACACACACACACACACACACACACACTTATAATCTCTGTGATATTATCCTTATTTAAACTCAGATCACAGGTTGTGGGTGCTCGTTGAACCATCTCATTGAGACGGTTCTAACGAGTACCCACAACCTATCTCTTGGAGCAGAAATAAGAAAAATAATGTACACCCCAAACCCGAGTTTTCTCCAAAAATGTGAGTTTTACGGGGTGTTCATTTCACGGACTTGTTAAACGTTATGTCTTTTATTACCTAAAATGGAAAGTGTAGCAATACTCGTATTTAAAATTGTGGTCTGCTTACTTTTTAGTTCAGCAAAATAAGTGCAGATCTTAACTAACTAAAATGGCGGTAATTTGGAAAGTTTTAACCCTTGTCCTGCTGAGCCAGAATATGCCTTATCTTTCAAACAATGTAGATCCAGATCAGGTGGCTTCTGAAGAAGCCATCTGATCAGGATCTACATTGTTTGTCATTCAAGTTGTGAATTTGTTGCAATAATTTGCATCAATGAATCTGATTGGTTGATAATCGGTAGTGGGTGTGGCATATATGAATATTCAGCAGGACAAGGGTTAAAACAGATAATGATGTCTATCTACTGCATCTATACTGCATCACCTCCTCGAGGGGATTTACGTGCTTTAAAAAGTCAATTAAACTTCGATAGTTAAAAATCCTTCACATCACGAAAACACGCAAATATAATTTGGACCCCTTGAACCACACTTTTATATAGTAAAACTGGGGTTTCCGGCGGTATACCTTATTTTTCTTATTTCTGCTCTAAATATAGATTGTGGGAACTCGTTAGAACCGCCTCGATAAGGCGGTTCTAACGAGTGCCCACAATCTATATTTTGAGCAGAAATAAGAAAAATATCATAATTTTTCATCAGAAAATTTTCATTTTTTTCGGCGATAAAGGTGGCAATGTATTTGTATAGGCGTGTTTTCGTAATGATGCGGAATAAACAAATTTATATATGTCTAAACCACGACAGACCCAAGGGCGAGGATTTCGGCAAAGTAAATCGATTTAAGCCCCACCCCAATATAAAAAACCTTGTTACTGACCGTTCCATGGCGCTTCTATTATTGGTATAGTTTTTACAGCTGCTATTGCTTTATTTTGGGTTTTACGGGAGTTTGGCTTTCCGCTTGTGAAGTTTTCATTATAGTGATTTGTTTGTTTGATTTGAGGTTTAACGTCCCCGTCAACACTGTAAAGGTCATTTTGGAGACATTGCTTCCAATTTTGTGGGACTTTTACCCGACATTGAGATGAAATGACATCTCAAGCCCAGTCGCCCAATGAAACCAATAGGGTTTATTAGCATGGACGGTCCGCCTCGCACCGCGGTTCCTGGACAGGCTTAGATCCTCCAAGCGGTTTACCAGTACTAGTGTGCGGGCCGGATTCAGCTCTGCGTGGAAGCATCATGCAGCCCATATATTTCTTCAAGCCCCTATGGGCGGGGGCTTTTCATTATAGTGAAGGTGCTGTAAGTTTGTGCTTCTCTTGGATAGGAGGCGTGGGATAATTTTTTAAGAATCTTATATGGGTGTGAGGGGTGGAGGGACACTGTCCCGAGGGACACTGTCCGGCATCATGAGGCTTGCCACCACTCACACCCATATTGGATTCTTTTTCTTGCATACCTTCCATTTCTCAGCGCGGATTTTTAATGCTGCAGTCACTTCGGTTACCAACGTCTAACATATTGTGTTGACACTGCAGGAATGTTTAGTGACGTCACGTAAGGAGCTGTGACGTCAACCTTAACGACGGCGCATACGAGGTCGTAATCAACCAGTGCATTTATCAAACACGCGATAATATTCTATTTTGGGTCGGAACACCAGGGTCAGAACATAAATTTCTATCCCGGGGTAAAATCACGGATTTCCTTGTCTGGTGTGCAAGAATATCGATTCCTCTTCCATTAAACTTTGTTCTCCAAGAGATACAACTCCGCATGCGCGACAAGTGTAGACCGACATTAGCCTGTACACCACCGTCTTCTCTGATCCCTCTCTATGAAGCAACGATCCTATTTGCGACTCGCGACTGGACACGGTAAGAGGGATCTCCACATATATTTTTCCTGTTTCTGCTTGAAAAGCGACTCGATATATTTTTTCGTATTTCTGCACGAAATCATATGGGCCCCGTCAAGCGATTTTGGTACTTATCGCCTATGCGAGCAGCGAAGGTTCAGGCGAGCCTGCGCATCCGCGCAGTCTCGCCAGAACCTTCGCTGCTCGCTCATACAAGCAGTGAATCAAGAGGAACCTTCAGACAGAAAGCCATTTCCCTGGGCCCTCTGAATGACTGGGCATGCGCAGTTTAAATTTGTCATGACGGAATGCTCGCTTGGCGGGGCTCATATATTGTCGGTACTCGTTGTGGCGGTTTTAACGGGTAGGCACATACATGTACTTTGTTTCGAGCAAAATTAAGGTATGTAATGCATACCTTTGAAAACATTACTATGTAATTTTAAGTGGGGTTTACAACGATGCCCGCCACACAGACCTGCTAACCTGAAGCGAAATCCCCGGTATATTCTATGCAACAGTTAACGTCGTAGTATATTATAAATAAATGGTAAAAACTTTTCATATTCAAATACTTAGGGACCTATACAAATACAGAAAATAAACATAGGATTTACAACATGTTTACGATTTGTTTGTTTGATTTGAGGTTTCACGTCCCCGTTAGCACTGTATAGGTAATGTTGAAGACGTTGCTTCCAGTTTTGTGGGACTTTTATCCCACATTGAGATGTCGCCTGTTTCTATCCTCGGCTGGTTACTTTGAGTCATTGTTGCAACAGTGTTGACCCAGATCAGACTGCTCCTAAAGGAAATGAATAGGGTTTATACTTATGGACGGACCGACTCGCACCGCTTTACCTGGGCAGGTTTAGATTCTCTAAGCAGACAATCAGTACTCGTGTGCGGTCGGTTTCAGCTCTGCGTGGAAGCATCATGCAACCCATCTATTTTTCAAGCCCCGATGGACGGGGGCCGACAACATCTTTACGAACAGATTCTTAAGATAGAAATAGTCAAACCTGTATCTCAATCACTTGGTGGAAGCCAACACTGCCTGTTTAAGACAGGTGTTTGCATCCGCGCAGTCTGATCAGTCTTCGCTATGCGCAAAGGTTTTTGTTTAATTCATACATGTTCATTAACCCTTTTTGTACCAAATGGAATCTTCCTCCTTATATCTAGCCAGAGTCCATTCCAAAATTTAGGGTGTCAGGTTGTGTTTGCATCAAAATTTATTTGGAAAATGGCTGAACTTTTAACAAATAGTGAAGGCCCTGATCAGACGCCGCGTTCTGCGGTGTCTGATCTGGTCCTGCACTGTTTGTCACGGTACGGTGTTTCCAATCTGAAATGGGTTAATATTTGCATTCGGCAAAACAGGTAATTGTTTGACGCTCTGCATGCTGGGTATTTTTTAAGCAGCAGACGACGTTTTGAAATATCACAGAAAACAGGATTTGACATCCCATGCAACTTGTCTCCTATGGAGACTGCAAATTGTCTCCTATGGAGACAATTTGCATGGGATGTCAAGTCCTGTTTTCTTGGAAAGCTAAACAAATATCAACAATTTGTCGTCTGCTAATTTAGCCTAGAGACATGTAAAGGTTAATGATAGCCATTACAATATACATTGCGCTTCATATGAATTTGTTGATATATTCTTAATTTCTGCTGCAAATACTGATTGTGGGTAATGAGGCGGTTCTGAAAAGCCTACCCACAATCCGTGTTCTTCCGTCTTACACACAATTTTATATAGAGAAAAGTCGGATTTACGGGGTAATTATACATGATTTCCATATTTCTACTCGAAGCGTTGATTGTTGGTACGCGTTTGAGCCGCCTCACTGAGGCAGTTGTAATGAGCATCAATAATCTATATTTGGCAAAAAAAAAAAATATATATATATATATATATATATATATATATATATATATATATATATATATATATATATATATATATATATATATATATATATATATATATATATATATATATATATATATATATATATATATATATATATATATTTCGATCATTTTCATCTGAAAAAAATTCTATTTCTGGAGATAAAAAGACGCCATTTTAGCGCAGAGGTGTGTTATCGAAATGTTTACAGAAAAAAAAAACTAGGGGAAAATGAAGCCCGGAATGGGAAAGATGTTATAGCTATTTTCACGCATCACATGAGCAGGTGCGCGAAATGAATACCCCACTAAACATCACTTTATATAGAGAAAACTGGGGTTGACGGGGGTATACAATCTTTTCTCATTTTTGCTCCAAGACATAGGTTTTGGGTACTCGTTAGAACCGCCTCAATGAGGCGGTTCTAACGAGCACCCACACCCTATGTTTGCAGTATAAATAAGAAAAATATCACGGCTTCTCATCAGAAAAGTAGCAATTTTCGAGATATGAAAAAATGCGCTATGGTGCTTGTGTATTATCATAATGGGATAGTTTCCCCTTAAACCCCTTTAATAGTAACTTAAAAAGGAGATAAACGTCTCTTAGGAGTTATTTCCTCCTGAATGTATATAAGCATCCCATTTGCAATCCCTTTTTAGAGTAGCTCGAATTAATAAAGGAGACCAAAAGTCTATGTTACAGTTATTTCCCCCTGAATTTGCATTGGTTTCTCCCTTAAGACTTCTTACCGGAAACGTCTAGGACCTGTATTAAGATCCACGTTGTGCTGCAAATGTAAAATCCATCCTTTTGGCACAGATCACCGAGCTGTAATGCAAGGTTTCTGACAAATATTAGCAAAGCTAAAAGCCAGAAATGGCTTATCGTGTAAGTTGTCAGGAACCATAGCTTCTACACGATGGACAATTAAGCTACTTAAAGTTCAGATTGGGGATATTGAGTGCTCCATGGCAGATCCAACTTCCATACAATGAATATATAAATTGGACTTATGCTTCATTTGTACGAGCACTGCAAAAAAAAAAATACCCTGTACCCTTTTAGGGACATATAGGGGATGGTCCTAACTTGCTTCAAAAAATCTATGTCATTTTCAAAGCAATGGAGCTTATCCTGTCTGTGTCACAAAACATTACGAAAACACGCCTATACAAATACATTGCAAATTTTATCGCCGAAAAAGGTACATTTTAGGAAGAAAAAATGTGATATTTTTCTTATTTCTGCTCAAAATATAGATTGTGGGTACACGTTAGAACCGCCTCATCGAGGAGGTTCTAACGATTACCCACAATCTATATTTTAGAGCAGAAATAAGAAAAATAAGGGTTACCCCTGCAAACCCCAGTTTTACTATATAAAAGTGGGTTTTTTTTGTTTGTTTGATTTGAGGTTTAACGTCCCCGTCAACACTGTAAAGGTCATTTTGGAGACGTTGCTTCCAATTTTGTGGGACTTGTACCCGACATTGAGATGAAATGACATCTCAAGCCCTGTCACCCAATGAAACCAATAGCGTTTATTAGCATGGACGCTCCGCCTCGCACTGCGGTTCCTGGACAGGCTTAGATCCTCTAAGCGGTTTACCAGTACTAGTGTGCGGGCCGGATTCAGCTCTGCGTGGAAGCATCATGCAGCCCATATATTTCTTCAAGCCCCTATGGGCGGGGGCTGATAAAAGTGGGGTTCGAGGGTGTGAAAATTATATAGGCGTGTTTTCGATATGATACCCAGCTATATCAATACAGAAAAACGTGATCAGCACATCACGAGAACATGCCTTTATACTTTGACCCCCTTAAACCCCACTTTTATATATAGTAAATCAGAACCGCCTCAACGAGTACCCGCAATCTATGTTTTACAGCAGAAGTATGAAAACTATCCTAAGTTTTATAGAAAATTGTTCCTCTCCTGGTGGTCCGTCCCCGCCCATCGGGGCTTGAAAAAATAGATGGGCTGCATGATGCTTCCACGCAGAGCTGAAACCGACCCGTGCACGAGTACTTGTAAACAGCTTAGAGGATCTAAGTCTGCCCCGGCAAAGCGTTGTGAGTCGGACCGCCAATGGCTATACACCCTATTGGTTTCATTGGGTGACAGGGTATGAGGGCAGCCCATATACCTTGATAGTGCCCGAAGCTTATGTTTCTATTGCTTATATTGCATTGAACTTAAACATTTATGGTAACTGACAGACATAAATGTAAATTTTGAGCAATCTGAATATTCACCTTATTTACATTATCTGCTGGTTCCAAGTCGAAGATTATCAGTGTTGGGAAAACAGGTAACCAGACCCCCTGACCTTTCAAGGTCAGGGGAGTCTGGTTACCTGTTTTTCTGATATTGATAAAGTGTAAGCTGGGAGCCAGCAAATAATGCAAAAATGGTGAATGGTTTGCACTCAAAGTCCGGACAGTTCCGTCTCAATATTAGACTTTTGCAGTGAAATATACTGTTTGTCTGTTTGCCTCAAACTATAGGGCATGCACGATGCCAAAGAAAGGACAGTCATAGTGATTATCCGTGAATTTTTTCCGGTTTTCTCCATAGCGAGTACTGTAAGACTGGGCTTGGAACGGTTTGATTTGTGAAAAGTTCTAACACTCTATAAATCACTGAGCTGATCTGTTTCTTAAGTGACCTTTCGTTATAGCCGTGCAAGTCTTTCACCCAAGTGTTGTGTGGTTATCTAAAAATCTTAACTGGATGTAGAAACCCGGATCAGACGCCACATAATGCCGTATCTGATCAGGGTTTGCATTGTTTGCTTAAAGAACAGGCAATTCAGGGTGAATCTAAACAGTCTAAATCTCAGTTCAGGACTAATTCCGCGCCTTAATTCAGAGACAATGATCCACTGGTGCTGTCAGTGCGTTGAAATGGTTCAAAAGGGTTGACGTGGTCAGCAGCAACTGGCATAAATACAGTAGAACTTCGATGGCTCGAACACCAATGGATCGTTTACCATGGATATGTCGAACTCATTATTGAGCCCCTAGCGAAATCCTCTACATAAAAAATAGTGGGGGATAATTAAGGAGATTTTAGTCTTTTATCTTGCAAATGTAGGCTGTGTGTACTCGATGAGGCGATTCTAATGAGTACACACAGCATACATTTTCATTATAGAACACCGAAAAGATGTCTAAAAGTATCTCGTTATGCCTCCTGACAGTAACCTCAGTGGCTCGAACTACCCCAGTCTCGAACAGATTTTCGAGGTCCCAAAGGTGTTCGAGCCATTGCGGTTCGACTGTACCCCTGTCACACAGTTACGATTTTTTTCTACCATATGTGTCGAGTTAATACGGCCTTTATCTCAGGGCATGGCGTACGAGTTAGCAAGAGTTGTTGCTCTGTTCGTTTGACCAAAACTGTTCTACGAGTCCCTCACAACATGTCAACAAGACATGAGCGGGAAAATTGCGACATATTTCTGCGATCTTGTGCATGTACATCTTTTAAACATGTCGGTAGCAATCTCTGCGTAACTTTGACGGGCCTCCGTGGTCTAGTGGTTAAGAGCGCTGACTCATTAGTTCTCTCACCGCTGTGGTTCGAGCCTCGCTCGGGTCACATGTGAGACGCCAAGTTCTGCAACGGAAGGTCATGTGGTTTTTATCCGGGTATCCCGGTTTTCGTCCACCTCTGATATGAGTGAAATAATCTTGAAAGGGCCGTCAAACCAAAAAAGAATCTCTGCGTAACTCGTACAAACTCATACTTAGTCGTCCATTGGTCGTGTCTTCTCTTAGAAATGACGTAGCCAACTCGTGACTAACTCGTAGTTGCAGTGGCTCGAACCTACGAGTTGTGGCGAGTTGCGTACGACAACCGGCGACATATGATGACATCACCACGACAGAGTCTACGAATTGTTAACTCGGGTAAACTCGTTATGAAGTTACATTAAAGTCTAATCCCTCTACAAGTTTGCGAACAGCAAAGGCTCTGGCTAGACTGCGCATGCGCATGGCGTCTTACATGAAGTTACATTAAAGTCTTCTTCCTCTACAGGTTTGCGAACAGCAAAGGCTCTGGCTAGACTGCGCATGCGCATGGCGTCTTGTATGAAGTTTCATTAAAGACTTCTTCCTCTACAAGTTTGCGAACAGCAAAGGCTCTGGCTAGACTGTGCATGCGCATGACGCTTGCATGAAGTTACATTAAAGTTTTCTTCCTCTACAAGTTTGCCAACAGCAAAGGCTCTCGCTAGACTGCGCATGCGCATGGCGTCTTGCATGAAGTTACATTAAAGTCTTCTTCCTCTACAAGTTTGCGAACAGCAAAGGCTCTGGCTAGACTGCGCATGCGCATGGCGTCTTACATGAAGTTACATTAAAGTCTTCTTCCTCTACAAGTCTGCGAACAGCAAAGGCTTTGGCTTGATTGTGCATACGCATGGCGTCTTACATGAAGCTGCATCAGAATCTCTTTCCTCTACAAGTCTGCGAGCAGTAAAGGCTCAGGCATGCGCAGTCTAGCCTGAGCCTTTGCTTGCCCCCTTATATAGCGATAAACACCATTTTCTGATGACCTGGCGCAAACACACACTTGCCAAGCTTTAGAGGAAGTGTTTGAAAACCTCACAGGGAGACGTGCCAACAAGACACATATACATGTAAACATCAAGTTGAATTTTACACTGAAAAACAAAAGTTGGATCTACATTCAGGATCCAACTTTTGTGGAATCCTGTAGGCTTCAATAAAACTATTAAGGTTGCCTTTGAAACAAGTAATGCGAGCACCTGACTAGCTAGTTTCGGACTATGAGGTCTCATCAGTTACCCCGTAATAAATGCTTAATGCCTATTCAAAACGGTCCGATTATTCCAAAAGGAAATCAAAATGCACTATGATGAAGTGCGGGGAGCTTTTCTTACGACATCACATGGGAAATAACACTAGTTGCAGTGAATTTAGTGACGCCCATCCGCTCCCCGCTCGCCCATCGGGGACTTAGAGAAATAGTTTGGGCTGCACGGTGCTTCCGCACAGAGCTGAAATCGACTGAACATTTGACTACTGGTATCCCGATCAGCGGGCAAAGTGGGTGCGAGTCGGACTGCCCCTGTTTATAAGCCTAAACGGTTTGGGGGTTGGGTGGCGGGGCAGTAGGGTTGTCGATGTCATTCCAACTCAATTTCGGGTAAAAGGAATCGGAATCAGCGTCTCCCAAATGACCTAAAAGTGTTGACGGGGGTATAACACCTCAAAACAACAACAAAAACAGTGGAATTAGTCACTAGACATCACACACACATGTGATTATGTCTCCAAAATACCATTTTCTACTTAACACAAATTGACACCCTAGGTACCAAACTGGATTCCTTATATAGATTGGGTAAGATTCTATTCTGTTCAAAATGGGTGCATCAAGTTTCCCTCTTAGACACGAGTTTGAGTCTGCCACCAGACAGATGGCGATATACGTAATGAGATTAACATTATCAGGAAAATTTGGGTTGTTCCTTTCTGCTCTATATCTATCTGAACGCTTGTCTGAGTATGTTCCAATGTTCCATAAAAGCATCTAATGACTATGACCAAGCCTTCTTAACATGTCATAATAAGACACTCACCCAGCAGACACGTGACGTAATTGTGACGTTATATTAACGTCGACGAAACGCAATGACGTTTATGCAATTTGACATCTCAGGCCTCATACTAACCAAGCTTTTCAAAGCCTGAAAGGCTTGATTTTGCAGCCTTAACCCTCATCCTGCTGTACATGACAACCAATACCTTTGCAAACAGTGTAGATCTAGATCAGATGGCTTCTGAAGAAGCCATCTGATCAGGATCTACACTGTTTGTAATGCAGTGTGTGACTTGAATACATTATATCAAATAATTTGATTGGTGAATAGGCAGAAATGGGTGTAGCAAAATAATTTTATTCAGAGGATAAGTGTTAAATAGTCATTTTAAACCGAATGTAAGAGGAAAAATCAAAATCTAAAAAGCCTGAAATCAAGAAAAAATAATAAAAAAAAAAAACAATCATGCCCTAAAAGCCTGAAATCCTGCATATGCCTGAAAAATATGAGGCCTGCATCTACTTCGGTGCAACGTCACGACGTGGATTTGACGTTGCCCTAGCGACGTGTGCCGCTTCTTGTTTGTATTGGAGTTTAACGGCCCAGTCAACGCTATTTTGGATAATTTTTGAGCCGGTCAGTTTACCTATCAACCCTTTTCCTGGACAGGCTTATATGTAAGCGGGTAACAGGACAGTGCACATAATTTCACCAGAAACTGACAACTGCCCTTCTTGAATCAGCGGAAGGTAGCGAATGACCGTAGAAACAATTTCATTGTCAATCTTTACGAAAGAATGTTGCCGACCCCGACAGGTATCAAACCCGCGTCCCGATCCCCTGATCACCAGCCAGACGCGCATTCGACTGAGCTACCGAGGCCGATCGTTTCTCTGAATGAACACTTCACAAACAATTCAAGAACAATATGCTTTATCCAACTTAATATCGGTTTCACGCATTTTGTTTGTCAATAAACGTTAGAATAGGATGTCGGTTGATAGATCTTATATAGCTTCCATCACAAGGCCTTAAGTACTTGAAATTTTTCACCGATTAATGTGTACGACCAAGTTATTGACAAACAAGTGTCAATCAATAACAAAGGAAACTGCAATGGCTCGAACACCGATGGCTCGTTTACCATGGATAACTCAAATACATCACGAAAACACAACCATAAGACATTGTGCTTTTTTGACATCTCCAACATGGCTACTTTTCTTATGGGAATTCCTGACTTGTTTCTTATTTACGTATACTGCAAACATAGGTTGTGGGTGCTCGTTAGAACCGCCTATCATCCTGTATATGAGGCGGTTCTTACGAGTACCCACAGTTTATGTCTTGTAGCAGAAATAAGGAAAATATTGATTGCCCCCGTAAACCGCAGTTTTCTCTATATAAAGTGGTGTTTAGGGGTGTTGTTCGCGTGAAGTTTGGAATATTCCAACAGTTTCGATAACAAATATTTAGGAATACTTTTGAGAGATTTTGGTCGACCCATAGTTACTATCTGCAGAAGCTTTCCGTCTTTTATTGTCCACGTGATTTTCGCTGATCAGGTAACGGTTATTTATAGTATCGTTTTTCATCTCGCTGTGACGTCTGTGCGCTGTATAAAAGCGTTGGTTATTTGCTAAATCTTTGTTTGTTTGATTTGAGGTTTAACGTCCCCGTCAGTTTGGTGACGTTGCTTATAAAAGTGTCGGACTTTTACCCGACATTGAGATTAAATGACTTCTCAAGCCCTGTCGCCCAGTCAAACCAATAGGGTTTATAAACATGGACGGACCGACTCGCATCTCTTTACCTGGGCAGGCTTAGATCCTCTAAGCGGTTTACAAGTACTCGTTTGCGGTCGGTTTCTGCTTTGCGTGGACGCATCATGCAGCCCATTTATTTCTTCAAGCCCCTATCTGCTAAATCTGAACGGGTCTGGTGAACTTGGCCATTTGCAAACATTGTAGACCAAGATCAGACGCCGCAGAATTTGTGAAAAAAATATAAAAAAATAAAGAGGAAAAATGCCATTAGAAGAAATCGCTGACGATGGACAGGGTATAAAGGCAAGTAATGATTCAATGTTCGATCCCATAGGACTTGGAAATATCATCTACACTGTGTGGTGTAAAGATACATTTTACGGTGGCCAAACAGTTCTTTTACGCCAGCTGTACGTGTTCTATAAACGTTTATTCTTTGAAAGCAAGAAATACACCAAAAACTGAAAACTGTCGAGTGTACAAATTTTCTGGCAAGTTTTGGCCAATCCGGCCTCATCAGTGGCTCTCCAATATATTCAGGCCCGATTTAAACTACTACATTTAACCCTTAAGACGCCGAGAAAAACTAAATCTGAAAATGTCGTCTGCTTATGCCGTCTGCTGAATGTTCTTCCAAACTTTTCAGAAATATAGTCCACACAGTTTGCAAAAATGACTTTTTAAGGAACCGACAGACGACAAAGTAGACGAAGACAATTAGACTTGCCCCTCAGTCTGATAATTAGGTGTCCATTGTAGAAATAATTGTTAACAAAAAAAAACAAACAAAAAAAAAACAAGAGGGCCCAGAGGGCCCTGAATCGCTCACCTGAGAATTAGTGTCTCCAGTACATTCTAGGCCCAAGGGCTATAATTTGAACAAACTTGGTAATGGTCCACTAGATGAAGCTTCATTCCAAATATCAAAGACCTGGGCCTTCTGGTTTCAGACAAGAAAACTTTTAAAGGTTTTCCCTATATAAGCCTATGAAAACCAAAGGGTCCCAGAGTGGGGGCATTTTTGGCCCCAGGGCTATAATTTGAACAATCTTGAAAGAGGTCCACTAGATGAAACTTCACACCAAATACCAAAGATCTGGGCCTTGCGGATTCAGAGAAGAAGATTTTTAAAGATTTTCCATGTATAAGCCTACGTAAAACCAAAGGCCCCAGGGGTGGGGGTCATTTTTGGCCCCAGGGCTATAATTTTAACAATCTTGGTAGAGGTCCATTAGATTAAGCTTCACACCAAATATCAATGACCTGGGCCTTGCGGTTTCAGAGAAGAAAAGTTTTAAAGATTTCCCCTACATAAGCTTAGGTAAAACCAAAGGCCCCCCTGGGCGGGGGCATTTTTGGCCCCAGGGCTATAATTTGAACAATCTTGGTAGAGGTCCACTAGGTGAAGCTTCATACCAAATATCAAAGACCTTGGCCTTGTGGTTTCAGAGAAGAAGATTTTTAAAGGTTTCCCTATATAAGGCTATGAAAAACCAAAGGGTCCAAGGGTGGGACCATTTTCGGCCCCAGGGCTATAATTTGCACAATCTTGAAAGAGGTCCACTAGATGTAGCTTCACACCAAATATCAAAGATCTGGGCCTTGTGGATTTTTAAAGATTTTCCCTGTATAAGCCTATGTAAAACCAAAGGCCCCCAGGGCGGGGACATTTTTGGCCCCATAGCTATAATTTGAACAATCTTAGTTAAGGTCCACCAGGTGAAGCTTCACACCAAAGACCTGGGCCTTGTGGTTTCAGAGAAGATTTTTTAATGATTTTCCCTACATAAGCCTATGTAAAACCAAAGGGCCCCGGGCGGGGGCATTTTGGTCCCCAGGGCTATAATTGGAACAATCTTGGTAGAGGTCCACTAGATGAAGCTTCACACCAAATATCAAAGATCTGGGCCTTGCAGTTTCAGAGAAGAAGATTTTTTAATGATTTTCCCTATATAAGCCTATGTAAAACCATAGGCCCCCGGGGCAGGGGCATTTTAGCCCCTAGGGCTATAATTTGAACAATCTTGGTAAAGGACCACTAGATGAAGCTTCACACCAAATATCAAAGATCTGGGCCTCGCAGTTTCAGAGAAGAAGATTTTTCAATGATTTTCCCTATATAAGCCTATGTAAAACCATAGGCCCCCGGGGCGGGGGCATTTTAGCCCCTAGGGCTATAATTTGAACAATCTTGGCAGAGGTCCACTAGATGAAGCTTCACACCAAATATCAAAGATCTGGGCCTTGCGGTTTCAGAGAAGAAGATTTTTAAAGATTTTCCCTTTATAAGCCTATGTAAAACCAAAGGCCTTCCGGGCGGGGGCATTTTTGGCCCCAAGGCTATAATTTGAACAATCTTAGTAGAGGTCCACCAGGTAAAGCTTCACACCAAATATTAAAGACCTGGGCCTTGTGGTTTCAGAGAAGAACATTTTTTAATGATTTTCCCTATATAAGCCTATGTAAAACCAAAGGCCCCCGGGGCGGGGGCATTTTGGCCCCCAGGGCTATAATTTGAACAATCTTGGTAGAGGCTCACTAGATGAAGCTTCATACCAAATATCAAAGACCTGGGCCTTGCGGTTTCAGAGAAGAAGATTTTTAAAGTTTTTCGTTTAAAAAATCTATTTTTAGCTCCTGTGACCCAGATGTGCAATGGACCGGAACCATTTGAACAATTTTGAAAGAGGACCACCTAAGGATCATTGCTGTGAAGTTTGGTCAAAATCCAATCAGTGGTTTAGGAGGAGATGTCATTTGAAGAAAAAGTTTACGCACACACACACGCACGCACACACGCACTGACGACGGACGAAAAGTGATCACAAAAGCTCACCTTGTCACTACGTGACAGGTGAGCTAATAAAAAATAAATATATTGTAAATGAAATAGCAATACAGTCTTTTATGAAAATTGTGAAATTAACATTCAGAGATGAAGTCTAAAGATACTTTTACGTATTTTTTTTTTTTTTTGTTAAAAGGGACTTTCACTTAAAAATAAAAAATGTAAATGTAGGGACTTGGGCAAGTCTTGACGACAATTGTCGTGATTGGCGTCTTATGCAAAATGCAAAGTTTGCCTGACGCTATCCAAAGTTCACAAACAAACGCCCAATCGTAACACTCGTCGCATTGATTCCTCGATGGCCATGAAAATAGCAAGGTCGGCACAAAAAAAAAGAATCGAACACTGCTAATTTAACCCTTCTCCTACCGGCCCCGATAGAGTGTCCGCTCCGGGGAACGGGAGGTCTCGGGTTCGATCCCGGGCCGCGACATACCAAAGTCGTTAAAAATGGTACTAGCTGCTCCTCGCTTGGCACTCAGATTTACAGGGTAGAGCTAGGACTGGTCGATCCAGTGTCAGGATAATGTGACTGGGTGTGGTATCATGTAATGTGTCTGGGACATGATACTTCAGTGAGGCAGCACAATAAACATGAGCATTGAGCTCCCTGTCGCAACCAGACACCGTCGTGATATGACTGAAAAATTGTTGAAAGCGACGTTAAACCCGAATTCACACACAAATAATCCTTCTCCTGCTGAATATTCATTTAAGCCACACCCATTTCTGACTTTGAACCAAACAAATTACTTGATGTAATTTATTCCTACACAATTCTTAAACTGAATGTCAAACAGTGTAGATCCTGATCAGATGGCTTCTTCAGAAGCCATCTGATCTGGATCTACACTATTTGCAAAGATAGGGTTATCGTGAACAGCAGGATAAGGGTTATGGCCTTATCAAATTAGTGTTATGTTTTGTGTGATACATTCCGTTGTAAATTTCACTCCATACAGATTGAATCGGGGTTTACAAGGGTATAATTAATTAAAGTTGGTTTTACAAGCGTATCCATTATTTCCTTTGTTTAGCTCAAACATAAAGATTGTGGGTACTTGTCAGAACCACCTCCTTTAGTTGGTTCTAACGAGTACCCACGGTATCGCATCACGAAAACACGCCTATATAATTATGACCCCATTGAACCTCACTTTTATATAGTAAAACTGGGGTCTACAGGGTAAATCTTATTTTTTTTTATTTCTGTTCTAAAATATAGATTGTGGGTACTCTCGATTAGGCGGTTCTAACGTGTACCCACAATCTATATTATGAGCACAAATAAGAAAAATATCGCAACTTTTCATTTGAAAATTGTCGTTTTTTGTTGTTTTTTTTTTTTTTTCGGCGATAAAATTTACAATGTATTTAAATAGGCGTGCTTTCGAAATGGGATTGGAATACAATGAATACAAAATTACCACAAATAAGAAACATGCCATTTTTAGAGCCATAAAAAGTGAAAAGCTTGTATAATACACTGCTCAAATTGACTAAGAAGCTTTGCGTTGGATGTACATATTGTGAAAATGTTTTGATATTGCGATCTTTCCGGCTTTATGTACACTTCGTATTTTCCAGTTCTTTGGTGTATTCCTTGCTTTCAAAGGCTAGCCCTTTTATTGACCATATTTATGGCTCCTGCTAAGACTCACGTGGTTTAGGGTCGAAAATTCAATGGATCATCATTCATTTAAGGAGAATGGGAACACCTGGCAGCTTTTTCCCGCCATTTTTCAAAGGGAGACAACTTTCGGGACTTTCTGTTCGCTTTTCTATAAGCCCTGTCCCAAGAAAAAAGGGGTCAACTTTTAAATTATTTCCTTTAAGAGTTGACCCCTATTGACATGGGGTACAAAAATACCTTTGGAGATGTTGCCTCCCCTGATGGTGTACCCATTCCCCTTAAACGGAAATAAAACTACCCATTATGAAAACACGCCCATGTAAAATTACTGAAAATTTTACCATTTTCAGATGAAAAAATCTGCTATTTCGCATATTTCTGCTCAAAACATACATTGTAGGGACACGTAAAAATCGCCTCGCCAAGGCGGTTATAATTTCGAGTACCCACAGCCTATGTTTTTGAGCAGAAATAAAAAAAATGTCTATCTAAATCCCAGTTTTACATTATAAAAGTGGGGTTTAAGTGGTGTGTGTGTGGGGGGGGGGGGGTTTAAAAGTATAAAGGTGTGTTTTCATGATGTGTAACGTTTTGTAAAGCATCGTAGTATTCGGGCACAGGAAACGCCAGGCAAGTACCAATGATGAATTTTTGATCACTGGATTTTATCACGGAAAATGGCGAAAAAACTTTCTTTTCTTAAATGCATTTAGTAGATTTTCATGTTGTTGTCAAGACCAAAATCAGAAATGAGCTGGGTAAACATACAAGGCAAAACAATTTCGCAGGCATGAGACTGGAGGACTGCTGGAAAAATCTGAAACCCGAATGAAAAAAGTCTGAAACCCCTATTTCACCTACCAAAAATGTAATTTTGTCAACATTCAGAAAAACACAAGTAACTATGCAAAACACATTTTTTAACCAAAAAATCTTAAATCTGCCAAAAATCTGAAATTTGATTGGTTTGATTTGAGGTTTTACGTCCGCGTCAACACTGTATAGGTCAATTTGGAGACGTTGCCTCCAATTTTGTAGGACTCTTACCCGACATTGAGATGAAATGACATCTCAAACCCTGTCGCCCAATGAAACCAATACAGTTTATAAACATGAACGGTCCTACTCGCACCGCTTTGCATTTCAATATGTTGCAACAAAAGATGCTTTTACTTATTTTGGACAGTATAGTTTACGTGACTGGTACTATGTATGATTCACCAAGTACCTGTGCTTGAAAAAGATCATTAACAGACTGATCCTCTTCCAGATAAGCCAGGATTAGCTTCTCTATATCTTGTTGATCACATTCTCATACCCTCTATATTGCCTCAGTTATTTCCGAAATTTTTGGATCCCAACAAACATACAAAGATACTCTTAAGATAAACTAGAGATAAAAGTCAGTCAGTGATTGCTTCTTTATTTTCCTTTTTTTTCTGCTTACATTCACTCATAATACTTCTTGACTTAAATTGACCCGAACATATGGGTTGGCATAATTTGTTTTAAGTTGAATATACGATGCCAAGTAGTTTCAACATGTTGTGCCCCTTGACGACGTACATAGAATACTATGTTTCTCTTTTCCGCTGATTCAACAAGGGTAGTTGTCAGATTTGGGCGAAAGACTGTCCACTGCAATGGCCATTTGTATAATTCTGCTCAGAAAAGGTGCTGTTAAATAAACTGACCGGCTCGTAATGACCTCAATAATGCTGACTCGGCTGTAAAACTCCAAACATACAATGTCTTTGTACCCTTACACTACTGAATGTCTGGAGTGGACTCTTCCATCATTAAATTTGGACTTGCCCATTCTTACCAATGCTATGTTTGGTCAAAGGCATCACCAGACTGACATATACTGTGGATCTTTGTCCCCCGCCCATCGGGTCATGGAGAAATAGATTGGGCTGCATGGTGCTTCCACGCTGAGCTGAAACGCACCGCATGAGTACTGGTAAGCCGCTTTGAAGGTCTAAACCCGGCGGTTTTTAGTCGGACCGTCCAATACATTTAAGCCCAATTGGTTTCATTGGGTGACAAGACTTGCGATGTCATTACATCTCAATGTCGGCTGTTCTAATGAGTACCCTAATTCTATGTTTCAAACATAGATTGCGGGTGCTCGATAGAACCGCCTCATTGAGGTGGTTCTAACAAGTACCCACAACCTATGTTTTACCAAGAGGAAGGAAAATATAGTATACTCCGGTAAACCTCAATTTTCTCTATATCAACTAGGGTACACAGGGAACTTGTTAAAATAATGCAAATGGTGCTCATTCAGTTGTAAAAGCCTTAAATAAGGGGGAGGAAAAGGAACAATTAAAGGATCTTTCTTATAAAGACAAGAAACCACAACATGTTTAATAGGAAAAACAAGAGGTCTATGATGGACTGGAATCGCTCACCGGAGACAAAATGCATTTCTATTTGATTCTGGTTTATTTTAGTTCTGTCAATGGAACCAAACCAATTCTGGCATAGAGTTTTGTGAATGTATTTTTAAATTGAGTCGTTGGCTTTATTTAGGGTATATGTTTGTTTGTTTGTTTTTAGTTTATATTATAGGTGATATCGAACTAGTCAATTACCTTTTTAAAATTTTGACACAGGGCTATATGATGAATATTTCAACAGAATTATTTTGAAATCGAGCCACTTGCTTGACTGATGGTGTCATTCGAAGAATTTGTTTTTAACTTAAAATCTGGCGGCCATCTTGTTCAGTAGACTTTAATCAATTCAGGAATCTTGGAACAGGGTCATAAAAATAATTTCTTTTGAGAACAAGTCATCGGGTTTAGAGAATGTTTCTTCGTTTGTAAGTGTGTTTGGTTTTAGTTTAAAAGGCCCAGTCAACTTTATATAGGTCAAATCGAGCTGGTTAGTATTCCTGGGCAGGCTTCTTTCGCAAAAGCTGTTCTAAGAAAGGAAACCAAAAAATTGTAATTAAAGAAATATGTAAGATTACCCTCCCTTTACATGCTGGCAGTCAATGGCTTGAGAACTGCTAATGAAGATTTTTGTTTTATTTTCTGCTATGGCAGCCATCTTGTTCACTAGAGTGGAATCATTCAGGGTCATATAAGGAGCATGTCTGTGATATTAATATGAGACCAAGCCCACCTTAAGATATTGAGTATATGTCGTTTGAAGAAACTTTCTATTTTTAGCTCAAGAAGCCTCCGTGGTGCAGTGGTTACGCTACTCGCCTTGTAAACCAGGGATCGCAGGATCGATCCCGGGCTTCTCCAGACTTTCGGATGAGTCTTTAAACCGAGGTCCCGTCTCCGTATGACCTTAGCTGTTGGTGGGACGTAAAACTAAAACTCACTCACTCACTCTATTTTTAGCTCTAGCAGCCGTCTTGCTTAGCTGAGTTGAATCATGTTTTTTTTTGGTAAAGGACTATATGATGAATATTTCAGTGCAATTATTTTGAAATCGAACACTGGCTTGAGAGATAATTTTTTTTTCTCAGTATTTTAACTCTGGCGGCCATCTTGTTCAGTGGACTAGAATCATTGTAGAAAATTTGGTACTAGGCCATGAGAAGAACATTTCTATTAAACATCCCAGCAGGCACTCAACAATGCACCAACGTTGAAACAGTGTTTAAAACGTTGTTTCAACGTTGATTCAAAGTTGAGTCAACATGGTGATGCCTGCAGGGATTATTTTGAAATAAAGTTATCGGCATGTAGGAGATGATGTTTAAAGGTAGATTGTTTCTATTTTTAGCTCTGGAGGCCATGTTGTTGAATAGAGCGGGAGCATTTTAGCAGTTCGGGTGCAGGGAAATCAGAGAAACATTTGTGAAAAAAAAATTAAATAGGTTCAATGACCTATGAAAAATGTCATTAAAAGAAATTGTTGACGATGGACACACAGTCGCACAACGGACGGACGGACGGACGGACGGAAAATGATAGACGACGGACACATAGCGATCACAATAGCTCACCTTGTGCACCGTGTGCTCCGTTACGCTAAATATCTTCCCAAATGTCCTTAACTGTGACAGATCAAACGAACGCGCGCCACTAACAGTTTTGTTTGTCTGATTGTTTGCTTGTTGTTGTTTCTTTTTCGCGTACTGCGGCTGCTTTGATTGCCAATGTCCCTTTCGTGGGACAAGGCTTATATGGGCTAAGTATATAGATACAAGTATTGGCTTTTACAAAAAGCTTGAGTCTACGCTCAGCACCTATTAATTTGTGTAGTACCTGGTTTTGTTTGTTTGATTTGAGGTTTAACGTCCCCGTCAACACTGTAAAGGTCATTTTGGAGACGTTGCTTCCAATTTTGTGGGACTTTTACCCGACATTGAGACAAACCCTGTCGCCCAATGAAACCAATAGGGTTTAATAGCATGGACGGCCCGCCTCGCACCGCGGTTCCTGGACAGGCTTAGATCCTCTAAGCGGTTTACCAGTACTAGTGTGCGGGCCAGATTCAGCTCTGCGTGGAAGCATCATGCAGCCCATATATTTCTTCAAGCCCCTATGGGTGGGGGCGTGTGTAGTACCTGGACTGGAAAGTAAAATGACAAAACTTGTCACGTGTATGTTGTAATAATTTGTCAGTGAATGTGTGTATAACAGTCACAGATTACAAATAAGAATTTCCAAATGTTCTCTCCAACGGGCATAAAAAACAAAAATCCCGATTACAACTACTTGTACTACATGCCTACATTTACGGTTTCTTTCATTTCGCTTTCTAGGTTAACCTTTTCATTTCGCATTCTAGGGTAACCTTATGAATAAAATCCTTCTAGCTTGCCGCCAAACAAAAATAAAAAACTAGATGTGCTGTATTATAAGGGCAAAGTCAACAGCATGTTATCCACGAATATATGTTCATTTTGGAAACGTGAAAGCACATGCGATAAACTTGAAACAGCGTTCCGGTAATTACCGGGTTTTAATAACTGTGACAAATAACTATGATGACCAGTCAACAGGAAATCATACAACCAGTCGTTGCTTCCGGAGCAAAAGTCATCATTAGATAGCCTACGCCCGTGGACGTAGACAATGATAAGAGAGGACATTAGAGGAGCAGATCAGACTGCACAAGGAGAAATAGGAGAACACTGAATCTGCGAGTACAATCTATGTTTGGAGCAAAAATAAGAAAACTATCACAAATTTTTATCAGAAAATATCAGCAAAAACGCACCATCCCACATGGGTATGATATGCTTATGTTGCACTGGAATATTAAAATCAAATTAACTTTGCGTTTCTACATACCCGTAAAATACACCAGAATTCCCATCCTATCCGTAACAATACAGATTTATGAAATTATATTTTCTCTGCATTTTTCGGAAACATAAACCGAGTAATTATATCTTTGGTAATCATGATAGTTTTGAGTCTGGATGATTAGACGGTTCTCATACCTTAGAATGGTAACCTAGTGCCAAGAAAATTGCATATCTTCGTTTGAAAGATGTCGGTTTTGGTGAGACTTTGGTTCAGAACCTTTAACCCATAAAATGCCAATCACGACAATTATCGTCTGCTTTGTCGTCTGCCGATTTTTTTAAAAGTCATTTTTGCAAACATAGTGGAGCAGTCTGATCTGGGTCCACACTGTTTGCCTACATGCAAAAGTAGTTTCAAAAAGTTTGCAAACAAAATTCAGCAGACGACATAAGCAGACGACATTTTCAGATGCCTTTTTTTCTCGTCGACTTAAGGGTTAAACCGAACAGACCCGAGATCGTATACACGTATCTGAGCACCTGATCTGTCCCATAAGCTTGCCTTTAAAATGAGTTTTCCAGTAGGGGAAATGTCGCTGTGCCGCAAAATAAATAAATAAATAATAACACAAATAAATAAATAAATACATTCAAGCAACAAGTCTCTGCGCGAATGGGCCAGCTCTAAGAGTATCGTGTATAACTAAATTTTCACACAAAATGCGTGAGCCCTGGTATCAAAAAGAGGCAAAAAGATTAAAAAAATATATATATAAAAAATAAAACGCCACTCTATCAAAGAAATGACAGTTTGGATCGCCAAAGGTTCCAACCTTGTGCACATGTAAAAATGATCCTGTAATGAACATCGCTTCAGTGCTATAATTTTTAAATTTTAACTGTCTCGAGAGTTTTTTTTCAAACTAGAACCACCTCAATGAGGACAGACTTTCGGATGAGACTTTAAACCGAGGTCCCGTCTCCGTATGACCTTAGCTGTTGGTGGGACGTAAAACTCAAACACTCACCTCAATGAGGCATCGACAAATATATCAGACAAAATGTAATAGTTTTTATTAGAAAAATACGACTTTCGGATGAGACTTTAAACCGAGGTCCCGTCTCCGTATGACATTAGCTGTTGGTGGGACGTAAAACTCAAACACTCACCTCAATGAGGCATCGACAAATATATCAGACAAAATGTAATAGTTTTTGTTAGAAAAATACGACTTTCGGATGAGACTTTAAACCGAGGTCCCGTCTCCGTATGACCTTAGCTGTTGGTGGGACGTAAAACTCAAATACTCACCTCAATGAGGCATCGACAAATATATCAGACAAAATGTAATATTTTTTGTTAGAAAAATGCTACATGTATTTCCAACCCAAACATGGTATTATTATTTCATATGGGTGTACTTTTCTAAGGGTTTTTTTTTTGTTTTTAAAACTTCTACCATTTATTATAAAATTGATTGATTGTTTTTGGTTTCACGACTCGTCAACCCTTGTGTGTCATTTTGTGTCGTCTCACAGAGAAAGGGAGAAAATAGGTAGAAGAAACAGCAAAGGAGATAAAAGTGAGGGGCAGAGGAGAAAGAGGAATTTGACTGGAAGTGCAGAAACAGAAGAAATAACAACATTCCCCCGACAGCAGGCCTTGTCCAACTGTAAGTCAGTATCAGTTGGACGCCCCAGTGACGCAAGATACACGTCACCTTTGCCTCACCCAACCACCCCAATTTACTACAAAAACTAAACAGCCGTGTCCCAAGACAAAACTGACCCTATCTATGGCTTGAGTCGTCCACGTGCACTTAGAAAACGAAGCGGTCTGTTTTCATGCAAGCAGCGCAGTACGGTAAAATATTTAAGAAAATTTTTGCTACACGGTAGCATGCTTGCTGCATATCTTCACTGACAGGAGTGACATACACTTCATTAAACAGCAGTATTGCTTATCAGTTGAAGGCTCCCAAGGGGGATACGTATTATGATGGTTCTCTTTAAAATCAAATCATATTCTTGGAGAAATACTATAACCCATATTTCCCTACCGATCCGTTTTGGGGACATTGGCAAACAGTGTAGACCCAGATCAGACGCCGCAGAACGCGGCGTCTGACCTGAGACTTCATTGTTTGCTTAAAGTGCATACATTTTGATTCAACTTACCTTATTTTGGAAATGAACCACCCCAAAACTTATTTGATGGAATATCTCATTTTCATATATGGGTTAAAACCAAATTGTTTGTTTGTTTGTTTGTTTTTTTTTTTGTTTGGTTGTTTGGTTGAATTGAGGTTTAACATCCCCGTCAACACTATTTAGGTCATTTTGGAGACGTTGCTTCCAGTTTTGTGCGACGTTTTCCCGACTTTGAGATGAAATGACATTTAAATGTCATAAGCAAAATCTGACTCTAGGTAATCCAAAGCACTGGTAAAAAAAGGCCCTGAACGGCAACTCAGACTGTTTTGTTTACTGTTTAGTTTCTGTATTTTAAGGCAACAAGTGTAGCCTCTGATCAGATCTGGGTCTACACTGTTGCCAGTGTCCTAGTCCATGAACCGCGTCCTTGTTCTGTTGTCAAGGTGACAAGACGAGCGGCTATATAAATAATCGTTGCCTGGATTTTGAACACGGTCAGCCGCGGATAGCCACGTGGACAATAGCAAGCGGGAACCTTCTGTGTCGACTGATATACACACGACCCATCCTCCTCCCCCTCCCCCCAACCCCCCCCCCCCCCCCCCCCCCCAAAAAAAAAAAAACAAAAAAAAACAAGTTTTGTACTCCATATATTCAAACCAAAATAGTACGTTTCGTTTTTCCAAACCGTTTCAACCCTGAATATTGGAACTAATACCTATGAAACAGTGTAGATCCAGATGAGACAAATATCCGTCTCGTCAGGATACACACTGTTTGCAGTCTTGTTAATGATGTTGGTTAGACCCCTTATGCATAAGAATGGACGGGTCCATATTCAAAGATGGAAGAGTCTACCATTACGAAAACACGCCTATACCAATACATTGTAACCTTTATCACCGAAAAAAATGAAAATTTTAAGATGAAAAATTGTGATATTTTTCTTATTTCTGTTCAAAATATAGAGTGTGGGTACTGGTTCTAATGAGTACCCACACTCTATATTTTAGAGCAGAAATAAGAAAAATAAGGTTTACCCCTGTAAACCCCAGTTTCACTATATAAAATTGGGGTTCGAGGATGTCAAAATTATATAGGCGTGTTTTCGTTTGTTTGTTTGTTTGATTTGAGGTTTAACGTCCCCGTCAACACTGTAAAGGTCATTTTGGAGACGTTGCTTCCAACTTTGTGGGACTTTTACCCGACATTGAGATGAAATGACATCTCAAGCCCTGCCGCCCAATAAAACCAATACGGTTTATGAGCATGGACGGTCCGACACTCGCACCGATTTGCCTGGGCAGGCTTAGATCCTCTAAGCGGTTTATCAGTACTCGTGTGTGGGTCAGTTTCAGCTCTGCATGGAAGCATCATGCAGCCCATATATTTCTTCAAGCCCCGATGGGCGGGGGCCGCGGCGTGTTTTCGTGATGTTTGGAGTCTTAGGGATGGAAGTGTTACTATGCATGGCCGAAAGATGGTGACTTTGCATGTCGTTATGCCCAGAAATGCCGTTTTACAGAAACCTATTCGCCCCCGCCCATCGGGGCTTGGAGAAATAGATTGGCTGCACGGTGCTACCACTCAGAGCTGAAACCGACCGAACTTGAGTACTGGTAAACCGCTTTGGTCTAAGCCTGCCCAGGAAAAGTGATGCGAGAGTCGGACCGCTCCTTAAACCCTAGCGATTTCCATGGGCTTGAGATGTCATTTCATCTCAGTGTCGGGGACGTCCCACAACATTGGAAGCAACCACTCCAAATGACCTAAAATGTTTTTACGGGGACGTAAAACATCAACTCAAACAAACAAAAACAGAAACCTATCAATATAAGGGGAGATAATCTCCTGTTGATCTTATCTCACATACGACGTACAGTTGTTGCCGAGTATTAATCCATATATGTGTTGGTCATTGGCAAACAGTGTAGACCCAGATCAGACGACGCAAAACGCGGCATCTGATCTGGGTCTACACTGTTTGCTGAAAGCACATACATTTTGTAACACATACCAGAAACAAACAAGTCTGACATCCCTAAAATTGGAAAAGCACCAATCCAAGTATATTAGGTGGGAGATTCCAGTGTCATAGAAGCAAATATTAATGATCTCGAAAGAATGTTGCTGACCTGGAAGGTATTGAATCCCCGACCTCTGATCAGCAAAAATTATATTTCGGGTACAGTAAGAGCAGAAGCCCCCGCCCATCGGGGCTTGAAGAAATAGATTGGCTGCATGATGCTACTGACCAAACATGAGTGCTGGTAAACCGCTTAGAGAATCTAAGCTTGCCCAGGCAAAGAGGTACGAGTCGGACCGTCCATGCTTATGGACCTTATTTGTTTCATTGGGCGACAGGCCTTGCGATGTCATTTCATCACAATGTCCGGTAAAAGTCCCAGAAATTGGAGGCAATGTCTCCAAAAACGACCTATGCATTGTTGACGGGGCCGTTAAAACTCGAATAAAACAAACAAACAAAACATTAAGTGCAATTAATCCAAGAACTTAAATACATGTAGCCAGAGTAGTGGTCATTGGTAATAATATGCAACTTTTAGTACTCTATACCATTATTTAAACACAGCGCGCCTATATAGGCAATGGAAAACTACTGTGTTTTATTGTACAACAAATCACGGCAAGGAAGAGCGTGCCGATTGACGTTATTAAAAACTGCCCATTTATGACGTCATTAGTCGATTTCCTTGACGTTAGACGGTGTAACGTCATATTCTCGCATCGAAAACGCAAGAAAAGGATATAAAAGCATGTGTTTCAGTCGATAATTTTAGCGGAATCTCTTCTAACAATGGCGGAAAGTTGTGAGATTTTGAAGGAAACAACATCAATATTGCCGATTTTCAGCGTGTTAGAATCGAAATAGATCAGCTCTAGTTTGTGATTTGTTGAGTAATGAATCACAGTTTGTCGGCCAGTTGTAAGTAGACAAATCACGCGCGCTACGCGCTCGTGATTTGATCTACTTTACAACTGACCTCCGAACTGTGATTTATTACTCGACAAATCACAGTTAGTGCTGATCTATTTCTTAAGTAAGTTTCACGAACCTTTACCACACTCTTGGTTAGTTCATCAGACGATACTTTCCTTGTTTTTCCTAGAAATCAGAACTTGACATCTCATGCTATGAAAAAAAAAATTCAAAATGTCGTCTCCCGAAAAAAAAAAAGTATGCAGAATCTATTTTCAGAAACACCAAGGGCAGATAATTCGAAAGTTGAATCGCCAGAGCAGCAGATCTTAGCCACAACAAGTTTACCTTTGGAGGGCGATCTAAATATCTAGTTTCAGCCACAGGAGCTTGACGTAATAAAATTTAAAGGGCTTATCCTTACGTTTCTATATAATAGAAACGAAGGACGGACACTGTTTCAGAGGTCCGATGATTTTCATTAAAAAATCTCAACATCTACATACTGCTCCGTCCAAATGCAACGTTAAAACATTTAATTCATGTGCAATATAATTTCAGCCGCACTTAATAATACTTCGCTACTCTTGAATCCACGATAATCCGTCTGTTTCTTTAAAATTTGCCGTTCGCACAGTTGCTGGTTACGTCGTCATGTTTGTTTACTCGGAGTGAGTTGTCTGATTGGTCTAAAACAACCCAAGAAAATCGTCACGTGCTTGGTAACCAATCAAAACGCTAAAAAATATTAAATGCGATTCTCCCAACGAAACAAAATGGCGGCGTAACCAGCACTTGTGCGATCGGGATATTTTTAAGAAACACACACTTTACGGTGAATTAGTTCTATAATAGGCGGCGGAAGGTTATCGGTTCGTTCATTAACGCAAGAAATATTGTATTTCAACGGAGCAATATGTAGATTTTGAGAATTTCGCATGAAAATCAACGAATCTCTGAAACAGTGTCCGTCCTTCGTTTCTATTACATAGAAACGTAGAGATGAACCCTTTAATATTGTAATACACCAAGCTCCTGTGGTTTCAGCCACCTGTTCTATAACCGACCAGAAACGACTTCCCATGTATCAAGGACTGATAACTCAAGAACCAGAATGGCTAATATGGCGGACCTTGGGTGAGACGCCAAGCTGTGTACGGAAGGTCAGGTGGTTTTTCTCCGGGTACTCATTATGAGAGAAATAATCTTGAAAAGGCTGTAAAACCAAAAAACCAAAACAATAAGTGTGGTGTGTATCTGTCAATTGTCATAAAGAAAGAAGACATGCCATCAATCTTTCTTAAGACACGCCAGGGGCAGATAACTCAGCACTAGAACGGTTACTATTGTGTGGCGGGGTATATGTTTGTTTATTGGTTTGATTTGAGGTATAACGTCCACATCAACACTATTTAGGTCATTTTGGAGGCGTTGCTTCCAATTTCGTGGGAGTTTTACACGACAATGAGATGGACTGACATCTCAAGCCCTGCCGCCCAATGAAAACAATACGGTTTATATGCATGGACGGTCCAACTCGCATCACATTGCCAGGGCAGGCTTAGTTGTTTACTAGTACACATGTTCGGTTGGTTTCAGCTCTGCGTGGAAGCATCATGCAGCCAAATCTTTTTCTCCAAACCCCGATGAGCGGGGCCGGTGGCGGTGTATAGAAAGAGTATCTGGTGATATACGTTTTGGGTCGATTGTTTGGAAATCGATCCAAAGTTACTATGCACAAGTAGCTCTACAGTGCTGATGTCCACGTGACTATCACTGAGATTTATACGACATCCAGGTAACGGTTATTTATAGAAAACATCCGCGATATTCTTATCACAGTGAGGTCAGAGTGTTGTCACTGTGACGTCAGAGTGTTGCGTAAGAGAATTATGAATAGAAACCGGACTGGGATCATGCGTTGGGTTTGGCAAACAGTGTAGACCCAGATCAGACGCCGCAGAACGCGGCGTCTGATCATGGTCTACACTGTTTGCTTACTGTACAGGAATTAAAGGGTTTTTGAGGACCATTTTTTTCAAGTCTACGCTCAGAGACAATCGACCCACCAGTGCTGTCATTGCTTTAATTAACTTTCAGTAGAGGTGTTTTGTTTTTGTTTGATTTGAGGTTTAACGTCCCCGTCAACACTGTAAAGGTCATTTTTGAGACGATGCTTCGAATTTTGTGGGACTTTTACCCGACATTGAGATGAAATGACATCTCAAGCCCTGTTGCCCAATGAAACCAATAGGGTTTATTAGCATGGACGGTCCGCCTCGCATCGCGGTTCCTGGACAGGCTTAGATCCTCTAAGCGGTTTACCGGTACTAGTGTGCGGGCTGGATTCAGCTCTGCGTGGAAGCATCATGCAGCCCATATATTTGTTCAAGCCCCTATGGGCGGGGGCCTTCAGTAGAGGTGCATTAGTAGAGGTGCATTTAGTTCTAAATTTTCATTTCTGTCATTTTCTTGAAAATGCCGGAATGCTAATATTGAAGTGAAGAAGACGTCCGGTTGCCACCATGATAAATAGAGAATACTAGATTCGTGTCCTTATCAGGCAAGGCTTCGAGAATGGTTGTAGAATCGCGAGGCTTGCCGAGCGATTCTACACGCGTTCTCGAAGCCGAGCCTGATAAACTTTATATCAAATAACACGAATCCGGTATTCTATTCATCAATTTATCCCCTCTTAAATTTGAATTGTCAATTTGTAATCAGTTACCTTGAAGTTCCCGTGGTGTAGTGGATAAGCTACTCGCCTCATAAACCAGGGGTCGTGGGGTTCGATTCAGGGCTTCTCCAGACTTTCGGATGAGTCTTTAAAACCAAGGTCCCGTCTCCATATGACCTTAGCTGTTGGTGCGACGTAAAACTGAAACACACTCACTCACAACCAGTGACCAGATTGTCCTCAGTGCGTCCCAGCATTCCGGCGCGCAATAATCGGTCGATATATTTATTACACCAGCTGGCCATATTTTTTCTATGATATTTTTTCATGCAATTTTTCCATTTATGACAGTAATTATAACATTTTGGCAATTTGGTTTTCAGTAGTCCAGTTCAAGCATAAAAGAGCAATGTCACGTTGATCTGATAAAGCTCACTTGTCCTAAGAAAGACTTATCCAAAGTTTATCAGATCAAGATATTACAATGCAATTAATATTGGGGATAACTGATAAATGTGGAACCAAGCCCGAAACATGTTTTTTTGTTTGTTTGTTCATATTATGAAAGTTTGAGCATTACTATGATGCATTTCTGTAAATCCGTTAAATTGACCCATATATGCCTAGCAGCCCTGTTTGTGGACAATGGCAAACAGTGTAGACTCAGATCAGACGCCGTAGAATCCGGGATCTGATCTGAGCCTACATTGCATTCATTTTTGTAAAATTTGCCACAAACATAAACAAACCTGACACCCCTAAAGTTCGGAATGGGTCACTCCAATCTTACTGGGTGATGATTCTATTATCATATACGGGTTAACATGGTTAACCCTTGTCCTGCTGATCCCGGATATGCCTTACCTTTGAAACAATGTAGATCCAGATCAGATGGCTTCTCAAGAAGCCATCTGATCAGGATCTTCATTGTTTACCATCCAGTTTATGAATTTGCTGCAGTAATTTGCATGAATTAATCTGATTGGCTGATAATCAGTAGTGGGTGTGACATATTTATATATTCAGCAGGAATAGGGTTAAGAAAGCCTTGAAATTGTCTAAATGGCGCACTTATGTAAACAAGCATGAATAATTGATTTGAAAACTACATGTTTTTCAGTCGATATTGATACTATTTTTTATGAAAATCAATACGAACTTATCCACTTATTGTTTCAGGAAAAAACAACAGCAAACAAATGTCATATCACCTACCATGCGGGACAATGCAACTAACTAGTCTTTAAACTGCCAATCAATACATTTGAAGACGTCAATTTCAAATATTTCTTCTTTTTTTTCGAAGAAAAGAAGGCTTGACATTATATGTAAATCACCTGCCAAGAAGACGCTTCGCATGAAATGTCAAGCCTTATTTGCTCCCAAGAAGCCGTCTACTCTAAAATGTTCTGCAACGCTGCTAAAGTCTCCGTTTCAAAGACTAGGAAGGAAGGAAGGAAGGAAGGAAGGAAGGAAGGAAGGAAGGAAGGAAGGAAGGAAGGAAGGAAGGAAGGAAGGAAGAGGAAAGGAACGGGAAGGGAAGGAAAGAAATGAAAGAAAATCTTACATCAAGCACACTTGCTCGTACCACCTCGACTGGATACAGCTTTCTTTTAGTTTTAGGTTTTCTTTTACGTCCACATAAAACGTTGTCTTTAACGCCAGTGAAAGCTCGTCGAAGCCTCTCCATATACTTTCTCGTCATTATCACTCAGATCATCCTATTTCTATATGTAAACTCCAGTATGTAACAATCTTGACACCAAAATTTACATGCATTTCTGTAATATACTGCAAAACTCAGAACCCGTACACAGACAAATACTTATTTCTTCTCTTTAAACAAAATGATAAAAAAATAACTTCCACTTTCAAACAAATTCCGTTATGACTTTTTCTGCTTTTCGTAGCCTTTATTCACATTTGTGGGATAAAATGGATACCTTTTGAAACTTTCTTCTGTTTATCACTGAGAGATATTTGCGAAACCCTCAAGATAAATGTTTCGGGTCAACTAGCCACATTTTATATATTTTTACTGACCATGTTTTTTAACTTGCTGCAGTTTTAACTTCAACAATGTCTGCACAGGTACAAAATGTGAAAAGTCGGTCAATGGCCCACGTAAAAATCAACCACACGGGGATAAGAAATCGGTCAACGAAAACACGCCTATATACTACGGACCCCATTGAACCCCACTTTCATATAGTATAACTTAGGTTTACAGGGATATACCTTATTTTTCTCATTTCTGCTATAAAATATAGATTGAGAGTACTCGTTAGAACCGCATCAATGAGGCGGTTCTAATGAGTACCCACAATCTATATTTTGAGCAGAAATAAGAAAAATATCACAATATTTCATCTTAAAATTTTCGTGTTTTTTTTCGGTGGAAAAAGTTTACAATATATTTGTATAGAGGTGTTTTCGTAATGCTTTTGAACAGGCAAAAAAATCTATCATTTGCGCACGTAAAAGTAATCGATCAATCGCACAGGTAAAGTCGGCCAAAACATATGTAAGCAATCGATCCATCGCACAGATAGAATAACGATCTTCTATAAGGTATATGATTACAACATATTTCAAATTTCGCTGTCCATATGCATGATTTCTATTCATTTTACACCTATTGAAATATGATCCAAGTTATACGATGTTGTAAACTCCATGTTAACAAATCCGTGATTCAATCACCTTTTATACTTCACTTAAAACTTCACTTAAAATAGAGAAAATCGGGATTTATAATGGTACACATTTGTTTAGTTTTATTTGTGTAAAATATAGATTTTGCGTGCTCGTTAGAACCGCCCCCATGAGTACCCGTAATCTATATTTGAAGCAGTAATATCACACACTTACATCAGAAAAAGGGTCTTTTTCACGACATGTAATATTCCATTATCTCATATGGAGGAGTTTAAAATATAGACCGCGGGTACTCGTTAGAACCGCCTCATTTAGGCGGTTCTAACGAGCACCCGCAATCTATGTTTGAAAAATATCACACAATTACATCAGAAAAGGTCTTTTTCACGACATGAAATATTCCATTTTATCAAATGACCTCCGGTCTGGGAATGTAATAACGCCATGTATTAAACTCGGTAATCCACTGGTGGATTAGTTATGCAAGTTAGTTAGACACACTCCGTAACGCTATACACTTACGACGTCCTTAACGACGTCGGGTTTACTCGGCTTAGCTCGCATTTTATCCCCTTTCGACAAAGCACTCATGTAAAAACCGCTATATCTTAAAATTGGCTATTGACTGAGCAGCAACATTTATTTTCTTTATTCGCATGTTTACTAAATTGATCTTGTTATTAGCCCCAAATCAGAAGTTATTGCGAATTTAATAGGACATGATTTATCATTTTCCCCATGCCTCTACCACTTATAAAACTTTATCTAGAACTGCAGAAAGTGTTTTTGCATAATCCTAGCAGTATTTATTCTTCCGTCTTGCAGCATTTTCTTTCAAGGATGCAGCCATTTCTGACACTGTTCGATTAAATTCTAGATAAGAATTGGATGATTTATTGTTTCAAGAAAGTGCTCGATATTTTATCATATCTTTTCCATGTTATTTTCGATGTCTATTTTGGTACATGATAATCCAGGACTTTACAAACTCACTTACTCTGTAACAATATTCTACGGAAAGAATCAAGCCAAATTGCCAAGGTGACATTCCCATCACGAAATCACGCCTATATAATTCTGACCCCCTTGGGCGCCACTTTTATATAGTAAAACTGGGGTTTACAGTGGTAAACCTTATTTTTCGTATTTCTGCTCTAAAATATAGGTTGTGGGTACTCGTTAGAACCCACAATCTATATTTTGAGCAGAAAAAGAGAGAGTGTGTGTGTTCTTGAAAACTGCCTCACAGAGGCGGTTCTAACGAGTACCCACAATCTGTTTTATTTTCATGAAACAATATGGGAAGTTAAGTTTACCCTTGTAATTTGTTTGTTTGTTTGATTTGAGGTTTAACGTCCCCGTTAACACTGTGGGACTCTTACCAGACATTGAGATGAAATGACTTCTCAAGCCCTACCAATAGGGTTTATAAGCGGCATGTACGGTCCGACTCGCACCGCTTTGCCTGGACAGGCTTAGAGCCCAGGGAAGCATCGTGCATCTATTTCTTCAAACCCCGATGGGCGGGGGCTCTTACCCTTGTAAAACCCACTTTTCTCCATATAAAATTTTCAAGCTTTTTGAATGGCGCTCATTGCTAGGGTTTTTTAACATGGCGATCACTTTGATTTCAATATAAAAATATAAACACTATTTAAGTCCGACGTCCCCAAGCCCATAAGGGATGATGAAATTTCTCTTTCATTACGATACCACTACCATGTGACATAACGCATTTTTTTATTTCTCCAAAATTGCAACATTTCCGGTAAAAAATGTGATATTTTCTTATTTATACACCATACATAGGTTGTAAGTACTCGTTAGAACCGCCTCAATGAGGCGGTTCTAACAAGTTCTCACAACCTATGTCCTGGAACAGAAATCAGCAAAATACAGTGAAATTCCTCCAGTAAGACCACCTAAAATTAAGACCAATTCTGCTTTAAAAGGCTTATTTTGTAAGTTGCAGTAATTCTTTCTTTCTGGTTTCTGCATACAGTGTCCTCTGGTCAGAGTCCACCTTTGGTGACTGATCAAAAGTGGTCTTAAAGTTCACGGTACTTTTCAAAAATGGTCTTAAAAACCAGTCTGAACAGTTTCCAAGGTGGTCTTGGTATGGAAATTTTACTGTAATGTATAACCCTGTAAACATCAGTTTTCTCTATGTAATGTGCGGTTTAGAGGGGTGTTCTTAACGTGAATTACAAAATAAATGTTATATCTGTTTCAATTGCAAATAAAAAGTAAAAAAAAAAGTCCACAGAGAAATGCATTTCACTTATGGAAACCACCAATATAACAATAATTCCGAAATCAGTTGGTTAAACCAACTATATCCGAATCACTAATGATAGTCGAACAATGTTTTTGCTTCGTCCCATCTCTCATCACTGGAACCATTTCCAAGAAAACCCATTAAATCTACAAACAATAATGTGTTGATAATCAGTTTGGCAGAAAGCACCAAATTATGGTCACCTTGAATTAGTCTGGAAAATAGAGGATCTTTACATGAGTGTTCATGTATTATTGAATTTACTAAACGAGTTGGGGAAAAGGGATAAAATGCGAGGCTTTGCCGAGCATTTTATCCCTTTTCCAAAGCCTCGCATTTTATCCCTTTTCCCCAACTCGTTTAGTAAATTCAATAATACATGAACACGAATGCAAGATTCTATTTATCATATGACATTTAAAACGCATTTCAGTCACGACTGATTTATAAAAATGTCAATATTCCGCCATTAGTAAACGCGACTTCATTAAGGACGTCATACATGTAACGTTACGGGGCGTATATAACTAATTTGCATATTTAATCCACTAGTGAATTATCGAATTTATTACATGACGTTATTACACTTTCAGACGCGACGTCATATGATAAATGAAGCAATATCAACAGGACGATAGTAAAATCAAATAGCAAATAGATAATAGCTAATTAAGAAATGCTACAAATGTAAAAATGATAAAAATAAATCTTTAGTGATAAATCTGAAATATTCTGAAAATCATTAAAAATTCATAACTTAACATGACAAGCCAAAGCAATAACTTGAATAAATACTATTATAAGCCACATTCAATATTATATAGGGAAACATGGCGTGTATACATTTGTTTGTATTTTGCTCAAAAACACAGACTGTGGGTACTCGTTCTAATGAACACCCACAATCCATAATGCAATATCACAAACTGCCGTCAGTAAAAGGACATTTTAGAGGCATGGAAGCAAACCATTATCTCATATGGTCGGGTCACCATCTCACATGGGTGTGGTCATTATCTCACATGGGTGTGGTCATTATCTCACATGGGTGTGGTCATTATCTCACATGGGTGTGGTCATTATCTCACATGGGTGTGGTCATTATCTCACATGGGTGTAGTACCCTATTGTGAAACGAAGAGAGGCTTATTATAGCTTTGAATACTTTTTGTCTACAATGAAAGGGAGGTTAGAAGAAATAGTAGCAATAAGGAATGTTTCAAGAGTCGCTCTTCCTGAGAAAAATTCGGACATGCGGACACATTCTTTCGAAACGTTTTCTCTCCCTTACCGATAAGGTCTACTCTTGAAGGAAAGAATTTGCTCCTGAGGAGCAAATTCTTTCCTTGAAGAGTAGACCCCTTCTTTCAATGGGCTCTGTGTAAAATATAACAAACATGAACCATTAACAAAAGAAAGAAAGAAAAAGAAGAAATAAAGAAAGAAACATAAAGAAAGAAAACGGAAAATAAATAAAAAAAAAAAAGAAAAAAAAAAGAAAGAAGATCTTTAAATGGGCTCGGTGTAAAATATAACAAACAAGAAACAGCAAAAGAAAGAAAGAAAGAAAGAAAGAAAGAAAGAAAGAAAGAGAGAAAACCCAAATCAAATCACCCGTTCCGTGTATTCCCTACGTATAACCACTGTATTCGCGTTGATCAGCCACATGTAATTATACTTTATTGCTTTTTGTAATTACTTTGTTACACGTGTCATATAACTACATCTTAAGTACATATTATTGCATGTAATTATTGCTTGCATGTAAATACATGTATAACAAACCCCTTTAATCGCATTTTTATGAACATCTTTTCATCTCAATAAAGAAACAAATGACTGAGCTAGAGTTATATTTTCATTGGAATGGTGAGTGAGTGAGTGAGTGAGTGAGTGAGTGACTTTTAGTTTTACGTCCCACCAACAGCTAAGGTCATACGGAGACGGGACCTCGGTTGAAAGACTCATCCGAAAGTCTGGAGAAGCCCGGGATCGATCCTGCGATCCCTGGTTTACAAGGCGAGTAGCGTAACCACTGCACCACGGAGGCTTCTATTGGAATGCTGAAGAGTCCTAGCAGGCTAACCCTTTTTGTACCAAATTGAATCTTCCACCTAACATATATCACAAGTCCATTTCAAAATTAAGGGGTGTCAGGTTGTGTTTTCTTAAAATTTTATTTGGAAAATGGCTCAATTTTTGCAAACAGAGCCGCCGCGTTCTGATCTGAGTCTGTACTGTTTGCCAATTACCCCTTTTTGGTGTTTCCGGTACAAAATGGGTTAACTCTCATTCAGGATTGAAAACCACGTTTACAACGTTGATTGAACTTTGATTCAACATTCTTGCATAAATACATGTGAAGCCATTGTCAAATGGACCGAAAGCCGTGCTGTGCCGCCAACCTTAACGACTGCGTTTATGTCAGGTCGTATTCAACCTGTGCATTTATCAAATTCGCGAGAGTATTCGCTTTTGAGCAAGAACACCAGGGTTAGAACAGAAATTCTATCCCAAGCTAAAACTATGTATTTCCTTGTCTGGTGTGGAAGAATTCTTCATCTTGATTCACGTTCCTCTTGAATAAAGTTCGCTACTGATGTAGTCATCACGGAAACAAAACGCCATCCTAATTCTGATTTTGGCCATATAAATAATACGGGCTTAAAACAACAACAGGCCACAAAGCATTGGATGCTAGAGTAACAAGTGCATGAGACGCCACGTTTTCCTATAGAATTCCAGGTCCGGCTTTTCTCAAAGAACCATTGCTTTTCCCAATCTCTGATTACTGATCGGATCGATGCCCCCGCCCATCAATAGATTGGGCTGCACGATGCTTCCAAGCAGAGCTGAAGCCGGCCGCACATGAGTACTTGAAAACCACTTAGGTCTTAGCCTGGCCAGGCAAAATGGTGCGAGTCGGACCGCCCCTGCATGAAAACCCTATTTGTTTGTTTGAACGGTAGGGCTTGCGATGTCATTTCATCTCACAGTTGGGTTAAGTCCCACAAAACTGGAAGCAACGCCCCCAAAATGATTAGTACAGTAAAATTCCGCTATTAAGACCACCTAAAATTAAGAGTAAATTTCCTTTTAGAAGCTTATCTAGTAGGTTGCCGTTATTCTTTCTTTGTCTTTTTTTGCATACACGGTTCTCTGGTCAGAGACTACCTTTGGGACTGTTCAAAAGTGGTCTTAAAGACCACTTTTGAACAGTCCCAAAGGTGGTCTTAATATAGGAATTTTACTGTATTTTATTCTGTTTGGTGTTCACAAAATCTTTCATTTGTTTTATACTCAGGCTGAAGATATATTGCCGTAGGTAGATAAGAAATAAACTACATCGTGAAGCCTGGCTAATTAAGAGTTATGACCCTTAAAACTTTACATAAGATTTACCTTTGATATAAACACATATATACATGTATATACGTGTGAAACATGGTCTCACTACATTTGTTTTTTTTACTTTGAACTTCTAGAAAATGACGGCCGGTTTGTTTAGGCGAATGGTTACATTCGAAATATTTTAAGGAAACTTTTACAAGGGAGTAAGCTGTTTGTTTCCCTGTATAACAACGGGTTTATTTCTAGCGAAAATAATTTCCAAGAGAAGACTGTATTTAATTTTCTAAACGTATACAACATAATTTTATATGAAGACCACCTTTGGGACTGTTCAAAAGTGGTCTTGAACAGTTCTAGAGTGGTCTCGAACTAAAGGTGGACTCTTACAGTAAAAGGACATTGGGCGTAGAAAACACAAAGAAAAACTAAAAAAAAGAACATTTCAATATGTTTTAATTTAATAACTTGCTTTAATTTTAGCTGGCCTTAAATGCGAAATTTCACTTTATACATAAATATTCAAGCACCCCCCCCCCCCCAACACACACACATAGGGGCTTGGAGAAAAAGTTTTGGCTGCATGGTACTTCCACGCAGAAATGAACTGACCGCAGCACATCTTAGGTAAATAATAAGCCTGCCTAGGCAAATCGGCGCGAGTAGGACCATCCATGCATATAAACCCTATTGGTTTAATTGGGCAGCCATTTTATCTAATTGTCGGGTTAAAGTCCCACAAAATTGGAAGTAACGTGTCCAAAACGACCTAAATAGTGTTTATGGGGATGTAAAACCGCAGTTCAAACAAACAAACAAACAGAATTGTTCAAACACGTAGTTGTAAGAGCCCTGTCGCGATAAAACCTGGCTTATGGGTTTTCAACTAGGTTTAACACAAAACGGCTTGTGAGCTACTCAGGCTAGCCAGATCTCTGTTTGTTTGTATTGGAGTTTAACGACCCAGTCAATGCTATTTAGGTCATTTTTGAGGCAATCAGTTTACCTATCCGCACTTTTCCTGGGTAGGCTTATACGTAAGCGGTTAACCAGTGCATGCAGTGCACATTCTTTCGCCCGAAACTGACAACTCCCCTTCCTGAGTCAGCGGAAGGGAGAGAATGATCGAAGAAAAGATTTCATGATCAATCTCCACGAAAGAATGTTGCCGACCATCGCAGGTATCGAATCCGGCCAGAGTCTTGAAATTAACCCATTTTGTACTGGAAACCCCAAAACGGGTAATTGGCAAACAGCGCAGATCCAGATCAGGGCCTACACTGTTTGCACACAAAAAATCAGCCATTTTCCAAATTAATTTTGAAGAAAACACAACATAACACCCCTATTTTTTTTAAAAAGACTCCTACAAGGAGGAAGATTCCATTTGGTACAAAGTAGGTTAACCCTTGTCCTGCTGAGCCCGGATATGCCTTATCTTTCAAACAATGTAGATCCAGATCAGATGGCTTCTGAAGAAGCCATCTGATCAGGATCTTCATTGTTTACCGTCCACTTTATGAATTTGTTGCAATAATTTTCATCAGGTTATCTGATTGGTTGATAATCAATAATGGGTGTGGCATATTTTAATATTCAGCAGGACAAGGGTTAATTTAGAAACTATAGGCATTTTACTATCCAAGCCGCTGATCAGATTGCGCCCTTATGATGCGGCTAATCCCTCATCATTCTGAATACACTCCACCACGATTTAGGGGATAACTGTATTCAAAATTGTCATTTGGGGAGGTAAATCGGTGGTTTTACGGTCGGAAATTTCGTTTTTCGGCGACGCGTCAGCGGAGCCGTAAAACGGAATTTGCGACCGTTAAACTACCGATTTACCTCCCCAAATGACAATTTTCAATACAGTTATCACCATTCTAATGCACTTATTCGGTTGTTTTGTTAAAATTGTACTATTTTGCACAAAGCGGCAGGCGTTGTGAGCTGCGTAAAACCAAATGTCAGCCAGTGAAAAACGATGTTACTTGGTGACGTCGGATTTCCGACAGTATATCGTGGAATATACTGTCGCAAATTTTTGACGTTATCCAATCCGACGTCGCGTTACATACGTAAGTGCATTAGAATTTCAATTTTACCTTGGATTCAGAAGCTGGACGGAAAGCATTATAAAGGCCCTGATTGGTTGGCTTCCGAGAAGCCAGCTGATCTGGATTTATACGTTTTAGAGATAAGCTCCATTTCAGTATGGAGAGGGGGTGGTCGTTTATTGCTCTCAGTAGGCACTATTGGTACATTTAAGGAGGAATACCAAACCGGTGGATCGGTTGTCTCTGAATGTAGGTAGAAGCCTCAGTAGTGTAGTGGTTACGCTACTCGCCTTGTAAACCAGGGGTCGGAGGATCGATCCCGGGCTTCTCCAGACTTTCAGACGAATTTTTAAACGGAGGTCCCGTCTCCGTATGACCTTAGCTGTTGGTGGGACGTAAAACTCATACACTCACTCACTCTGAATGTAGGCTGGAAAATAGTATCTAACCAAGACATGTACCCTTAAATTCGTGGGCCCAGTTGCTTTAAGCCTCGTTAGCTTAACGAGCTCGTTAGTGGTCAAATTGTTAACTATCCTAGCAAGTTAAATACATAATTTTTTGTAATTTTTGCTGAAAAAAATGTGAGCATATGCAAAAGCTGCTCACATTTTTTTCAGCAAACTATTAGTATATTTGCCATATTAAATGATCAAAGTTTTAACGATCTGATAACTAACGACGTCGATAGCTTTGAACAACTGGCTCCAGTAGTTTAAGCAGACAGTGTAAACACTGATCAGACAACGCATTCTGTTCCCAGTCTTGTCCCATTCCGGGACCTTAGGCATATAAGGATTAACCAATCAATAACGAAAACACTTTCCAGTAATTGCGGGACCTTTCATTTTCATTGCGCTTTGTTTGTTTTCAATTGGCGCGCGATTCAATTTGATTGGTCAGCGGTAGTCACCTGTACGTCACGTGGACGTGAGCGGTATAAGCACTATTGTATATATACGGGTCGACCCAAAAGATGTTTCAAAGAGTTGCTTCTTGTTAAAGTTATTCCTTGCCTCAAAGGAATTTCATGAAGTTGCGAAAGTTGCGAGAAGCAAACAAAACAAAATAAATAAATAAATAAATAAATAAATAAATAAATAAATAAATAAATAACAAGAGGTCCAAGATCACCCTGAATCGCTCACCTGATTTCTGGGACGTCAAATAGCCTATGAAAGATATGTGTTTATCATATGACGTCGCGTCTGAGAGTGTAATAAGGCCATGTATTATATTCGATAATCCACTAGTGGATTAAATAAGCAAATTAGCTAGATACGTCCCGTAACGTTACATGTACGACGGCATTAACGACGTCGCGTTTACTAATGGCGGAATATTGACATTTTTGTAAACAATCGTGAATAAACTGCGTTTTAAATGTCATATGATAAATAGAATCTTGCATTCGTGCTCATGTATTATTGAATTTATTGTTTGTTTGTTTGATTTGAGGTTTAACGTCCCCGTCAACACTGTAAAGGTCATTTTGGAGACGATGCTTCCAATTTTGTGGGACTTTTACCCGACATTGAGATGAAATGACATCTCAATCCCTGTCGCCCAATGAAACCAATAGGGTTTATTAGCATGGACGGTCCGCCTCGCACCGCGGTTCCTGGACAGGCTTAGATCCTCTAAGCGGTTTACCAGTACTAGTGTGCGGGCAAGATTCAGCTCTGCGTGGAAGCATCGTGCAGCCCATATATTTCTTCAAGCCCCTATGGGCGGGGGCGCATTATTGAATTTATTAAACTCGTTGAGGAAAAGGGATAAAATGCTCGGCAAAGCCTCGCATTTTATCCCTTTTCCTCGACTCGTTTAATAAATTCAATAATACATGAGCACACATGTAAGATCCTCTATATAAATGACAGCCATCCTATTCCGAGAAGCATAATAGTAACACTCAGTTAGTTGGTCAGCCGGGCAGCATTCTTGCAAAGTTTGAATGAAACTGGCTTAAGAATTTAGGAGAGGTTGTTATTTAAAGAAGTTTCAGTTTTTAAGTTTGCGAGCCATTTTCTACATTGGAGCAAAATCATTTAGGTAAACAAGAAGGTCACGTGGAAGGTCACGTGGTTAACCTTCCTGTGTCTAACTGAACCAAAAGTATAGGAATTTTTATTTAAAAAAAATCTATTTTGATCTCCTATTCATCCGAGGAAAACGGTTCAGCTATTTCTATAGAGGGTCACCTAAACAACATTCCTATGAAATTTATTTATACGTTTTTTTTTGGTTTTTGTTTTTGTTTTTCTTGTTGTTGTGAGGGTCACATAAGCAACATTCTGGTAAGCTTAAAACGAAATTGCACCCAAGATATATGAGCGATTAGCATATAAAGGTTTTTCTAGATGTCAGACATTTTATTAATTAGAGAAGAACAGTTTTAGCTTTTTGTGTAGAGGATCACCTAAACAATAAGCCTATGGAGTTTGAATGAAAATAAACCAAAGGTACAGTAGAAATAAGCTTTTAAACGGATTTTATTCTGTTCTTACCTCTGGCAGTCATCTTGTTTAGTGGAGCGGAAGCATTTTAGCCATTTCGGTAGAGGGTCCCCTAAGCAACATTCTTGTGAAGTTTAAATGAGATTGGAACAAAGGAGGCGTTGTCATTTAAAGGTATTTTTCTCTGGCGACCATCTTGGTCATTAGAATGGAACCGTTTAGCTAGGTTGGTACACAGTGAAAAATGAACAAAATAAGGACAAATACGCAATGCGAATTTACACCAATACATACTGATACACTGACAATACAGTACGTATTTACGTCCGTCTTGTGCGCAAATACGGAAATAATAAGCAACTGGTGTGACAAAGTTTACGCAACAAAACGTGTGCGTATTGGAGAACGTATTTTTGAAAAATACAGAAGAAATAAGCAGCGGGTGCAACAAATGTTACGCAACAAAATGCGTATGTATTGAAGGACGTATTTTTAAAAAAAACAGAAAAAATACGCAGCTTGTGCGGCAAACCTTGCGCAAAAAAACGCATGCATATTGGTTTATATACATTTGAAAAATACGGAAAAATACGCTGGTGGTTTGACAAAGAATTCGGTTCGTGTTGACATGTGTATTCATGACAGAATAGAAAAGAAAAACAAGCCTGTCAATTTCACGTTGTGCAGCTATTCGCATACGTATTGTTTATATGGATCACAGAAAGTAACTAAACATGCATATTGTCCTAGCCTAGGCTGGGAATTTTGTGCTTTTAGGCCAAGATTTTGCAGAATTGTACATATTTTGTATATTATTTTGAATACGAAATGCAATGCATGTCCGACAAGAATTTCACAGCAATATGATAATAGTCTACATGTAGACATTACGAAAAACTGCCTGTACAAATACATTGTAAATATTTTGCCGAAAAAGGAAACATTTTAAGATGAAAAATTGTGATAGTTTTCTTATCTCTACTAAAAATATAGATTGTCGGTACTCGTTAGAACCGCCTCATTGAAGCGGTTCTAACGAGTTCCCACAATCTATTTTTAGTAGAAATAAGAAAAATAAGGTTTACCCCTGTTAACCTCAGTTTTACTATATAAAAGTAGGGTTCAATGGGGTCACAATTATATAGGTGTGTTTTCGTGATGCAAAGAACACCAAAAGATTCTTGGTTCATTCTGATTCAACATTACATCACAAAAACACGCCTATATGATTCTGACCCCCATGAACCCCACTTTTATAAAGAAAAACTGTGGTTTACAGGGGGTAAACCTTATTTTTCTTATTTCTGCTCTGAATTATAGATTGTCGGTAATCGTTAGAACCGCCTCATTGCGATGGTTCTAACGTGTAGAACCGCCTCATTGCAGCGGTTCTAACGTGTACTCACAATCTATATTTTGAGCAGAAATAAGAAAAATAATCACAATTTTTCATTTAAAATTTTCGTTTTTAGATGGTAAAATTCACAATGTATTTGTACAGGCATGTTTCCGTAATGAATTCCAGAGTCGGCTAGGCTACAGTGTAGGCCTACTAATGAAGCTGAAGCTATTAATCAGTAGGAAGCAACCTCTAGCCCTTTCTTTGTATGCGCAGCTTAGTCACGCCCCGTCAAGGAAGTTAACTCTGTTGTTGTCGACATTCTATGGTTAGGTTAGCTTGTCTAAGGTTACGGTGGTTAGCAATCGCCAAACAACGATCGAACTATTGGCTGGAAGACCTGTCAATCAATTCTGGCATGGGTTGCATCGAGGTTAACTGCATTTATTACATATTAAAATCCATTCCTGAAGTGACAATGAAATTGTGCAGATTTGGTGTGTAAAATGCTTTAACAATGGTTACAAAAGATAGGTCTGGAGAAAATGTTGAAGTGACAATAGAGTCTGGAGACACATATGCAGGGTGTGACCTTCATTCTTTTCCCAAAACCAAGTGTAGACTATGAAAATTGTAGGTTTAAAAGATTAAATAATGGAATAGTCTGTACTGTTTCGACTGATAGATTAAAATGACAATTTGATATAGTATCCACATTTTTCATCACTTTACAACCAATCTTTGATCAACGTCGAACTAACATCGATTCGATGTTTAGTTTGTTTGATATGAAGTCGTCCCTGTCAACACTGTAAAGGTCATTTTGGAGACGTTGCTTCCAATTTTGTGGGACTTTTATTCGACAATAAGATGAAATGGCATCTCAAGCCCTGCCACCCAATAAAACCAAAAGTGTTTATAAGCATGGGCGGGCTGACTCTCACCGCGTTGCCAAGGCAGGCTTAGATCCTCTAAGCGGTTTACCAGTACTCGTGTGCGGGCTGGTTTCAGGTCTGCTTGGAAGCATCACATCACGTGAATAAGTCCGTGAAATGAATATCCATCTAATCCCCACTATATATAGAGAAATGTGGGGTTTACGGGGTATAAATTATTTTTCTTATTTCTGCTCCAAGACATAGGTTGTGGGTACTCGTTAGAACAACCTCATTGACCGCCTCAACGAAGTTGTTCTAACGAGCACCCACAACCTATGTTTGCAGCATAACTACCATGATACGCGCCGGAATTCGGAAGAAACGCCTGTAAAATGACCTAAATAATGTTTGCAGGGGTGTTTAATCTCAAACCAAACAGCCGAAATAAGAAATATAGGACCCCATTCTTCCAGGGTGAATATCAGACAGACACATAAATTACTCTCTGAACTGTCTGCACACCTCCCATGAGACTCATTGCTGGCCATAATTTACCTGCCGATGCCTGAGTTGTAAAATTAACTCCAGCACTCGTGTTATCTTCTAGGTTTTCAGAAAGTCGAAGGGGAGCTTGAATACAATTTGCCCACTCTGTATAGCTACCGTTTTCTTATTGATAACTTGAAGTGCAATATCATTCCATGATAATTATATGACTATGTGTTACACACACACACGCACGCACGCACGCACGCACATGCACGCAGATGGTGTGAGAGAGTCTTGAAGTTAAAAAAATAAAAACAAGAGGCAATATTCAATCTAATCAGCAAAAAACAAGGGTGCTGATCAGACTGCAGTGATGTTCAGTTTGATCTTCAACTTTTTTGGTGTTGAAACCACAAAAGCCTTTTTATATTTATGTTATTATTCTATCACCTGTGTAACACAGTGCATTCTAGTACTGGTGAAAATCTCTCTCTCTCTCTCTCTCTCTCTCTCTCTCTCTCTCTCTCTCTCTCTCTCTCTCTCTCTCTCTCTCTCTCTCTCTCTCTCTCTCTCTCTCTCTGATTATGTCCCTTTCATGAGAAATGTCCCTTGTGAAATTTTTTGATGAAATCTCGTCGGCAATATAACTCAAAAAGTATCAAAGCTAAGCCTTGAAAGTTTATGAATGGATCTCACTTTAGCCATGTGAAGTTATTACCTTTTCAACTCGGAGCAAGCAGTGTTGGGGGCATAGTGTTTCTTCACGTGATGTTGACATTGTAGGTACCGATCAGAGTCTTGCAACACATCGTCTCATGATAGTTAACATTTCTGCCAAGTAATTTCAAAATTCATTCAGGAATAACAAAGTTGTTAACTACCCCTTTTTAACCTTTGACCTCTACGTATGACCTTGATCCTCGAGGCACTGACTGAGTCTTGTGCGCGAAACATCGTCTCATGATGGGTGACATTTCTGCCAAGTGATCCGGAAATAAATCAAAGCACTGAGAGTACTGGTGGGTCGATCGTCTCTGAGTGTAGGTTGGGAAAATAGTCCTGAGCTGAGAATCGAACTGTTCGTTTAACTTAAGCTAGCACAGTAGATCTGATCAGACATCGCGTTATGTGGCGTCTGATTATGTAGGTTCTGTTTGCCAATGCCCAAGTGCACGAGCACAGTCCACCCGCTCCCGCCTATCGGGGATTGAATAAATAGATGGGCAGCATGATGCTTCCACGCAGAGCTGACAGTCCCGTAACATTGGAAGTAACGTCTCCAAATGACCTATATACAGTGTTGACGGGGACTTTAATCCTTAAATCAAACAAACGAGCTCAGTCCAGAATTTTCTTCTTACGATGCGCTCTGACGTCTTAAGGTAGTGCTTGGGTTTTGTTCAACAGAGCGGGGAGGGTGCAAACACAGCCCCACCCATCTTTTGGAAATTATCTCAGATTCATGCAGTTTTTTACCCTCTGCAAAATACCTGAAAATCGCATCCTCAACCTGCCCCTTTTCAGGGTCTGCGTACGGCCCTGAATCATGTTCAAAACTGTTGTTGCATACATACAAGGCGAACAGTGCCGACCCTGATCAGAAGCAATGTACTTTATAGCCGACCTTGGTCTACGCTGTATGTCTAAAAACGGTACCACCTATAAAGTCTGCGCTACTCATTTTTGCTCTTAAACATTTCCGTGGCCTAGTGGTTAAGAGGGCTGACTCTTGATCATTAGGTCTCTCACCGCTTTGGTTCGAGCCTCGCTCGTGCCATATGTGAGACGCCAAGGTCTGCAAGGCCAGGTGGTTTTTCTCCGGGTACTCCGGTTTTCGCCCGCCTCTGATTAACAATTGGCTCGATATGAGTGAAATAATATTGAAAGGGCCGTAACCCCCCCCCCCCCCCCCAAAAAAAAAAACATTTCAGGGCTCTGAAATTAAGTTCTTTTTACTCGACTTGGCATGCATTTATGTTAGTTTTATAAAAGGAAATTTCCGAAAGACGTCACGTGACAGTAGGGCCTGGATTAAGTTATTGTTTTTCTTTCATTACGAGAGCAACCTGGCAATTTATACTATTTCGTTTAACCCTCAAATTATAAAATGCCACTGTTTAAGCAAACAGTGTGCAACCGGCTGAGCAGACGCCACATTCCGCGGCGTCTGATCTGGGTATTACCCAGCACACGAATTCTGTCAAGACTATAGATAGCTCTTGTTATAGCCTAGCCACTAGGCGTTAAAATGAATACTATGGAATTAAAATCATCTTTTGCATTAAAATGAACAGTGTATAAAAGTTTAGCTAGTCTAGTCTCTCTGGCTCAATTTTAACCTAAGATTTGAGACTCTACCAAATAGACTTGCCATTACTAAGAAGGTGATAAATTTTTAAACGAATACCCCCAAAAAATGATCAGACTTTTATTATCAGACTAGTAGCTAGTCTACTCTTGTTACATCGATAAAAAAGTAGCGTAACGTTTAAAGTTCTATTTATAAACAATAATATTGGTTTTCCCAAATCAATGATGGTCACGTGGACAACTGCATGAATACCGTTTGCCATTTAGTAAATTTGGGTCGATCGTAAACCGATCGATCCTAAAAGCTATTGACTGAACACGAAAAATGACCCTTTTTGACATTTGACCACTGTGACCTTGACCATGGAGGTACCGACCTGGGTCTTGCTTGTGACAAATTGTCTCATGATGGTCAATATTGCTGCCAAGTTATTTCCAAATCCATCCAGGAATAACAAAGGTATTGACAGGACACAAGAAATACACTTTTCTTTACCTTTCACCTCCATGACCTTGACCTCGGGGGTACCGACCTGGGTCTTGCATATGACACATTGTCTCATGATGGTTAACATTTCAGCCAAGGAATTTCCAAATCCATCAAGGAATAACAAAGATATTGACGGACGGACGGACGGACAGCGCAATGTCATAATACATGTACTTCCTTTTTTCCAATTGTCGATTGATTTGATTGATTGATTCGAGGTATAACGTCCTCGTCGACACTGTAAATGTCATTTTGGAGACGTTGCTTCCAATTTTGTTGGACTTTTACCCGTCATTGAGATGAAATGAAATCTCAAGCCCTGTCGCCCATTGAAACCAATAGGGATTTTAAGCATGGACGGACCGACTCGAACCGCTTTGCCTGGGCAGGCTTAGATCCTCTAAGCGGTTTACCAGTACTCGTGTGCGGGTCGGATTCAGCTCTGCGTGGAAGCATCATGCTGTCCATCTATTTCTTCAAGCCCCGATGGGCGGGGCCAAATTGTCGATTGTATTGGAGTTTAACGCCCAATCAACACTGTTTTAGGTAATTTCGGAGCCAGTCAGTTTACCTATCCGCCTTTTTCCTGGACAAGCTTATACGAACGTGGTTAACCAGTACGGTGCATATTCTTTCGAAAGAAACTGACAACTGCACTTCTTGAATCAGCGGAAAGGAGAGAATGGCCGTAGAAAAGATTCCATGATCAATCCCTTCGAAAGAATGTTGCCGACCGTGGCAGGTATCGAACCCGCGTCCTCCTGATCACCAGTCGGACGCGCATCCGACTGAGCTACCGAGGTCGGCTTTTTTTTTTTTCAAAACTGGCCTATAAAAATCAAAGCACTGAGAAATCTGGTTGGTCGATTGTCCCTGATTGTAGGTCGGAGAAATAGTCCTTGGCTGTAATTTAAATTGTTTCATTTAACCCTTAAATTCTCGTTTTTACGCTTGATTTGTTTGTTTGATTTGAGGTTTAACGTCCCCGTCAACACAGTATAGGTCATTTTGGAGACGTTGCTTCCAATTTTGTTGGACTTTTACCCGACACTGAGATGAAATGATATCTCAAGCCCTGTCGCCCAATGAAACCAATAGGGTTTATAAGCATGGACGGTCCGCCTCACACCGCGGTTCCTGGACAGGCTTAGATCCTCTAAGCGGTTTACCAGTACTAGTGTGTGGTCGGTTTCAGCTCTGCGTGGAAGCATCATGCAGCCCATCTATTTTTTCAAGCCCCGATGGGCGGGGGCGGATCGTTAAGCAATTAGTCTCGATCCTGATCAGATGCCGCTTTCTGTTGCGTCTGTTCTGGGTATACACTGTACGCCAAGTAAAACCTATGATTCTTAGATAACCCTCTTACGTAACACTCTGACCTCAAGGCGGCTACTGTAATACCCGGTATAGTGACCACCTCTATTTAACAAGCAAACCTGTCTTAAGCAAGCATACCATCGGTTCCCAAAATAGTAAAATGCATTAAAATTCACCTGTTAGCACCTGTCCTAAGCAAGCACAGAATACATTCTGATCATCCCTTTTGTGATCTCTCTCTCTCTCTCTCTCTCTCTCTCTCTCTCTCTCTCTCTCTCTCTCTCTCTCTCTCTCTCTCTCTCTCTGTCTCGTGACAATAGGATGACAAATCCAGGCGACAATATACATTCTTTCATATTTCCAAAACGGTTACTTTACTGATTAAATATTGAGGCACTTTCCTTTACTCGTACAAATGTTTTGGGTTCTCGTACGATTCGCCTCATTGAGTGCTCACCATTGTAATACGGTTGATAGAAATAGAAAATAGAAAATGGCACCACTTTTCACTCAGTACAATATAATTTATACGAAACTGTTAACGTTCTCTCTCTCTCTCTCTCTCTCTCTCTCTCTCTCCCTCTCTCTCTCTCTCTGTCTCTGTCTCTCTCTCTAACGTTTTCTTTCTAACGTTCTCTCGCTCTCTCTCTCTCTCTCTCTCTCTCTCTCTCTCTCTCTCTCTATAACGTTCTCTCTCTCTCTCCCTCTCTAACGTTCTCTCTCTCTCCTCCCTATCTCTCTCTCTCTCTCTCTCTCTCTCTCTCTCTCTCTCTCTCTCTCTCTCTCTTCGAGAAATACTGTAAGACCAGGGAGGAAACCATTCACACTAAAGCTGGAATCAGTCTGGATGATCATAATCTACTCCTTCGCATAAAGTATAGCTATTTAAGGGTTCGACGAAAGGCGTTCAAGCTTAGGATCCCTTTACAGCACAGAGGCTTCCGAGTCCAGGAGAACTACAAATGATTGACAGAATCTCATAGTTTAATGAGCTATAAAGACATTAACATGTTAACATTAACATGTTTATCTTTGATTTTGGCAGAGCTGCAAATGTGATATTGCGAGAAATCAGTTGTGTGTTACTCTATCTGCCATAGAGGGTTTAATAATTGAGAGCCCCCGCCCATCGGAGCTTGAAGAAATAGATTTGGCTGTATGATGCTTCCACACAGAGCTGAAACCAAACGCACATACTGATAAACCATTAAGGTCTAAGCCTGCCGAGGCAAAGTGGTGCGAGCCGGCCCGTCCATGCACATATAATTTATTGGTGTGATTGGACGGCAAGGATTGAGATGTCATTTCATCTCAATATCGGGTGAAGTCCCCCAAAAAATGGAAGCAACGTCTCCGAAATGACCTAAATAATGTTGACTGGGACGCTAAACCTCAAATCAAATAAAAAAAAAGCAAACAAAGACTGAACGTTTGTTAGATTAATTTTCATAATTGCACATTGAACTGATCATTACGGTAACACATCTGCGCGGCATTTTCCACATTTCCAAAATGGCCACTTTTGATGAAAACCCATGGTATTTTTCTGCAAATAGATAATAACGAGTACCCACACCCAATTACAGAAATACGAGAAAATAATAATGTTTCTCCTCGCAAACCCCAGCAGGTGCCGGTCCCGGTAGCTCAGTCGGATGCGCGTCGGCAGCATTCTTTCATGGAGATTGATCATGAAATCTTTTCTACGGTCATTCTCTCCCTTCCGCTGATTCAAGAAGGGCAGTTGTCAGTTTCTGGTGAAAGAATGTGCAGAGTAATGTGTAACTTAAAATCTGGACTGGACTTGTGTACTGAGACATTGTTCAAGCCTAGGAAACTGATTAGAGGTTCTAAGCCTGCCCAGGAAAAGTGGCGCGAGTTGGCTTGTCCATGCATATAAACCCTTTTGGTTTAATTTGGGCTTGAGATGATGTCATTTCATCTCAATGTCGGGCAAAACCCATACAAAATTGAAAGCAAAGTCTCTAAAATGGCCTATGAAGGGTTAACAGAGAATTTAAATCTCAATTCAAACGAACAAATTGTTCAAGCCTACTCTCAGAATAAATTGCAGTTATACAGTCCGGCTCACAAGGTACTGAAAGTGTGCAAATGTTCCACAGTGACCTTTCCAGTGTTATCTTGGTTTCAGTCATTACTAACATAAGCCAGATTCTCAAAACCCTGAATCAATAAACTTTCATTTGGACTGAGAGAGCTGTTTATACTTGCTTTGTGTTGAATTTACAGAGTACATTTATTTAACTCTCATACATGTAGTTCTAATTTGCTTGTTGATACTTTTAAGTTGCTGATTTTTTTTTTATTTTTTTTTTTGGGGGGGGGGGGGGGGGGGGGGTGTGGAGGGGGTGTTGTAAGAAGGAGTTGTTTGGTTTTAGCATTCTTGAAAAATACCTAACATCATGAAAACACGCCTATATAATGTTGACCCCCTTGAACCCCACTTTTATACAGTAAAACAGGGGGTTGCAGGGGTAGGCCTTATTTTTCTTATTTCTGCTCAAAATATAGATTGTGGGTACCCGTTAGAACCGCCTCATATACTCGTTAGAACCATCTCAATGAGGAGGTTCTAACGAGTACCCACAACCTATATTTTGAGCAGAAATAAGAAAACTATTACACTATGTTCATTTTTCGGCAGTAAAGTTTACAATGCATTTGTATCTAGGCGTGTTTTGGTAAAGAAATGCACCCAATAAAAGACTCTGCATGGCTTGTAAGCATCAGTAGCCAAGGACCCTTTTATCATGTCAGTCACTGGTATGCTCCTGATAATGTGAGGTATTTACATTTAATTAACCTTTTTGTATCAAATGGACAGATGGACTCTTCCTTTCTTATAAAGCAGGAGTTCATTTCAAAATTTAGGGATGTCAGGTTGCGTTTTCTTCAAAATTTATTTGGAAAATGGCTGAACTTTTTGCAAACAGTGTAGGCCCTGATCAGACACCGCATTCTGTGGCATCTGATCTGGGCCTGCACTGTTTGCCAAATACCCGTTTTGGGGTTTCTGGTAACAAATGGGTTACTAAACTAGAATTGTGCAGTCGATGGCAGACCACAGCATATCCCCACTCCACTACATAATCTACTCATCATGCCGTTCGCTTTGATATGTTACGCTTTGATTTTTGACCCCCGCGGGCCCCACCCCCTGGACCCACCCCTAGGGGTGTGATCAAAATTCCGAAAGTGTCATGCACTCCCCAGTCCAAAGATCTATCAGTTCCCAAAGTTTCAAGTTTCTGTCTATAACCGTCTAGGAGGAGTTATCCGGTAAGACGGACGAACGGATGGATGTACGTATGGACGGGCGGACAGACGGACGACGAGGACCATTACAATATCCCCACTTATTCTTCGTAAAGCCAGTATGTGCTTGCCTTTCTATTGAGAGTTTTATATAATTTGAGTGGTCATATGGTTTTGCAGGTTTTGCAGTATTACATGATGCAATAGTCTGTTGCATGCAATAGTCTCCGGCCCCACCAATCGGGGCTTGAAGAAATAGATTGGCTGCATGATGCTTCCACGCAGACCTGAAACTGATTGCACATGTGTACTGCTAAACTGCTAGAGAATCTAAGCCTGCACAGGCAAAGCGATGTGAGTCGGACCGTCCATGCTTATAATGTTTAACCTTTTTGGTTTCATTGGGCGGCAGAGCTTGAGATGTCATTTCATCTCTATTTTAGTTAAAAATCCCACAAAATTGTAAGCAAGGTCCCCAAAATGACCTGTACAGTGTTGACAGGGATGTTAAGACTCAAATCAAACAAACAAAAACATGAAATAATCTATTGCAAATTTATTGTGCATTATGCATAGCTTCATATATATTGGCAATCAATACTGTTTATATACAATGTTTATGAAGATCAGATAAATTTCAGTAATTTAGTTGCATTTAACACTAACCTGCCAAACTGAATCTTAGTTTTCACTTTAAAGAGCAACAAGGTTTGTTTACCCGGTTTTGGCTAGTGCCCTAAAAGGCAATCAGGCTCAGATTATACGCAGCAAAATGCAATATGTAATCATTGGTTGGATGAAAATAAATAAATAAATAAATAAATAAATTTGCAATCAATGATAAAATGACAAATGGATTTGTATCTGTCCATAGTACAAGTTAGAACAGTCCATTAGGCAGCAATGGATTAAGGAACAATGTTTCTTATTTCATGTTAGAAACAAATGTTGTGGCTATTGTTAAAATCCCCTGCAAGAGGCAATTAGAAAAAGTACAAACAGAAATAAGAAAAAAAATGTAACTTATTTTGTTGGATAAAGGAGCTTATGACTGTGATGAACTCTTGGTAGGATAAATAAACATGTTTGGGAATGTAACAGGTCGACAGTGAGGCTCCGTAGCTCCATCGGTATAGGGTTCGTACGGTATGCCAGAAGCCCTGGGTTTGAGTCCCCCTTGAGCCATGTTCTTTTACCTCCCCTGTGATATTTGGTAACCACAACGTCTGAGGGCATTAAAGAGTATGAAAAATGTCTCGTAGCCGGCTGGATAGGACTTAGAAATTCGGGAACATTCTCATTAGGCAGGGGGAAAATATAACAGGTCGACCGTGTGGCTCGGAGTTTTTGCACAATATACGAGAGGCCCTGGGTTCGAGTACCGGTCGAGCAATGTTCTTTTTCCACCTCTGTAACATTTTGTGGTTCAGAGTGGGTCCAGCAACGCGTCTGGGTGTATGAAATAGTATGAAAAATAAGTCTCGCAGCCGGACTGGATAGGATGAGTTTTGTGATGAAATAACAGGCCGACCCTGTGGCTCAGTAACTCAGTCGGTAGAGGGTTCGCACAATATGCGAGAGGTCCTTGATTTAAGTCCTGGTCGAGCCATGTTCTTTTTTCACCCCTGTGATACATTCAAGAACAGCAAAAGAGGACAGGGCTTGTGACAATTACTTAAATCGTTTAAACTCCACTTCTCATTTGCCTGTTTTAGCCCACCTGGGCCGAAAATTCCGGTGGAGCTTATAGGATGGTAGTCAATCCTTCATCCGTCTGTCGTCCGTCCGTCCATATCTTTGACCAGTTATATCTCGGCAATCTGCAGGCTGATCTCAATCTTTTCTTATTTGTAGCATGACACTGGTGGGGGATTGAATTGTTTGTTTGGTTTGAGGTTTAACGTCCTCGTCAACCATGTATAGGTCCTTTTGGAGACGTTGCTTTCAATTTTGTGGGACTTTAACCCGACATTGAGATGAAATGACATCTAAAGCCCTGCCTCCCAATGAAACCAATAGGGTTTATAAGCATGGACGGTCCGACTCGCACCGCTTTGCCTGGGCAAGCTTAGATCCTCAAAGCGGTTTTCCAGTACTCGTGAGCGGGTCGGTTTCAGATCTGCGTGGAAGCATCATGCAACCTATTTCTTCAAGCCCCGATGGGCGGGGGTCGGGGTATTATGACATATGCTTTTAATCGAAATTGTATAAAAACTTTGGTTGCTATGGCAAACACAATGTCCCACAGATTTAAATGGGAAAATGATTGTCATCACTGTAGCCCCTCCAGTTTTGATCGGATATTTTTTAAATTTACCCATTGGAAATATAGGCTGGGGATGAAGCTCTCATGAATCCGAAAACTGGCGAGGTCGGCATCATGTAGAGTTATGTCCCCTTGATTGCTGAATATGTCTTTTTCGACATTGTCATCATCTCCGAAGCCCCTTCAGTTTTGGTCGAATCTTGCTAAAACTTTCTAATAGGTTTGCTTGGGTTAAGTTCAATAAGACCTGTTGCTGGACAGGATAGCTCACCGGGAGTCGCGCTTTGACTTAAGTCGCGCGAAGGCAAATTTTCAGACCCATAACAGAAACAAAGTCACAAAGAAAGAATCCAGTACTATATCGATATCCGGGATCATGAATGGTTCAAGTCTGTAAAATTAGTATCCCTTTTTATTCCATTTAATCCATATCCATGTAAACAGGCAAATTTTCATGGCAATATTGTAACCATTTCAATCAACACGGGCGACACACAGCAAATTCAAGGATAGTAGAACCATTTGTTCAGGTGAGCTAAAAAAGTATTTCTGTGACCCTGACTTTGATCGGAAGGTCATGGTCATGGAAGCGGATGCTGCTGATAATTTTGAAACAAGTATCTGTCACCTCAGCAATAATGAACTGAATCTATCGTACGGTAAAGAAGAAATGAGGTCCTAAAACTTTAACGCAAAGTCTTTAACATTTAAATTCTAAGTCTGTTACCTTGATCCCAGGGTCATGGCTATAGGTGCTGATGTTGTTGATAAAAATTCAAAGCACTTTCTATCACCAAGCCAAATTCATCCAAAGACAACCAAATAATTATCTAAAATCTTCAGTGCAAAAATTACCATAAAAGTTCTAAGTCTGTGACCTTGACGCCAAGGTTATGGCCGTGATAGCTGATGCTGCTGCCAAAACTTTGACACCAGTATCTATTACCATGCCAAGTATAAACTAAATCCATTCAAAGGTAAAGAAGTAATAAGCTCCTAAAAACTTCAACATAAAATCTTTAACATAAAAAATCAGAGTCTGTGACCTTCACCCAAGGTCATAGTTATAGGTGCTGATGTTGGTGATAAAAACTTTAAAGCAATATCTATCACCATTGCAAGTCTCAAGTAAATTCATCTGAAGGCAACCAAGTAATGATCTAAAATCCTTTGTGCAAAAACATAAAAGTTCTAAGTCCCAAGGTCACAGACATGTTGCAGCTGATAAATGCACCTATCACCACACCGTGTATGAACTAAATCTATCAAAGCGTAAAGAAGTAATGAACTCCTTGAAACTGAGACCAGTATCTATTACCATACCAAGTATAAACTAAATCCATCCAAAGGTAAAGGGGTAATGAGCTCCTAAACTTTAACACAAAAACTTTAACATAAGACTTTGCCCGAAGGTTATGGTCATGAGAGCTGGTGCTGCGGCTAAACATCTGAGACCAGTGTCTTTTGTCACGGTCATGGGTGCTGATACTGCAGATAAAAACTTTAGCCCAATATCTATCACAATACCAAATATGAACTCAATATATGCATATCAAGCTTCAAGATCATTGGCCATTTGGTTCCTGAGAAGAAGATGTTTAATGCTTTTTACCATATATGAGCACGGCGGTTATACTGGTCATGTGACCCAGTCCTTATACATGACACAGGTCAATAAATGACCTTGACCTTTGGAATTGATAAACTACCAATAGGGTGATTGCAAATATCATTTCTGATGCCACAGGCTACCATTGTCTGTTTGTTTTGAGGTTCAAAGTCCCCGTCAACACTGTATAGGTCATTTCGGAGACGTTGCTTCCAATTTTGTGGGACTTTTACCCGACATTGAGATGAAATTACATCTCAAGCCCTGTCGCCCAATGAAACCAATAGGGTTTCTTAGCATGGACGGTCCGCCTCGCACCGCAGTTCCTGGACAGGCTTAGATCCTCTACGCGGTTTACCAGTACTAGTGTGCGGGCCGGATTCAGCTCTGCGTGGAAGCATCATGCAGCCCATATCCACTGTTTTGCCTTCAATTACTATACAGATGTCTAAGGGACCATTTGACCTTGACGTAAAACAGGTCAGTGTCAACGGAAGGTCAACATTTGAACAAACTTGGAAGGGCCCAAGTTCCCGATGCCATATAACAAGTTTCAAGGTCATCCGCCATTTGAGAGGAAGAATTTCAAAGGATTTTATTGTATATTGGCATGGCAGCCATGTTGGTCATAAGACCCAGTCCTTACAAACAAATCTTTGTTCCGCATTCCCATAGAGGCTCCTACTGACCAAGAAGTCTCAGAGGAGAGGTCGTTTGAAAATGCTGACGCCGACGCATACGTGGACGCCGAATACAGACCACTGCCAAAGGTCATCATTTGAACAAACTTGGAAGGGCCCAAGTTCCCGATGCCATATAACAAGTTTCAAGGTCATCCTCTATTTGGTCATCCGCCATTTGAGAGGAAGAATTTTAAAGGATTTTATTGTATATTGGCATGGCAGCCATGTTGGTCATAAGACCCAGTCCTTACAAACAATCTTTGTTCCGCATTCCCATAGAGGCTCCTACTGACCAAGAAGTCTCAGAGGAGATGTCGTTTGAAAATGCTGACGCCGACGCATACGTGGACGCCTAATACGGACCACTGCCAATACAATACGTTCCCTGGAGCCTTTCGGCTCTGGTGAGCTAAAAACCTGGAAATTTAAACAGACTATAAAGCATTTAAGTCAGCCTAGAAAGCTGTACCGGCCTCCGAGACCTAGCGGACAAGCACACCGACTCTTAACCCTTTACCACTCAGGGATTTTGTGAATTTCGCTGATTTTCACAGTGTGCACCTGACAGCAACTTCAACTAGCCATTGTTTCATAATGGATGGTGTGTTTTACACCAAACTCAGTATGGCTGTTCATTGGGCAGTAGCCTTTCAAATGCAACCTTTCATGACTTGATCACTGTTGAAATGGTAAAGCGGGGGCATCTCAAAGTTGGCAAAAAGTGTGTTTTCACATGAATTTTTGACCACATTTTAATCTTCACACAGCTGTCAAGGCAACAATTAAGGTGTTTGGCACTGGCCATTTTCACTGTTTGCAGCATGTTTTATCAGCATCAATTTTCAGGCATTTTTGACCCCACACACCCTCAGATATAAATTTTAGCGGCCGGTTGGGCCATACACCCAAAATTTTTCGGGATGTGAGGGGGGCACTGCCCCCCCCCCCCCCCCCCCCACACACACACCCTTCAATCCCCCCAGAATACTTCTAGTGGGGAGGCGTGCGAAAAAACAGGTCACTTTTTTGCCCAACAAATCCTACAGCAAACATAACAACCCAGGGGTAGAAATGCAGATTTTAGGTGCTTCTGGGGGCTTAAAATGGGGGGGGGGGGGGGGGGGCGTGCAGACACATAAAAACACGTATCTGAGTGGGAAAGGGTTAAATGAAATCTGGGAACGTACTGAATTTTTTTCTAAAATGCATTAATTATATCTGATAATTGTCTCTTGCAATAAAATGATGAAAAAATATTATTTTGGTGAGTTGGGATTTTTCTTCATTAACTGAAATCTGGGAACATACTGAATTTTAGTCTAAAATGCATTAATTATATCTGAAATATTGTCTCTTGCAATAATATGATGAAAAAAAAAAACATTATTTTGGTGAGTTGGGATTTTTCTTCATTAACCCTTTACCACTCAGGGATTTTGTGAATTTCGCTGATTTTCACAGTGTTGCACCTGGCAGCAACTTCAACTAGCCATTGTTTCATAATGGATGGTCTGTTTTACACCAAACTCGGTATGAATGTTCATTGGGCAGAAGCCTTTCAAATGCAACCTTTCATGACTTGATCATTGTTGTCATGGTAAAGAGGGGGCATCTCAAAGTTGGCAAAAAGTGTATTTTCACATGAATTTTTGACCACATTTTAATCTTCACACAACTGTCAAGGCAACAATTAAGGTGTTTGGCACTGGCCATTTTCACTGTTTGCAGCATGTTTTGCCAGCATCAATTTTCAGGCATTTTTGACCCCAGACACCCTCAGATATAAATTTTAGCGGCCGGTTGGGCCATACACCCAAAAAATTTTCGGGATGTGAGGGGGGCAACGTCCCCCTTCAATCCCCCCCTTTCCCCCCCCCCCCCCCCCCGAATATTTTTAGTAGGGAGGCGCGCGAAAAAAGCAGGTCACTTTTTTGCCCAACAATTCCTAAAGCAAACATAACTATCCAGGGGTAGAAATGCAGATTGTAGGTGCTTCTGGGGCTTAAAATGGGGGTGGGGGTGGGGAGTGCAGACACGTTAAAACACGTATCTGAGTGGGAAAGGGCTAATCATTAGGTCTCTCATTAATGTTGTTGGAGCCTAGCTGAGGGTCACATGTGAGACGCCAAGTTTTGCAACGGAAGATCAGGTGTTTTTTCTCCGGGTACTCCAGTTTCCGCTCAACTCCGATTAAGAATGGCTAAATAATGAAATAATAAATGAAATAATCTTGAAATGACTGTAAAACCACAAAATATATATACAGTGAAATTCCGCTATGAAGACCACCAAAGTTTAAGACAAATTCTGCTTTAAAAAGCTTATTTTGAAGGCTGCACTTAATCTTTCTTTGTGTTTTCTGCCCACAGTGTCCTCTGGTCAGAGACCACCTTTGGGAATGTTCAAAAGTGGTTACTTTTGAACAGTCCCAAAGGTGGTCTTAATACAGGAATTTTACTGTTTATTTAAAAACTTAGAAAGCTATTACATCTACATGGAAGTATGAAATTCAAGGGTTGGAGATGGGGTGCAGTGGTAAGAGCGCTGACCCTGAATCATTATTGCAGTTTGAGTGTTGTGCTTTGTTCATAAGTGACAATGCAAAAGTCTGTCTGCAGATGTGTCAGGTAGCTTTTCATCCACCTGAAAGATTGTATCCGCTCAAAATGATTGAATGAATCTTGAAAGGGATTTAATTTCCGAAATAAGAAGTACTAGTGTTTTTACTTGACCTGAAATCAAGCTTTTGATCATTTTCTCTTCTATCGGCTCAAACACTAAATGCACAAGTATATAAAGACAAAAAAGTAAAATACATTGGCTGTTACAAAAATATATTTTGAATAAATTCTATGAATTTCTTTACATGTTTTATTCCATTCTTTATCACACAGTGGCAAGTACAATCATGCTTTGCTGCAGAGCTGATAATGATCCTCTAAGGTAGTATATGCCAACAGTTGTAGAGCATAAAATATTCCAAAGATATGAGAAAGTGAAACTATTAATGTACAGTTATAATAACACCCCTGAATGATGATGAGGTCAAATGATTTCTGGAGCTTTCTGAACCTTGTGAGCCGGACTGTATACAGCATCGTTTTGTTTAGAAGCCTTCGTGATGTAGTGGTTACGCTACTCGCCTTGTAAACCAGGGGTCGCAGGATCGATCCCGGGCTTCTCCAGACTTTCGAATGAGTCTTTAAACCGTGAGGTCCCGTCTCCTATGACCTTAGCTGTTGGTGGGACGTGAAACTCAAACACTCACTGATTTGAGGTTTAACATTCCCGTCAACACTGTATAGGTCATTTTGAGACGTTGCTTCTAATTTTGTCGGACATTTACCAGACACTGAAATAAAATGACATCTCAAGCCCTGTCGCCCAAAGAAACCAATAGGGTTTATAAGCATGGACAGTCAGACCCGCACCGCTTTGCCTGGGCAGGCTTAGATCTTCTACGTAGTTTACCAGTACTCGTGTGCAGTCGGTTTCAGCACAGCATGGAAGCATTAAGCAGCCCATCCTTTTTCCTCAAGCCCAGATGGGCCAGGGCCGGTTACATCATACAACCGCAAAAAGTGAAAACAAGCCGAAAATAATTTCAGCGAGCCGATGGGTGGGTGGGTAGATAGGTTCCACTCGGAACAATATTGAAATAAAGAATTTATGAGCATTAAAGCACAAAATAGGAACCCGGAAGTAACTTTTATTGTTGCATTCCTCATGTTAGTTTTACGTCCACCAACAGCTAAGTCATACGGCGACGGGACCTCGGTTTAAAGACTCATCCGTATTACGAAAACACGCCTATACACATACATTGTAAACTTTACCGACGAAAAAAAAAAGAAGATCTTAAGAAGAACAAGATGTGTTTGTGAAACACGAATATGTCCCGGGGCATGGTCATTTTTCCTTCGAAGTTGATCACAGGTCAAGATCAAGGTCACAGGTCAAGATCAAGGTCACAGGTCAAGATATTTTGTTTGAGTAGGAAGACATTGTCACAAGGAGCCTACATGCTCAATATAAAGTTTCGAACTCAACAGGGTGAAAAGTTATGACCAATAATACTTTCATCTTTTGGTTGGATGTTGTCGGTCGTCGTCGTCGTCTGACGTCATAGTCTTCTGACGTCAACACTTTCAAACGACATCTTCAAAAGACAACTCCTCCTGTACCCCTTGCCCAATTCCATTCAAACTTCACAGGAATGTGGGCTAGGTGACTCCCTACCAAAATAGCTAAAATTGTTCAAATGGTCACCAGAGCTAAAAATAGAAAAAAATCAAACGACAACTCCTCCTGTACCCTTTGCCCAATTTCATTCTAACTTCATAGGAATGTTGCTTAAGTAAACGTCTACCAAAACAGCTTAAACGATCCCGCTCCAATGAACAAGATGGCCACCAGAGCTAAAAACTAGAGGAACTATCACTAAAGGTGATGATTAATACCCCCGCCTCAATACTTGACACAGACAGCAAACATAAACAGTGTCCACTGAGTACATTCAGGGGCAATAACGCCATAATTGTTGGACAGATTCTCCTGAAATTTGCGTCTTGCACATCTACTTATCCTAGTGAATAAGTATGCCAAGTATCCATTGAATCCGACTGATAGTGAAGGAGGAGTTCAGCAGACAAAATTTTGCAGCAACCACTTTTCAGTGATTCAGGGGTAATAACTCCATAATTGATGGACAGATTCTCCTGAAAGTTGCGTCTTGCACATCTAATTATCCTAGTGAATAAGTATGCCAAGTATCTATTGAATCCGACTGATAGTGAAGGAGTTCAGTGGACAAGATGTTTGCAAGCAAATCAGGGTAAATAAAGTATGTTTCCAATTGATTCAGGGTTCATAACTCCGTAAATATGGGACAAACGTTAGTGAAATTTGCGTCTTACACATATATCCCTCCTGGTGAACAATTATGGCAAGTATCAATTGAATCCGACTAATAGTGAAGGAGGAGTGAGCGGACAATGTTTTTAGCACATTTTTGCAAATCAAGGGCCGTAACTCCGTAATTATGGGACAAACTTTAGTGAAATTTGCGTCTTGCACATCTACCCCTCCTGGTGAACAATTATGGCAAGTATCAATTGAATCCGACTGATAGTGAAGGAGTTGAGCCGACAATGTTTTTAGCACATTTTTTGGCAAATCAAGGGCCATAACTCCGTAATTATGAGACAAACTGTATTGAAATTTGCGTCTTACACATCTACCCCTCCTGGTGAACAATTATGGCAAGTATCAATTAAATCCGACTGATAGTGAAGGAGGAGTTGAGCGGACAATGTTTTTAGCACATTTTTTTAGCAAATCAAGGGCCATAACTCCGTAATTATGGGACAAACTTTAGTGAAATTTGTGTCTTGCACATCTACCCCTCCTGGTGAACAATTATGGCAAGTATCAATTGAATCCGACTGATAGTGAAGGAGGAGTGTTGAGCGGACAAAATTTTGCAGACAGACCACCCGACCGCCTGGCAAACCAACCGACAGGCTGATTCCAGGATTCCCCCTTCAAACTCATATTGCGGGGGTATAAAAAGAAAATCATCTAAATTTGCTTCAAACGCGAACTCCTCCTAAAGCCTGAGGCCAATGTGATTCAAACTTCACATGAACGTTGCCTATGTGACTCTCTATCAAAATAGCTAAACTCGTTCTGCTCTGACAAACAAGATGGCCACCAGAACAAAAAATAGAAAAATCTTGAAACGACAACTCTTCCTTTACCCTTGGACCGATTTCATTCGAACTAATGCTTAGATGACCATGTACCGAAATAGCTAAAACGATTTTGCTCGGATGAACAAAATGACTGCCAGAGCTAAAAATAGAAAAACATCGTAAATTTGCTTCAAACGCCAACTCCTCCTAATCCCTTGGGCTAATTGGATTCAAACTTCCAAGGAATGCTGCCTTGTTGACTCACAACCAAAATAGCTAAAATCGTTATGCTATGACAAACAAGATGGCCGCTAGAGCTAAAAATAGAAAATATATCTTCAAACGACAACTCCTCCTCTACCCTTGGGTCAATTTCATACAAACTTCGTAGGAATATAGATGACCTTCTACCAAAATAGCTTAAATGATCCCGCTCCGGTGAACAAAATGGCCAGCAAAGCTAAAAATAGAAAACATTGTAAATTTGATTCAAACCAGAACTCCTCCTAAACCCTTGGGCCAATTTGATTCAAACTTTGCAGGAATGTTACCCAGGTGACTCCCTTTCAAAATTGCTAAAATCATTCCATTCCACAAGAGCCAAAAATAGAATGTACTAGAGACAGTGGTACTCAGGTGAGCGAATCACTGCTCTCTTGTTCGTTAGACCTACAGCTGTTGACTGGGTGGTAAAACCACAACACACATATTGAGGCGGTTATAAAAAGTACCAACAATCAATTTTTAGCAGAAAGTTTCATAAATACACCAAAACTTAAGAGCCTTACCTGAGCAGTTTCGGGATATTTTGCTCACACGCTTTCCCTGTGCTAAAATGCCAAAGTCCAATGACGGAGGCTGCCATACTATAAGCTTCCCCCCCCCCCTCCCACCCAGAGCCGTCGACTCAGGTGAGCTAAAAGCTTCATGCGGATGCAGATGACAGATGCCGTCAAGGCCAGAAATTACCCCACCCCACCACCTCGGCAGCTCCTGCAGGGAGCACAATGAGCCAAGGCAGCAAACTCTACATGACTGTGTGCACAGTGAACATTGAAAATAGCCTGCACACGTTCACGTTTTGATCAAAGGCTTCACTTGACTTCTTAATGCTGACAATGAATACCCTGACCGGACTGTGCCAATGTGCAAGCTGATTTGTGTATAAAGAAAAAAACTTCAATATTGTATATATAAATTTTGCTGCACCCCCGCCCATCGGGGCTTGGAGAAATAGATGCGGCTGCATGGTGCGCCCAGGCAGAGCTGATACCAACCGCACCTGAGTACTGGTAAACCGCTTAGAAGATGGAAGCCTGCCCAGACAAAGCGGTGCAATTCTGACCGCAAATGTATATAAACCCCATTGGTTTCATTGGGCCTGGGATGTCAATTCAAATTCCCAAGAAGGGGACATTGATGGCCCTGGGTCGCTCACCTGATTCATAGTGTAGTAAGAGGACCCCCGGGGACAGGCCCCAGGGCTGTAATTTGCATAATCTTGGTAGAGGTCTAAAAGGGGATGCTTTCATACCAAATACCGAAGACCGGAGCCTTCTAGTTTGAGACATACAGATTTTTAAAGGTTTTCCATATATGAATCTATATAAAACCTGTGGTCCCCGGGACTGCGCCATTTTTGCCCAAGGGCTATAATTTGAACAATCGTGGTAGAATTACACAAGACGAAGCTTCATACCAAATATCAAAGACCTTTGCCTTCTGGTTTCAGACAAGATTTTCAAAAGTTTTCCCAATATAAGTCTATGTAATCAAGTGGGCCGTGGGATGGGCCCATTTTTAGCCCATGGGCTATAATCTGAACAAGGTTGGTTGAGGTCCACTAGATGAACCTTCATACCAAATATCAAAGACCTTGGCCTTCTGGTTTCAAACAAGAACTTTTTCAAAGGTTTTCCCTGTATAAGTCTATGTAAAACAAGTGTGCACCGGCATGAACCCATCTTTGGCCCCGGGGCTATAATTTGAACAATTTGACCTAGGCTTTGTGATTTCATTCAAGAGATTTTTAAAGGTTTTCTCTATATAAGCCTATGTGAAACCAGTGGGCCCGGGAAGGGGCCTTTTTTGGCCACATGGCTATAATATATCTTATTGTTTTAGAGGTCCACAAAATGAAGCTTCATTCCAAATAACAAAGATTTGAGCCTTCTGGTTTCAGGCAAGAAGATTTTAACGGTTTTCCCTATATAAGTCTATGTAAAACGAGTGGGCCCGGGGCCGAGCCATTTTTGGCCCCATGGCTATAATTTGAACGATCATGGTTGAAGTCCACTAACAAAGCTTCATACTAAATATCAAAGAACTGAGCCTTCTGGTTTCAGACAAGAAAATGTATTAAGATTTTCCCAATATAAGTATACAAGCGGGTCCAGGGGATTGGGCATTTTTGGCCCCAGGTCTATAATTTGACAATCTTGATAGAGGTCCACTAGACGAAGCTTCAAATCAAATATCAAAGACCTGATACTGCTGTTTTAGAGAAGAAGGCTTTTAAAGATTTTTCCTATCTAAGTCTATGTTAAACCAAAGGGCCCCGGGGCGGGGGCTTTTTTTTTACCTCAGGCCTATAATTTTCAACAATCTTGATAGAGGTCAACTACATGTAAATGAAGCTTCATACCAAATAGCAAACACCTAGTCATTCTGTTTTCAGACCAGAAGTGTTTTTAAAAAGGTTTCCCTATATAAGTCTATGTAAAACCGGTGTACCCCGGGACGGTGGCAGTTCTGGCCCTAGGGCCATAATTTGAAAATCTTGGTACAGGTCCATTAGACACAACTTCATACCAAATATCAAACACCTGGGCCTTCTGGTTTCAGACAAGAAGACTTTTAAAGATTTTCCCCCATTTAAGTCTATGTAAAACCGGTGGGCCCTGACGCCGGGGCATTTTTTTGCCCTAGGGCTATAAAGTGAACAATCTTGGCAGAGGACAACTAGATACAACTTTATACCAAATATCAAACACCTGGGCATTCTGGTTTCAGACAAGAATAGGTTTTTCCCTATATAAGTCTATGTGGGTGGGTCTATTGGTGGGCCCCAATGCGGGGGCATTATTGGCCCCAGTGATATCATTTGAACAATCTCAGCAGAGGTCCACCAGATACAACTTCATACCAAATATCAAACACCTAGGCCCTCTGGTTCCAAAGAAGATTTTTAAAGATTTTTTTTCCCTATATAAGCCTATGTAAAATCGATGAGACCCGGACCGGGGGCATTTTTGGCCCAAGGGCTATAAGTTGAACATACTTGGTAGAGGTCCCATAGATGAAGCTTTATACCAAATATCAAAGACCTGGGCCGTACAGTTTCAGAAAAGAAGATTTTTTTTTAAGTTTTCAGTAAAAAAAAAATCAATTTTTTGCTCCTGTTACCTAGATGTCCAACGGACCAGAACCGTTTGAAACACTTTGAAAGGAGACCACCTAAGGATAATTCCTGTGAAGTTTGGTCAAAATCCAATCAGTGGTTTAAAGAAATTGTTTACGCACGCACGGACGCACGACTGACGACGGACAAAAAGTGATCCCAAAAGCTCACGTCGTCACTACGTGACAGGTAGCTATTTACGAAGAGGGTTTAGAGATGAACCCCTAAGATGCCATGAAAAAATCTATCGGAAAATGTTCTCTGTTGCAACTTCTTGCAGGTTTTGCATCCTGGCAAACTGTATGGACCCTGATCAGACTGTACCTCTAACAGCGTGGACATTGATCAGACTTCTAGCATATTTTGCTTCTCATTTTTTACGTTTCCTAAACCAGGTCGATAGTTGCTAAATTCAGTATTTGAGAGAGTCTACAATGTATGAATACAAAAGATTGAAATTATTATTACTGTCAGATTCTCCTTAAACTGGCAATGGCTCTGCCCACTCAGGAAGAATTCATTTGGCAGAAGTGTGTGAATATATAGCAAAATAATGCAATAACAGTTGAAAAAATCAGCTTGTTCTTCTGCTCCGAATCATGTTTTTTTTATTATTATTTTGGTTTTAAGGCCCTTTCAAGATTGTTTCACTCATATCGAGCCGATCGTTAATCAGAGGTGGTCGAAAACCGGAGTACCCGGAGAAAAACCACCTGACCTTCCGTTGCAGAACTTGGCGTCTCACATGATCAAGAGTCAGCGCTCTTAACCACTAGGCCACGGAAGCCCGTTTCTGAATCATGTACATGTACTTTCATTTCATGACTATTATATCTATAAAGCATGATCTCACAATGTGCTAGTAACTTATCCTGTCCAGGAACAGTGAAGGGAACGGACTGGCCCAACATGACCTTAGCTGTTGACTGGGTATTGAAACAAAAAACTGTATCGGAGAACCCTTTTATTCTGTTTATTCTGTTGTAGTGTGTTGGAGTTTATCTGACTGAATATCAGGGAACTTTAATTAAGAAGGGCAAGAGGTTGCTCCCTACTGTTTAATTGCTTCAGCCCTCGCTGACACTAGAATTTACTAGAATTTAATGATGCATCAAAATGAGCTAAGAATCTGCCTACGTGTATAGCGCATCTTGCTTGGTTGAAGAAGAAGAAGACATGAAGAAGAAGAAGAAGAAGAAGAAGAAAGGAGAGAGAGAGAGAGAGAGAGAGAGAGAGAGAGAGAGAGAGAGAGAGAGAGAGAGAGAGAGAAAGAGATATCCAGATAAAAATAGGGGCTAAATTGCCCTTTAGGAGACATTATCACTGTACTGGCTAAGAATGAAGTAAACTTTATTTGTCTGTTTATTGATTTTGAGTTTGTTCGTTTCATTTGAGGTTTAACGTCCCCGTCAACACTGTAAATGTCATTTTGGAGACGTTGCTTCCAATTTTGTGGGACTTTTTTTTTTTTTTTTTTTTTGGTTTTACGGCCCTTTCAAGATTATTTCACTCATATCGAGCCGATCGTTAATAAGAGGTAGGCGAAAACCGGAGTACCCGGAGAAAAACCACCTGACCTTCCGTTGCAGAACTTGGCGTCTCACATGTGACCCGAGCGAGGCTCGAACCACAGCGGTGAGAGACCTAATGATCAAGAGTCAGCGCTCTTAACCACTAGGCAACGGAGGCCCGTTTTGTGGGACTTTTACCAGACGTTGAGATGAGATGACATCTCAAGCCCTGTCGCCGAATGAAACCAATAAGGTTTATAAGCATGGACGCTCCGACTCGCACCGCTTTGCCTGGGCAGGCTTAGATCCTCTAAGCGGTTTTCCAGTATTCGTGTGCGGGTCGGATTTAGCTCTGCGTGGGAGCATCGTGCAGCCCACCTTTTTCTTCAAGCCCCGATGGGCGGGGGCCTTATCTATTTTAAGTATAATGGCCCATGGCGAGGCGGTTGAGACCAGTACCCACAATCTATCTTTTTTGCTGAAATAAGAAAAATAATGTATACCCCTGTAAACCCCAGTTTTACTGTATACAAGAAAAACGTCAAATGGCATTATGGACGGGTTTTTGGAAAAAGGTCAACCAAAAGGTAAAACGTAAAAAGGTAAACCGGGACGCGGACGCCCGGCCGCCCGCCCGCCCGCACGGACATCGCTGTCCTAAAGGACGGAATTTTTCCTTGAAAAAAAAAAAAAAACGTCCAAAACGTGGGGTCAAAATTATATAGGCGTGCTTGCCTGATGATAAAATGTATTCGCTAGATGGCAAACGGTGTAGAAGCCATCTGATCTGGACCTACATTGTTTGCAAAGGTCGACATTGCCGTGTTCAACGGGATAAGGACTAACAAAGGACCGACTAGACTGGAATCAGTCCAATACCTTCTCCTTTGCATTAGCAATGACTTTATATTTTTCTCCTCTCTAATACTTTCTGATCTCCAAAACTTTTGGTGCTATGGGATGGAAGTCATTGCTTTTGAGCTGGGTTAAAATTAATAAGCATATTCTTATAAGTGAAATGATTAAATGAATGGACTGTTTCCAGTCTACGGACCGACAGACGCACAGAACCGTAGCAAAACAATGTGTCTCCTCCCCTTTCAGGGGAAGGGGGCATAATAAATAAAATAAATAAATAACTTAATAAATAATTAAAATAAATAAATAAATAAAAATAAACTGTTAATGAATAAAAAATGAACCTATGAATTCCGTCGTTGAGACTGATCTTGAAATCTTTTCCTAGTCACTCTTTCCCTTCCTCTGATTCAAGAAGCGCTTCTGGTGAAAAGGATGTGTGCACTTATACTCAAAATAAATAAATAGATAAATAAACTTTACTTCTGTTATCGGCCCCCGCCCATCGGGGCTTGCTGCTTGATGCTTCCATGCAGAGCTGAAACCGACCCGCACACGAGTACTGGTAAACTGCTTATAGGATCTAAGCCTGCCCAGGCAAAGCGTTCCGAGTCGGCCCGTCCATGCTTATAAACCCTATTTGTTTCATAATTGGGCGGCAGGGCTTGAGATGTCATTTCATCTCAATGTCGGGTAAAAGTCCCACAAAATTGGAAGCAACGTCTCCAAAATGACCTTTACAGTGTTGACGGGGACGTTAGACCTCAAATCAAACAAAATTACTTCTGTTACTCAGAGATATTCTAAGCCAATGGCCCAATGCAGTGATAATGTCTCCCAAAGGGCAATTAAGCCCCTATTTTCTTAAAGACCGGCCCTAGCTATCAGTGGCATTCCAGTGAAATGGCCATTAATCTGACTTTAATATAATTTATGTTGTTGTACTGGTCAGCTGTAAGGTCTGGCGATTTGTTGATTTCTTACACAATGTTGCAATATGTAATTGATGTCAATGGCATGTACATGTACTTTGGTTTGGGTTTTACGGCCCTTTCACCATTGTATCACTCATATTGAGCCGATCGTTAAACAGAGGTAGGCGAAAACCGGAAGGCCCGGAGAAATACCACCTTACCTTCCGTTGCAGAACTTGGCGTCTTATATGTGGCCCCAGCGAGGCTCGAACCCACGGCGATGAAAGACCTAATGACTATGAGTCAGCGAGGTATGCACAAGATAGCCTGCTCCAAACAAAACAAATAATACTTTTTTATACGTACATGTCTTGGCAAACAATGCAGAGGACATTTGACGCCTATTCAAATATATTGGTAAAATTTTAGCACCAAAATAAATAAATAAATAAATAAATAAATAAATAAAAATAGAGCTAAACTTTTCAGGTAACAATCCTAATATTTTTCATGTTTCTGCTCGAAACACAGACCGTGGGCAATCGATAGAATCGCCTCGGCGAGGCTGTTTTTATGACTACCCATAATCTATGTTTTTCAGATAAAAATCCTGATATTTTTTCATGTTTCCGTTCAAACCACAGACTGTGGATACTCGAAAGAATCGCCTCGGTGAGGCTGTTTTTACGATTATCCACAATCTATGTTTCTGAGCAGAAAAAGAAAAATAATGCTTATCCCAGTCAACTCCAGTTTTACTATTTCAAAATGGGGTTTAAGGGGTCAGAATTATATAGATACTCGTAATTTGTGACAATATACAGATCGCGAATGTAAAGAAAATAAAAGCCAAAAGTGAACTAAAGCCCCCCAAAATAGCCGTGTTTTTGCTTACCCGACGACCTTGCTTCAGACACTGATTCTACTAGTTTTATCAATAAAGAACAAAATAAAAATTTAAACACCAACCCTATCATTTTCAATATCCGACCCTACCCGGTGTCGTCTTTGCATTTTCCCATAGTATTACAATTTTGTAGTTTTGGTCATTTAGTACCTTCAAAAATACAGAGCTTAATTTTTTGAGCATTTAAAATGAATTATGATATACAATCCAAGTATCAACATGACAACTTTATTAACAAAAACATGTACACGCCAAAAACAAAAAATACAGGCCCGACCCTGTATTTTTCGAGGGAAAAAAAATAAAATAATAAAAAAAAGTTTCTCCCACCTACTGACCAAAATTCTTTTCAGCATGCATTACGCAAACACGCCTACACAATTGCATTGCCACCTTTATCGCCGACAAAATGAAAAATTTAAGATGAAAAATTGTGATATTTTTCTTAATTCTGCTCAAAATATAGATTGTCGGCACTCGTTAGAACCTCCTCATCGAGGCGGTTCTAACGAGTACCCACAATCTATATTTTAGAGCAGAAATAAGATAAATAAGGTATACCCCGAAAACCCCAGTTTTACTATATAAAAGTGGGGTTCAAGGGGGTCAAAATTATATAGGCGTGTTTTCGTGATGGATAGTAGAATTTACGCCTAGGTAAAGGTATCAAACACTTGTTCTTAAATATCGAGGCGACTGCGTATTTGTGATTGTCGTATTTCAAATCCGCAAAACGCGTTTTGTCACACACTCAATGCGTATTGTTTTTGAATATGTGCACCTGCGTCAGCATGCATACGCAATGCGTATTGTTTACCGATACGCTCAATGCGTCTGCATGAATAAAACTTCGCAATACGCGCAGTGCGTATTCGTGTCATATACGCTGGATGCTTTTGCACACGTAAACTTTGTCACACACGTATTTGCGTATTTCTGTTTATTTTGGCGACTTTTTGCTGTGGTAGAGGGTCACCTAAGCAACCTTAAATGAAACTGAGCTAAATATATAAGAAAAGTTGCCCCTTAAAGAATTTTGTTTTCTATTTTTAGAAAAGTTGTCCCTTAAAGAATTTTGTTTTCTAGTTTTAGATATGGTGGCCATATTTATCATCACAGTTGAACCGTTTTAGCTACATTTGTAGAGGGTCACCCAAGCACCATTCCTGTGAAGTTTGAGTGAATTTGGACCAATGATGCAGGAGAAGCTGTCATTTAAAGTGTGTTTTTTTCTATTTGTAGCTCTGATGGTCATTTTAGCTATTTTGGTAGAGGGTCACCTGAGCAACAATCCTTTGAATGTTGATTGAAATTGACCCCGATGTATAAGAACAGTTGTCGTTAAAAGATTATTAGATTTGTTAGCTCTGGCGGCAATCTTTTTCAATGGAGCGAAACTATTTTAGTAAGGAGATGCCTAGGCAACATTCCTGTGAAGGGTTTAGGAGGAGTTTCCATTTAAAGCAGAAATGAAGGCAATGGTCAAGAATCGATTCAATTAACCCACAGCTCCCATCAGAGACACCAAAGGGAAAGAAACAAAACATGAAATAACTAGACCCTAATGATAACATCAATAACGGAAAGCCAAAAGGACAGTTATTTGCCCACAAAATGGCCAAAAGGCTATTTTTGCCATTTTGGTAAAGGGTCACCTATGCTACATTCCTGTGAAGTTTGAATCAAATCGGTTCAAGGGTTTAAAAAACGTTGGCATTAAAAGCAAATTGTTTTCGTTTCTTTTTTCTATTTTTAGCTCTGGTCGACATCTTGCCCAACAGAGCGGAACGTCACTGGAGCGGAACCGTTTTAGCAATTTTGGTAGAGGGTCACCTAAACAACATTCATATGGAGTTTGAATGAAACTGGCCAAAAGGTACAGGAGTTGCCGTTTAAAGACTCTTCTATTTTTTAGCTCTGGTGGCCGCCTTATTTACAATGAGATAAATACATTATTCTTCACAAAAATCCAAATAAAATTGTTTTATAGCCAATTATAGTTCGTGAACATCGTGTTTAATTCCTATTAAACATCATGTTGCTAGATATTGTGAAATGGCTTAAGAAAATTCTGGCATTAACTTGTTTTCGTCTATAAAAAACCAAATGAAGTTTTGAATAAACTGAAAGCAAAAATTTTTTTCGTGGATCTAGTGTGTCAACAAACGTTTTGTTTCTACTCTTTACTACTTTACCTCATAATTTGATTAAAGTAAAACTATTTACTTTAATTGAAACATTTTTTCCTCGTGAAAAGTGTCTGTATTTGGCCCGCAATAATAGAAATGCTTATTTTGCTTCTTGAGATGCCAGTAGTCGATATGCAAGAGGTTTGCCAAGCCCATCCCTTTTCACTGGACAATATCAATATAAGGTTTGGATTTAAATTATATAGACAAGTACAGTAAAATTCCGCTTTTAAGACCACCTAAATTTAAGACTAAGTCTGATTTAAAAAGCTTAATTTGAACGGTGCTCTTAATTTTTCTTTGTGTTTTCTGACCAAAGTGTCCTCTGGTAAGGAACCACCTTTGGGACTGTTCAAAATTGGTCTTGAAGACCACATTTGAACAGTCCCAAAGGTGGTCATAATATAGGAGTTTTACTGTAGTTGGTATTCCGATGGGTTCAAACTGTGCATCTCTTGTTGCAGATTTATTTCTGTTTTGTTACGAAAAAGAATCCATGTTGTCCCTTTCTAAAAAATAACAAACTGATGTTTTTGAGGCGTTTAACTCTGCCTCTCGATATTTGGATGATTTTTAAAATATTGACAATATTTATTTTGAACAAATGGTTGTCAGAATTTATCCGAATGAATTGCAGTTAAATAAGGCTAATTCTGATGAATCTGAAGCCCCATTTTGGAGTTACTTTTGTCTCTATCTTATGTTACTGTCTCTTCCAAAATTTATGATAAAAAAGACGATTTTAATTTTGGAGGTGTATATTTTTTACTTTCTTGGATGGTAACGTCCCAAAGGCTATGGCTTATGGGGTTTATATGGCACCGCTTATTCGTTTTGCTAGAGCTTGTTGTCATGTTGATGACTTTAATGATCGAAACAGAATTTTAACAGAAATCTTCTCAAACAAGGCTATATCGGCATCATTAACTGCACAAAACATTTTCAAAATTTTACCGTCCACATTATGACATTATTTCTAAATATGACTTTTCTTTGAAGACACTTCTGCAACAGGGACTGTAGGAACCTGAATTTTATGGAGATTTAGTTTAAAAATTCGGAAGAATACTGGGTAGTGATTATTTTTCAGATTAGTGCAGGAAAATTGCTGCGAAATACAAAAAAAAAAATGGTTAAGGGCCTATAGCACGGATGTTAAGTGACAGACCGCGTGTTTGGTTATCGACCCTTTTACAGTGGACAACTTTGCTTCGCTCTTTGGTTGCACTCTAGTGAACTTCGGACTCTGTGTCGGTCCCATCCTAAATCTTTTAAATTCAAGAGGGGTGGAGCTTGATATTTCCTAGGTTTGATCCTCCGTGATCTAACTGGTGGTTTTCTTCTGATCTGACGTCGGATTGTTGTTGAGTCATCAACCCTGATTCATGATAGTATTAACCTTTTTATGACCATTTCACTATGTATTTTATTTTGGCTCACTGTTGAGCTAGCGTATGCGGGTCAGATTGTTATGGTTATTATGTTTGGTACTGAGGGCGAGGGTTGAAATTCCATAAGCTCTCTAGTGGTTTTACTACTGACCGTCCCAATGCGGTCGTTCTTTTGCAGCGTCTTATTTGTTGATTGGCTTCGTGCCGTTGGTTCATGTTTCGTCTGTTTTTGTATGTGCCTCCATGTCACTTACTTTCTTTAGGTGACTTGAGACGGCTGCGTTCTTTCATTGTGGCCTTTCCTGAGTGACCTTTTCTACCTAGTTTACCAGGGCAACACTCTGAGGGTTCACATTTGTCACGGTATTTCTGTTTAAAACGGAAATTATGGGTACCGGTAAGAACGTTCTATAGAGCAAAGTAAATATGAAACAAATCATCAGAAAATATGTTCGGTTCCGTTAAGAAAAACAAATGACTGAACTCTCGGTAAACAGTGAGGCCCTTACCAGACGGCACGTTCTACGTGCCGTCTGGTAAGGGCCTCACTGTTTACCGAAAGTTCTGCATTGTTTGCCAATGACCCGCAGTCGTTTTGGGGTTTCCCGAATTAAATTAACTTGCATCAAACAAGCACTTGTCTTAAGCAGGCACATTTTGATTATCCCCCAAGCCAGGTTAGTTTATACTTTTTTATTCCAGTTCGATTGCGATGAAAGCTTCAAGCTTCTTTGAATCGCTCTCGAATACTCACTCCGGATGTTATCATGCGCGCGCGAGAGAGAGAGAAGCATTGACTTTTACACCACTTTTACACCACTGCTACCCATTTACCCCTGGGTGGAGTGGGGACAGTGGCATTACGCGTCTTGCCCAAGGACAAATCTCGCTTCCGGTGGCCGAACCCACAACCTCTTGATCATAAGTCGAACGCGCCAACGAGGCTGCAGTACAGGTTGGAATGAAGTTCTGTTATTTCTTTTATTCTATCTACATGTTAACCTGTTGTTCGTTACCACGAGTTTAGTGAGATTTAGAGATGTTTTGATGGAACTTGCCAGTAATAGCTACAATTATAAGTAATGATAACCCATCGATGAAAGAGTCACTAATTGATGATTAATGTACTTATACCGTATACCAACATATGTACAGGTGTGTAATACTTCATGTGTCTCAAATTTCTTTACCAATCTCTCTCTCTCTCTCTCTCTCTCTCTCTCTCTCTCTCTCTCTCTCTCTCTCTCTCTCTCTCGTCTCTCTCTCTCTCTCTTAGAAGATTCCGTGGTGGGTTATACTACTCGCCTTGTAAACCAGGGGTCGCAGGATTGATCCCGGGCTTCTCCAGACTTTCGGATGAGTCCTTAAACCGATGTTCCGTCTCCGAATGACCTTTGCTGTTGGTGAGGCGTAAAACTCTCTCTCTCTCTCTCTCTCTCTCTCTCTCTCTCTCTCTCTCTCTCATCTCTCTCTCTCTCTCTCTCTCTCTCTCTCTCTCTCTCTCTCTCTCTCTCTCTCTCTCTCTCTCTTCTCTCTCTCTCTCTCTCTCTCTCTCTCTCTCTCTCTCTCTCTCTCTCTCTCTATCTCTCTCTCTCTCTCTCTCTCTCTCTCTCTCTGGTTTTACGACTCTTACAAAATTATTTCACTCACTATGAATCCGGCAATCTTCAGGTACGATAGCCGTAAGATTGGGTACGAAAACCGGTGTTCAAGAACCGCTTTACTTTTCAAAAATAGAGCTTGGCTCTCTCATTATTTTCCGGTCGGTGTCGACTCCGGTTCTAAAGAGCACCCACAGTCTTTGTTTGGACTATTCGTGACATGAAAATGTTCCGAAATTTATCATCGAAAATAGGCATTATTGGGCAATGAAAGATAGAATTATATTGTAAAGGGATGTATGTCATCCAAGCTAAAGGGGAAATGCATCCCAGTTATAGGGGGAGTCGCCAGGATACATTAATAGGGCAAGTTAAAAAAGGGCGTCCTTAGTGCATCACGAAAACACGCCTATAAAATTTTGACACTTTTATACAGTATATCTGGGGTTTAGAGGGGTTTACATTTATTTTCTAATTTCTGATCAAAAACCTAGATTGTGGGTACTCGTTATATAGAACCGCCTTGCCGAGGCGGTTCTAACGGGTACCAACAATCTATGTTTTGTGCAGAAATATAAAAAAATCAGATTTTTTTTTATCTGAAAATTTTCATTTTTGAAGGTAAAATTTTCAATATATTTGATTAGGCGTGTTTTCGTAAGGGCTGTGTTAGAGTAGCTCACTTGGTGCTCGTACCTTTTTGACTGTGGGTGCTGGTTGGCGGACCCTCTGTTTTAATTATGACTATGTAATTATCATTTTTATCATATGACGTCGTGACGGCCCCCGCCATCGGGCTTGAAGAAATAGATGGGCTGCATGATGTTTCCACGCAGAGCTGAATCCGACCGCACACGAGTACTGGTAAGCCGCTTAGAAGATCTAAGGCAAAACGGCGGGTCGGACCGTCCATGCTTATAAACCCTATTGGTTTCATTGGGCGCGACAGGGCTTGAGATGTCATTTCATCTCAGTGTCGGGTAAAAGTCCCACAGAATTGGAAGCAACGTCTCCAAAATGATCTATACCGTCTTGACGGGGACGTTAAACCTCAATTCAAACAAACAAAACAAATATTTCTTACATGCTTTTCAATGAATGATAGAGATTTATCAGTGAAATATATAGAGAATATTTGATTTTTTCAGTGTAAGATCGAATTTTATTTCATCGAATGAACACCAAAACTGTTATTTTCACGAGTGGCGTAGCCACGAGTGAAAATAGCAGTTTTGGTGTTCATGAGTGAAATAAAATTTGATCTTGCACTGAAAAAATCAAATTTTCTGTTTCTTACATGCTTCAAAAGGCAATATTTAGCGTCTTTAATGGTGTCGCTCACATTCGGAGAAAATTATCTTTGTTCCTGTTCGTTTCGCGTCAATTTAGTGGTGTCCATCGTGTTTAGTGGGTATACTATTGGGTGTAAACTGAAAGTTTGCACCTGAGAAATGGCCTGGGATGGTATTATTATGAATGATTAATGAAATAATTGAGAGAGTAGTTTTCAAAAGAAGTTGCTGGCAAGTCTAACGTCGCGCGACAAAAGACGTGACGTCAGCGTCATAAATGACGTCAGTAACGTCCCCGTCACACATGAACGGGCTATGCATCAATTAGAACACATTTCAGTATTGTTCAGTTATCTGACAAAGATAAAATTGAAATTAGAGTTAGATTTGAAGAAAAAAGTAGTCCCAAACAGTGAAAAATAAAAAATCGTATTGTCACTATTTGAAACAGTGAAAATATCGATTTATATTTCACTGATAAATCTCTATCATTCATTGAAAAGCATGTAAGAAAAATCGATATTTTCACTGTTTCAAACAGTGAAAATACGATTTTTTTATTTTTCACTGTTTCTTCAAATCTAACTCTAATTTCAATTTTATCTTTGTCAGAAAACTGAACAATACTGAAATGTGTTCTAATTGACGCATAGCCCGTTCATGTGTGACCGGGACGTTACTGACGTCATTTATGACGCTGACGTCACGTCTTTTGTCGCGCGACGTTAGACTTGCCAGTAACTTCTTTGGAAAACTACTCTCTCAATTATTTCATTAATCATTCATAATAATACCATCCCAGGCCATTTCTCAGGTGCAAACTTTCAGTTTACACCCAATAGTATACCCACTAAACACGATGGACACCACTAAATTGACGCGAAACGAACAGGAACAAAGATAATTTTCTCCGAATGTGAGCGACACCATTAAAGACGCTAAATATTGCCTTTTGAAGCATGTAAGAAACAGAAAATTTGATTTTTTTCAGTGCAAGATCAAATTTTATTTCACTCATGAACACCAAAACTGCTATTTTCACTCGTGGCTACGCCACTCGTGAAAATAACAGTTTTGGTGTTCATTCGATGAAATGAAATTCGATCTTACACTGAAAAAATCAAATATCCTCTATAACGTCGCGTCTGAGAGTGTAATAACGCCATGTAATATTTTCGATAATCCACTAGTGGATTAAATACGCAAATTAGCTAGAAACGTCCCTTAACGTTATATGTACAGCGTCCTTAACGACGTCACATTTACAAACGGCGGAATATTGACATTTTTTTTTGTAAACAATCGTGAATAAAATGCGTTTCAAATGTCATTTAAGAAACAAAATTTATTTTTCTGAAGTTCATGGAAGTATGAACGCAGTGGATCGCGTGCAAAGTAAATGAACCCCGAAGGTTCATGCAAACTTTGCTAGCGACCCACTGTCGTTCATACTGTCATGAAAAGCAGAAAAATTAAGTTTATTTTTATATTTACATTGTTTTCACTGGACGAAAAAATGCTTGTAGGGCAAACTTTTAAAGCTGAAAAACATTTACACGCTGTTTTTCTACAAAGAGTGGAGCAGCTTTGACGTCATCTGTAGAGGACAATGGTTTAGAATGACGTCACTTAACGTCACTGAAAATCATGTGATTCGATGCGTTCATGGAAGTATGAACGCAATCGTTTTCTATAGGTTTACTTTAGACTTTACACTGGAAATGTAAATATATGATAAATAGAATCTTGCATTCGTGCTCATGTATTATTGAATTTATTAACCTCGTTGAGGAAAAGGGATAAAATGCGAGGCTTTGAATTTATTAAACTCGTCGAGGAAAAGGGATAAAATGATCGGCAAAGCCTCGCTTTTTATCCCTTTTCCTCAACTCGTTTAATAAATTCAATAATACATGAACACTCATGTAAGATCCTCTATATCTATAATTAATTTTATGTACCGCCATTGACAAGCGCAAATAACTAAAACAGACATGAACAGAAACACTATCTATTTAAGTACTTTTTGCAATTGTTATAAACAAAATCCACACTAACTATTTTGGCAGATTATCTAAATGAGATAAATGAGTTGTTTGCTCTCAAAACACATGTAAACCTATTTCTGACTTGTTACTCATAATTTATGACCATTCGCAATCTGCTAGTACTTGTAGAAAGCATTGGAGTGACTTAAAGAACAAAAAGAATGCATTATAAATGAAAGAAAAGTATATTAACTCAGAAATAAAAGATTTTTTGTCAAGGAGGTAAACAGGTAAAAATAAAGATACTAGTAGCTTTGTGTCAGAGATGGCCTCAAGAATGGCATCATACTGGCAGATCTAATCTCAAGGAAAGCATTGTTTGTATTCTAAAATATCACACTGAAAATTACCGCATTATCGTAAACTTCTGACATCTCTAAATGGTGACTAGATGTATCAAAGACGATGTTCCAGAACGAAGTGGGACGAAGAGGCAGACAGACAGAACAACATTTCAAAGACCACTTTAGAAACTGAGAAAGAAAGACAGAAAGAAATTCGAAGCACTTACCCGCAGAATGATAAATGGTTTTTTATCATGCGTCGGCTCAGTCTAGGGATTCAGGGAATGCAGAAGCATCATGTTAACTCGACCTCGCCCATCGGGTCTTCGAGAAATAGATTGGGCTGCACGATGCTTTTACGCAGAGCTGATACCGACCGCACATGAGTACTGGTATTCCGCTTTAGAGGTCTAAGCATGCCCAGGAAAATTGCTGCGAGTCGGCCCGTCCATGCTTATAAACCCTATTGGTTTCATTGAGCGGCAGGGATCGAGAAGTCATTTTATCTCAATGTCGGTAAAAGTCTCACAAAATTGGTAGCAACGTCTCCAAAATCACCTAAAGTGTGTTGACAGGGACGTTAAACATCAAACAAACAAACAAAACATGCTAGTCAAACGAACACCCCTGTAATCTCCACTTTTTACAGAGAAAACAGGGATTTACAATGGTGTACATTAAGGCTAGGGCTGGCTAATCGGAGCTGAAAAGAAAATCGATTATCAGTCCTGTCATTGCGATTGATAATCGATTAGTAATCGCTGAGGTTTTTGTCAATTTTACCTGTCTGGCTTTCTGTCTGAGCATGACTCTTACCATATGTTGCACTTTACCATATGTATATTTGAACAGACAGGCCTGAACAAACAGTGTACTGCAATGTTTGCCACTCATCCAGCTATTTTAGGCATAACTTTGGGTAGTAAATTGTACCTATCAAGTAATCGATTAAAAGCAAATCAGAAATGATAATCATTTCTGTATAATTTATCGATCGATTAATCGATTATACGATTAATCGTGTCGGCCTTAATTAAGGCTCTTACATTCGTGGTCATTGCATATGAAATTTAAGAAACGAGCCTATGGCCACGAGTGTAAGATTCTGTTTATCATATAACGACTTTAAATCGGATTTTATTGCCGAACAAATTCAAAAGAAAACATAGGGTTGTTACGGACTGTGTCATGGCGTTACACGCTAGTAACAATATGTTAATACGGACATGAGCCGGCAGACAGACAGACAGATAGATAGATAGACAGATAGATAGATAGATAGATAGATAGATAGATAGATAGATAGATAGATAGATAGATAGATAGATAGATAGATAGATAGATAGATAGATAGATAGATAGATAGATAGATAGATAGATAGATAGATAGATAGATAGATAGATAGATAGATAGATAGCCAGACAGACAGACAGACAGACAGACAGACAGATAGATAGATAGATAGATAGATAGATAGATAGATAGATAGATAGATAGATAGATAGATAGATAGATAGATAGATAGATAGATAGATAGATAGATAGATAGATAGATAGATAGATAGATAGATAGATAGATAGATACTGTGACATAACATCCTGAACAGACAGACCGATTCTTAGCCAAATCCGTCTCAGGAATCCTAAAGTCCTAGTTATATGATATCTCTGAGATATATGATCGTCAGTGATGGTGATACCAAGATGTTTGGCGGATTAAACGTGCTTCAAAATTTGCTGGTGAAGTGCATAGTCAAACTTAATTTGCTTGTCCGGAGGGTGTCGTGACAGCCTCGTGACACCCTCATTGAATGACATTCATCTGCCAATCGGCCTCCCACTGTGCAAGTTGTTCCAGGTCATCTTGTAAAATAAGACAGTCAGAAGGAGAATATATGTTCCTATACTGGACACTATCATCAGCAAACAAACGGACCGATGACCTGATATTATCAGGGAGATCATTGATGAAAACCAAGAAGAGGATCGGTCCAAGGACCGAGCCTTGGGACTCCAGATAAAACAGGGACTGGATCAGACGCTTGGCCATCAAGTACAACTTGTTGTGAGTGCCCAGAGAGCCATGAGCTTATCCACCTATGTGTGGATCCTCTTATCCCATAGTAGTCAAGTTTATATAATAGCCTTCTATGACGTACCTTGTCCCCGTCCAGATTGCCCACAATGGCATGGTAAAATTGAACTAGTTGCGTTTCGCAAGACCTTTGACTTCGGAAACCATGTTGACAGTCAGCAAGAATGCTCTCAAAGGCTATAAGTAATGCTATACAGAACCAAAAATGCTGTCTGTATCAACAAGGGACGTAGGATAAACACGGCTGGTAAACTCGTAAGGGGTAACCGTCGGTTATGCACTCAAAATCCTTACGGGAACTTCTGGTTATGCCTTCCGAGACCAAAAATATGTCAACAAACAGGTGAGTGTTCCCGATATATGATTTTTAGTCATTTTTGTAAACATATTTTGAGAAATCGGGCAATGCTATTCTCAACAACTTTCATTTCTGCATCAGAAAAGGTGAGTGTGGACATGAAAACGCAAGCGGTCGATTTTTTATTTAATTTCTCCCCGAGGAAGGTAGTCAGATATTTCTGTTTGGACCTGTTTTCTAGTGCCGAATGAAGGTATTTTCAGCTACCCGGACGATGCGAAACCAATCCAACATGCCAAATAACACGTTATTCAAACCACTAAAATGTTGAAATACATAATTTGCGAAATTTTCGCAGAATTTTTTCCAGGAGCTTTAATATTTGTGTCGATTATGACTTACGAGGTCCCGTTACCCATTAAGGGAGCATTACCCCTTACGGTGTCAGTCCCAATACTAGCATGTCGGATCATTTTTAGTCATTACTGACGATGTACAAACTTAATCGGAGCAGCTTTGTTGATGTTGCACTGATGAGTTAGGACGTTTAAGGAGCGTTCCCACTCGCAGCAGTTTTAATGGGCAGGCTTAGACCTAAACGGTTTACCAGTACTCAAGTTCGGTCGGTTTCAGCCCTGCGCAGAAGCATTCCAAGCCCCGATGGGCGGGGGCGTATAGTAAAATGCGTATCTTAAATGCAATTTATTCTACTTTACGAGCATATCAGATAAATGCCTTGAAAATATAGCAATATCAGGTTTTCAGCAATTCGTTCGAGTACATGAATTTGGATATGTACGAGCAATTCATACGAGGGCACGAATTTCGATTTTAAGTTCTCGTTCTGAATAAAGTTAACAGTATTATCAGTCGTACCGAGCAACTGCAGTGTCTTCAGGGCTTTGATGAACTATTTGTGTGAATTATCGAATGAAGAAACGCATTTCAATCCGACAACCATTAGTTGGCTTTTTTCTGTCCCCGTAAGGGGTAATATGTCTCGTAAGTCATAATCGACACAAATATTAAAGCTCCTGGAACAAATTCTGCGGAAATTTTGCAACTAATGTATTTCAACATGAAAGTGGTTTGAATTACGTGTTATTTGGCATGTTGGATTAATTTCGCATCGTCCGGGTAGCTGAAAATGCCTTCATTCGACACTAGAAAACAGGTCAAAACAGAAATATCTGACTACCTTCCTCGGGGAGAAATTAAATGTAAAATCGACCGCTTGCCTTTTCATGTCCACACCCATCTTTTCTGATGCAGAAATGAAAGTTGTTGAGAATAACATTGCCCGATTTCTCAAAATATGTTTGCAAAAATGACAAAAAAATCATATATCGGGAACACTCACCTGTTTGTTGACATATTTGTGGTCTCGGAAGGCAAAACCAGAAGTTCCCGTAAGGATTTTGAGTGCATAACCGACGGTTACCCCTTACGAGTTTACCAGCCGTGATAAAGCTTAATCGTATCTATATATTGGAAAAGTGGCTTGTTGTCACCAATCATTCACTTCCCCTCAAGTGTTCGGACTTCAGGTGGATTAAAACACTATCATCTTTGCCTTCAAACATTAACTGACCCCTGTCATTCGTAGGGTAATGCTCATGCCCGTATCTAGGCTGTGCCTAAGTTCATATTAGTAACGTCTAATGTAAACACATAGAAACAATATAGTTCATACTTCCATGAACGCATTGAGTCACATGATTTTCAATGACGTCAAGTGACGTCAGTCGAAATCATGGTTCTTTGCGATTGGGTGTTGGCGACGTCAACACTGTTCCGCTCTTTGTAGAAAAACAGCGTGTAAATGTCTTTCAGCTTTAAAAGTTTGCCCTATAAGCATTTTTTTCGCCAAGTGATGAGGAGAAAAGAATGAAAATATAAGAAATAAACTTATTTTTTCTGCTGTTCATGAAAGTATTTTTACATTTCCAGTGTAAAGTCTAATGTAAACCTATAGAAAACAATTGCGTTCATACTTCCATGAACGCATCGAATCACATGATTTTCAGTGACGTTCAGTGACGTCATTTTAAACCATTGTTCTCTACGGGCGATGATGACGTCAACGCTGTTCCGCTCTTTGTAGAAAAACAGCGTGTAAATGTTTTTCAGCTTTAAACGTTTGCCCTACAAGCATTTTTTCGCCCAGTGATGAGGAGCAAATAATGTAAATATAAAAAATAAACTTAATTTTTCTGCTTTTCATGAAAGTATGAACGACAGTGGGTCGCTAGCAAAGTTTACATGAACCCCTTTGGGGTTCATTTACTTTGCACGCGATCCACTGCGTTCATACTCCCATGAACTGCAGAAAAATAAATTCAATTTCTTAAATGAACGACAGCGGGTCGTTAGCAAGGTTTACATGAATTCATTCGGGGTCCATTCACTTTGAAGGCGACCCACTTCTTTCATACTTTTCATTTTTATGGCATGACGTTACCATCAAAACAACAGCGACGTTATAATATTATGGGAAACTATTTAGACCTTATTGCCCAGTAACAAACACAATTATCGTTAGGATCGCTGAAATGAGACGGTTCTAAAAACACTCACAATTTATGTTTGGGCTAGAAATAAGAAATTATATCAAAAACTTTCATCTGAAAAAAATGCTAGTTCTGGCGTTATCGTAATGGAAAAAAGAAATATCATTTTTCATCATAAATATACTAAAATTCCTTTAATAAGACCACCGTTGGGACGACTGTTCAGAAGTGGTCTTTAAGACCACTTTTGAACAGGCCCCAAGTAGGTCTCTTTCTAGAAGACACTGAGTACAGAAAACGCACAGCAGGAATGACGTAAACCTTAAAAATATGCTTTCTAAAGGAGAATGTCTTAATTTTAGCTGGTCTTAATAGCAGAATTTTGACTGTATATAACTGCAGCCACAGAAGATCGCATTTTATCGGCTGAACATATTAACGTAATGAACAAAGAGCCGAAGACCGCCTAAGGAGCCAGGAACCATGGAGTGATAAGCAATCAGACTACATCAAACCTTGCCCAGATTAAGTGATAACTAAATCCTAGGAACACGTTTTCCTTTATGAAGAATCATCTTTTATTCAACCTTAAAACGGGTTAATGTTTCCTTCTGATACAAGAAAAGTACATGGCCTGTCTGTATTGTTGTATTAAGAACCAGCATACGCTGAAAACTGGAAGATTCAAAAGTTCCGATCTTTGGACAAGTTGGGTCCACAGTATTATCTCTCTTAAGCCATGCGTGACTATGGCAGTTGGTTGAGGCGGTCTCGCGTATTTTTTCGTTACTAGGGCGTCCAACTGATATTGGCTTACAGATGGGTAAGGCCTGCTGTCCTTTTTAGCAGGTACGGGTAGAGGGAGAATGTTGTTATTTCTTCTGTTTCTACACTTCCATTCATTTTCCTCTTTCTCCTCTATCCTTAATTTACATCTCCTCTTCTATATCTTCTGTCTCTTTTCACCTTTTCTCTGGGAGACGACACAAAATGATCCACAGGTGTTGACATGTCATTAAATCCCAGCACAATTAATCAAAGCCCATGCATGACACATAAAATCGTACTCTTTTTGGACATGTTCATTCCAAATTTTAAGGTGTATGTGTGGTTTACAGTGAAATTCCCCTATTAAGACCACCTAAAATTAAGACTACTTCTGCTTTTAAAAGCGTATTTTTAACGGTGCACTTAATCTTCCATTGTATTTTCTACCCACAGTGTCCTCTGGTCACGGAACACCTTTGGGACTGTTCAAAAGTGGTCTTAAAGACCACTTTTGAACAGTCCCAAAGGTGGTCTCAATATAGGAATTTTACTGTATTTTATTGCACCAACCGAAACTGAAGTCGCCCGATGAATTGATAGTATTTTTACAAAAATATATTTTCTGTAAGCAAACATTGAAAGATTCGAGTCAGACTCGGGTCTTAGCTGTTTGCCAGTGCCCCTTTTGGGGGACGCTAAATACATGTACATTACAAAAACACGCCTTTACAAATACATTATAAATTTTACCACCAAACAATGAAACTTTTCAGATGAAAAATTTCTATATTTTTCTTATTTCCGATCAAAACATAGATAGTGGATACTCGTTAGAACCGCCTCGACGAAGCGGTTCTAACGAGGTCCCACAATCTACGTTTTTGAGCAGAAATAAAAACAAGAGGGCCATGATGGCCATGGATCGCTCACCTGATCCTTAGGGTAGGTAATATAAGGTAAAGTGGAGGGTAAGCGCAATTTTGGCTGACAGTGATTCAAGGAACATTTCAAAATCAATCTAGCTGTTTAGGAACTTAAGTCATTTTAGGTGTTATATATTTTTTTCTGGTGGCTCTTATGTTCAGTGGAAAATTGTCAGCGTGTCACTCATGGAACACTCCTTCAAAATTGTTTTCTTTTTTGAGGAAGAAGTCTTTCAAAAGTTCCCTTTTGACAATACAGCGCCGACTTGTATGTCACTATCTGGGCACCTTGTGGACATTTAGGGTCAGGTCCTAGTGCACCAGACAGAGATCAATGGGCTCAGTCTAACTAACTAACAATGACTCATGGTGACAAGGTGGGGAGTGGGGGGGGGGGCGTATCCATCTCTTTGACAATACAGAACTGACTTGTATGACACTATCTGGGCACCTTGTGGACATTGAGGCACCAGACAGAGATGAATGGGCTAGGTCTAACTAACAAACAATGACTCGTGGGGGGAGGGGATGGGGTATATATCCCTTGACAATACATAGCTGACTTATATGTCACTATCTGGGCACCTTGTGGACATTGAGGGTCCTAATGCACCAGACGGAGATGAATGGGCTCAGTCTAATAAACTATGACTCATGATGACAAGAGGGGAAGGGGGGTATACATCCCCTTGACAATACAGAGCTGACTTGTATGTCACTATCTGGACACCTTGTGGACATTGAGGGTCAGGTCCTAGTGCACCAGACGGAGATGAACACACTCAGGCTACCTAACAATGGTGACGAAAGGAGTGGGGGCGGGGGAAAGGGGGTGGCCCTTTGTAAAAGGTACCACTCTATTCCTAAAATAGCCCTCCTGACCAAGGTATTACCAAAACAGGAAAATTCTGAGCAAGTCTGATGATGATTGGACCAAAACTGTGGCCTCTAGAGTGTTAACAAGGTTTTTCTATGATTTAACCTACTGACCTACTTTTTGACACCACATGATCCATATTCGAACTTGACCTAGATATTGTAGAGATGATCATTCTTAGCAAGTTTGATGATGGTTCGACCAACACTGTGGCCTCCAGAGTGTTCACAAGATTTTTCTATGATTTGACCTAATGACCTAGATATTGTCAAGATGATCATTCTGAGCAAGTTTGTGACAATTAGACTAAAATTACGGTCTCTAGAGTGTAAACAAGGTTATCTATGATTTGACCTACTTTTTGACCCCACATGATCCATATTCGAACTTGACCTAGATATTGTAGAGATGTTCATTCTAAGCAAGATTGATGATGATTCGACCAAATCTGTGGCCTCTAGAGTGTTAACAAGGTTTTTCTATGATTTGACCTACTGACTTACTTTTTGACCCGACATGACCCATATTCAAACTTGACCGAGATATTGTCAGGATGATCATTCTGGGCAAGTTTGAGGATGATTAGACCAAAACTGTGACCTCTAGAGTGCCAATAATGTTTTTCTATGGTTTGACCTACTGACCTACTTTTTGACCCCACATGACCCATATTCGATCATGACCGAGATATTGTCAGGAGAATCATTCTGAGCAAGTTCGAGGATGATTGGACCAAAATTGTGACCTCTAGGGTGTTAACAAGGTTTTTCTATGATTTGACCTACTGACCTACTTTTTGACACGACACGACCCATATTCGAATTTGAGTGAGATATTGTCAGGCTGATCCTTCTGAGCAATTTTGAGGATGATTGTGGCCTCTAGAGTGTTAACAAGGTTTTTCTATGATTTGACCTACTGACCTACTTTTTAACCTAACGTCATGTCGCATATTCGAACTTGACTGAGATATTGTCAGAATGATCATTCTTAGCAAGTTTGAGGATGATTGGACAAAAACTGTGGCCTCTAGAGTGTTAACAAGGTTTTTCTATGATTTGACCTACTGACCTACTTTTTAACCTGACGTCATGTCGCATATTCGAACTTGACTAAGACATTGTCAGGATGATCATCCTGAGCACGTTTGAGGATGATTGGACAAAAACTGTGGCCTCTAGCATGTTAACAAGGTTTTTCTTTGATTTGACATACTGGCCTACATTTTGACTCGACATGACACATATTCGAACTTGACCGAGATACTATCAGGATGATCATTCGAGCAAGTTTGAGGATGATTGGACCAAAACAGTGGCCTCTTAGAGTGCTAACAAGGTTTTTATATGGTTTGACCTACTGACCTACTTTTTAACCCCACATGACCCATATTCGAACTTGACCGAAATATTGTCAGGATGATCATTCCGTGAGCAAGTTTGAGGATGATTGGACCAAAACTGTGGCCTCTAGAGCGTTAACAAGGTTTTTCTATGATTTGACCTTCTGACCTTTTTGACCCGACATGACCCATATTCGAACTTGACCGAGATATTATCAGGATAATCATTCTGAGCAAGTTTCAGGATGACTGGACCAAAACTGTGACCTCTAGAGTCTTAACAAGGTTTTCAATGATTTGAGCTACTGACCTACTTTTTGACCGAACATGACCCATATTCGAACTTGACCCAGATATCATCAAGACAAATATTCTGGTAAAGTTTCATGAAGATTGAAGCAAAATTGTGGTCTCTAGAGTCTTAACAAGGTAAGTGCGGACGACGCATGACGCACGTCGCACGACGCACGTCGAACGACGCACGACGCACGTACGACGGACAAAAGGTGATCACAAAAGCTCACCTTGAGCTTGGCTCAGGTGAGCTAAAAATGTATACCCCTGCAAACCCCAGTTTTACTACATAAAAGTGCAGTGTAAGGGGGTCAAATTTATATAGGCATGTTTTCGTGATGTAAAAGAGTTATGCAAATTAGAGTACAATAAAATTCCTATATTAAGACCATCTTTGGGCTGTTCAGACCACTTTTGAACAGTCCCAAAGGTGGTCTCCCACTAGAGAACACTGGATGTAGAAAAGTACTGAAACCTTCTAAAAGCTTTATAAAAGCATAAGCATAATTTGTCTTAATTTTAGGGGGTCTTACATTACGATAACAGACCCGTATGACATAGTGCATTCTTTCATATCTCCAGAATGGCTGATTTTCCGATGAAAATTTGTGATATTTTTCTTATTTAAACTCCAAACATAGGTTGTGAGTGCTCGTTAGACCCGCCTCCTTGAGGTGGTTCTAACGAGTACCCACAACCTATGTCTTGGAGCAAAACTTAGAAAAATAATGTATACCCCCGTAAACCCCAGTTTTCTCAATATAAAGTGGGGTTCAGGGGGTGTTCATTTCACGGACTTGTTCACGTGATGTTAGCGGAATTTCACTGCATTTCATGTAATAACGTAGAAAGTTTGTTTGTTTGATTTGAGGTTTAGCGTCCCCGTCAACACTGTAAAGGTCATTTTGGAGACGTTGCTTCCAATTTTGTGGGACTTTTACCCGACATTGAGATGAAATGACATCTCAAGCCCTGTCGCCCAATGAAACAAGTAGAGTTTACGTATAAGCTTGGACGGGCCGACTCGCACCGCTTTGCCTGGTCAATGAAGAAAAGATGAAACGCGAAATTCCGTATTTTAATTGCCTCTTGGTTCACTACACTACTGGTCCAGGGGTCGTGGGTTCGAATCCGGGCTTCTCCAGACTTTCGCATGAGTCTTTAAACCGATGTCCTGTCCCTATATGGCCTTAACTGTTAGTTGAACGTAAACACACACACACACACACACACACACACACACACACACACACACACACACACACACACACACACACACACACACACACACACACACACACACACACACACACACACGCACACACACACACACACACTGTACGACTGGTTCCCATCAACAGTGGGACCATTCGACCATTCAGGATGGAGCAATGTTCTCCCATTAATAACATACCATAATTCCAGATAAAAAGGGCAAACGATAATAAACTTGGTCATTTTATTTCATTTCTTCAAAAACATATATAATGGGTACTTGTTAGAATCTCCTCATAGAGGCCAGCGCGGAATCAGATCAGCCTGCGCATCCATATAATCTGACCAGAGACTTCTCTTGCCGCATGAAGGAGGATGGAAACTTAAGCTATCCTTAGAGCGCACAACGAAGACTCTGAATAGACTGCGCGGATGCGTTCGGTGATCTGAGTCTTTGTTGGGCGCGCGTGTAAATTGTAGGAAATGCTGTGCCCCGGCTCATATATTTCTAGCATGAAATAAAAAAAAACTTACTCATCCTCTTTAAACATCCATATCCGCCATGTATATGCTACATGTATCCCTTTTTTCACACCAAGCCAATGGAAAGGGACCCGGTTCTTCAACACAGCTACACATAATAGTTGCAATGAACCTATCAGTTTGTCAAGCATCAAAACCATAACTTGAAATCTTCCGCAGATCAGCCTGTCGTCAGATTGCGATAGGGGCTAGGATGATGAAGTACCGACGGCGGGTAGCAATGGTCAGTGTGTGTGAATTCGGGTTTAACGTCGCTTCCAACAATTTTTCAGTCATATCACGACGGTGTCTGGTTGCGACAGGGAGCTCAATGCTCACTTTTATAGTGGTGCCTCACTGAAATATCATGTCCCAGACACATTACATGATACCACACCCAGTCACATTATCCTGACACTGGTTCGACCAGTCCTAGCTCTACCCCGTAAATCTGAGTGCCAAGCGAGGAGCAGCTAGTACCATTTTTAACGACTTTGGTATGTCGCGGCCCGGGATCGAACCCGGTTCCCCGGAGCGGACACTCTACCAACTGAGCTATCGGGACCGGTATAGCAATGGTAAGAAGATACATTGAATACATAAGAATGTTTTGGACAAAAGTTCAATCGTACTATCATACAGAGGGTGTGTGAGGTAAAAACTTGCGATGATTGAACCCTATGTGGAATTGATACACCTAGTGGATCAAAGGGAGCCAAGTTTTGTCACTTCCTGCTTGCTTTCCAGTACACTGGATCCCCGAGAAAGGGGTCTACCTAGGCGGAGCATTTTTTTGTCATTTAACCCTTTTTGTACCAGAAACCCTTAAACACAGTGCAGGCCCAGATCAGACGCCGCAGAACGCGGCGTCTGATCAGGGCCTCCACTGTTTGCTAGTTCAGTCATTTTCCAAATAAATTTTGATGAAAACACAACCTGACACCACAAAATTTTGAAATGGACTCCTGCTATATATAAGGAGGAAGATTTAATTTGGTACAAAAAAGGTTAAGATCAGACCAAATTCTTTGAGCAGACCCCTATTGACCCAAATATGCCTTAAAATCGGCGTACGAACACGGGCTATTGGCATCATTTGTATAAGTGTGGCGTCCTTCGGATCGGGACGTTAACCGGTGGCCTCTCTGTGCAGGGAGGACAAATCCCCTGTGCAGGCTAAAGACCCCTATGGCGTAATTGCATGATTGCCGTCTAGGCATTCATCCTGCAAATCTGCAGTGTATATAATTATATAATGTATACCATCTGTGCCCCCTTCGGGGGTTAAGGCGAAATGTGCAGTCTCAGAAAAGATATTTTGCAAGATCCCCCGACTCTGTGAATCTGTTCCCCAATAATGCACTGCTTTACCGCCTGTCGCAGTACACAGGGACGTAGCTACCTGTACGCAGATACGCACTTGCGTACACATTACAAACGTAAAAATAGAAGAAGAAGAAGAAGGGAGAAGAAGAAGAAGAAAAAGAAGAAGAAGCAAATTATTTCCTGTAAGAGTGGTCCCAAATTGATAAACGCCTGTCCAATCGCAGTAAACAGGGGCGTAGCTACCTGTACGCAGATACGCACTCGCGTACCATTACAAATGTAAAAATAGACGTAGAAGAAGAAGAAGAAGAAGAAGAAGAAGAAGAAGAAGAAGAAGAAGAAGAAGAAGAAGAAGAAGAAGAAGAAGAAGAAGAAGAAGAAGAGTAAGAAGAAAAAGAAGAAACAAATTCTTTCCTGTAAGAGTGGTCCCCATTTGGTAAACGCCTGTCCAATCGCAGTAGACAGGGGCGTAGCTACCTGTACGCAGATGCGCACTTGCGTACACATTACAAATGTAAAAATAAATGTAGAAGAAAAGAAGAAAAGAAGAAAAGAGGAAGAAGAAGAAGAAGAAGAGGAAGAAGAAAAATAAGGAGAAAAAGAAGATGATGATGATAATGATGATGATGATGATGATGATGATGATGATGATGATGAAGAAGAAGAAGAAGAAGAAGAAGAAGAAGAAGAAGAAGAAGAAGAAGAAGAAGAAGAAGAAGAAGAACTGTATGTGTCTAGGATATACGGAACACTATAAGAAGAAGAAGAAGAAGAAGAAGAAGAAGAAGAAGAACTGTATGTGTCTAGGATATACGGAACACTATTTATTCGCTAGCATAGTTTCCTCCTTTGCCACGGGGACCGCACTTACAGAAAAGAATTTGCTCCCTTTAGGGAGCAAATTCTTTCCTGTATGAGTGGTTCCCATTTGGTAAACGGAGTTATTATTTTTAGTATTTTCTTTGGGTTGCGTACTAGACCAACGGTTCAATCTAATCGAAAGGACCCAGGGAGGCTCTTAAAGTAAACACATTCTAATCATATCGATACAGGAAATGATGCGAGATATAATCAGTTGATAAACCATCCGTCGGTCTGAAAGTAAGAATCAATCCCGACACACAAAATCAAAGGAAAAGATACATAAGTTGGATAGCCAATGTATATATCTCATAAAGATACACATGCCAAAATAAAACATAAAAAATAGAACATAAAATCCGACAGTATCTTTTAACAGGTAGTCTGAACATTAAGAAACTCTCAAAAATCTGGTATAAACCTTGATAATAAAATAACCGACCAGCATTACAGCGAACCCCTTGTTTCCATACTGAGATACATTTTTTCCTGCAAGAAATGTAACTTTGACAACAACAAAAACCTGATTATAACCCATTTTATACTAGTTGCCCGTTCCCTTGCTATATGTTAGACAAGTCCATTCGGCCTCCGGCCATCGGGGCTTGAAGAAATAGATGGGCTGCATGATGCTTCCACGCAGAGCTGAAACCGACCCGCACGAGAGGTTTATTAGTATTTCACTGCCTTTCTTTTGAAGGTACCAAAAGTGGTCACTGAGTGCAGAAAACACACAATCCTTTTAAATTTGCTTTGTGTGTGAATTTCACTGTATAGAACATGCGACCGCCGGATTACCAGTCTGACGCGTGTCCGACTGAGCCACCAAGGCGATTTACCCATTTTATACTGGAAACCCAAAAACGGGTACACTGGCAAACAGTGCAGTCCTAGATCAGACGCCACAGAACGCGGCGTCTGATCAAGGCCTACACTATTTACAAAAAAAGTTAAGCCATTTTCCAAATCAATTTTGGTGAAAACGCAACCTGACACCCCTAAATTTTGAAATGGACTCCTGCTATATATAAGGATGAAGATTCTATTTGGTACAAAAAGGGTTAAACAATCGAAGCAGCGAACAACAACTGCACGGATGCACAGACTGATCAGCGTCTTTGTTGTTCAATGTTCATACACTTCGACCTCTTTATAACACTACTAATTTGGTCCAAACCAGAAACCGTATTAGTTAAACAACCGCGCGCCCCCGCCCATCGGGGCCTGGGGAAATAGATCTTCCACGCAGAGCTGAAACCGACCGAACTTGAGTACTGGTAAACAGGTTAGGTCCAAGTCTGCCCAGGAAAAGTGATGCGAGTCGGACCGCTCCTTAAACCCTAGCGTTTCTTTGGGCGATAGGGCTTGAGATGTCATTTCATCTCAGTGTCGGGTAAAAGTCCCACAAAATCGGAAGCGACGTCTCCAAAATGACCTTAATAGTGTTGACGGGGACGTAAAACCTCAACTCAAACAAAAACAAAACAAATCAAAGTTAAACAACCGCGTTATATCCAAACAAAAATGTATAGATTAAATAGAAAACTGATCATTTGACCATTTATGGTCATTTTTTTATTTAATCTATACACTTTTGGGCGCCATCTTGAAGTCGTGTTATATCCAAAACCGTGTTTTAACGAGCAGTGTTATAATAAGGATGTGGTGTATGTTGAATCTATTGCTCCTTTTCGTTTATTCAAAAATCTTTTTATAGCTTGTTTCTTCTCAACATTAGAAATCATTTATGAATGCAAATCTTGTTTCTGTTAAGCTATTTTGCAGCTATTGATGGCTCATCCATCTGCACAAACACTTCTAAACATATTTGTTAACACCTGACGCAAAAAAGTGAAAAAAATCTGTTCACAATTATTCTAATATATTTTGATCTGTTTTGTTATGGCTGCTCATTTGATCTCGAGACAAACCAATCAAACAGTCAAACTGATCTTACACGTAAGAAAGTTTTTAGAGATGAAACGTTTCTTTTCCGTGACCATGACTTTTTTCAGATAACAGTGTCTCCCAGACATACAGGCACACACACACCCTCGGAAGTCCACACGTACATCATTTCCTTCCACATACGCTCGTACTTAAACACTTGCCTGTATCATTGAACGGCTCTCAACTTATATTCGGCATTCCTGCTCGGGGGTGGAGGGGGCGTGGGGTGCGTGTTTTTTCTGTAATGCTGGTCGATTATTGTATCCTACTGCATGCAGGAAAACCCAAAAGGGGTACCTTGGCAAACAGTGCAGGCCCAGATCAGACGTCGCAGAACGCGGCGTCTGATCAGGGCCTTCACTATTTGCTAACAGAATTTTGCGTCGAAAATAGAATAAAAACGAAAAATTAGGCCTGACACACCTTATATGACAAATGGACTTGCTTGTTTGTTTGATTTGAAGTTTAACGTCCCCGTCAACACTGTAAAGGTAATTTTGGAGACGTTGCTTCCAATTTTGTGGGACTTTTACCCGACATTGAGATGAAATGACATCTCAAACCCTGTCGCCCAATGAAACCAATTGGGTTTATAAGCATGGACGGTCCGACTCGCACCGCTTTGCCTGAGCAGGCTTAGATCCTCTAAGCGGTTTCCAGTACTCGTGTGCGGGTCGGTTTCATCTCTGCGTGGATGCATCATGAAGCTAATCTATTTCTTCAAGTCCCTTTGGGCGGGGGCCGAAAATTGTGTTAGTTAAATTGACCTGCTTGCCATGACCTAACTGGCGTTGACTGGGCTCTAAACAAATAGACAAACAAACAATAAATGATAACTAGACTTTCCAGCTAAGGCTCTGAGGGATTTCTCAGGCAGAGAGGACCGGTATCAGTCAAATATGGTGGATGCACCCGTCCATCTGGGCTTGGAGAAATATATTGGCCTGCATGGTGCTTCCACCCAGAGCTGAAACTGAACATACAACCGCTTAGAAGAACTAAGCCTGCCCGGGCAAAGTGGTGTGAGTCAGGCCGTCCAATGAATATAACCTTTTGGTTTCACTGGGCGGCATAGATTGAGATGCCGTTTCATCTCAATGTTGGATAAAAGTCCCACAAAATTTGAAGAAATGTCTCGAAAATGACCTAATTAGTGTTGACGGGAACGTTAAACCTCAATTCAAACAAACAAACCTATTTGGTAGCACATCCCGAAGACCGATTTCTTACGACGTGGATTGAGGAAACCCATCTTCAGGGCATGCGCGTAGCAATGGCTCAGGCGAGACTGCGCATACGCCAGATTCTTTACTACTCGCAGTCATGTATTGGGGACCTCGCGGTAGAACATGATATAGAGCTAATCAAGTGACCCTTTTCAAGGTCACAGCCCCCCCCCCCCCCCCCCCCCAAAAAAAAAACAGCCAAATTTGGGCCAAAAATAGCTTGTCTGCACTCTATCTCAATAACGAATTAACCAATTTCAGTCAAACTTGGTACAATATATAATTACAACATACCGCAAGGTCACAGCGTCCCCAAAATAGTCAATTTTAGGCCAAAAAGACTCGTCTACACTGTATACCATTAACGAATTAATTAATTTCACCGGCCCCCGCCCATCGGGGCTTGAAGAAATAGATAGGCTGCAAGATGCTTCCACGCAGAGCTGAAACCGATCCGCACACGAGTACTGGTAAACCGCTTAGAGGATAGAAGCCTGCCCAGGCAAAGCGGTGCGAGTGTCGGTCCGTCCATGCTCATAAACCCTATTGGTTTCAATTGGCGGCAGGGCTTGAGATGACATTTCATCTCAATGTCGGCGGCTCCCGCCCATAGGAGCTTGAAGAAATATATGGGCTGCATGATGCTTCCACGCAGAGCTGAATCCGACCAGCACACGAGTACTGGTAAACCGCTTAGAGGATCTAAACCTGCCCAGGTAAAGCGGTGCGAGTCGGACCGTCCATGCTTATAAACCGTATTGGTTTCATTGGACGACAGGGTTTGAGATGTCATTTCATCTCGATGTCGGGTAATAGTCCCACAAAATTGGAAGCAACGATTCCAAAATCACCTTTACAGTGTTCACGGGGACGTTAAAACTCAAATCACAATGTCGGATAAAAGTCCCTCAAAATTGGAAACAACGTCTCAAAAATGACCTTTACAGTGTTCACGGGGACGTGAAACCTCAAATCACAATGTCGGGTAAAAGTCCCACAAAATTTGAAGCAACGTCTCCAAAATGACATTTACAGTGTTGACGGGAATGTTAAACCTCAAATCAAATAAATAATTAATTTTAGTCAAACTTGGCACAATATATCATTACAACATACCGCAGATTTGATTAGATTTGGTGACCTTGACCTTCTTTCAAGGTCACAGGCCCCCCAAAAAACTGTCAATTTTGGGCAAAAGATGGCTTGTCTGCACTCTAGCTCTTTGTCAAATTGATTAATTTTAGTCAGACTTGGTACAATATATCATTACACCATACCGTAGATTTGATTGATTTTGGTGACCTTGAACTTTTTTCAAGGTCACATGCCCCCCAAAAAAGTCAATTTTGGGCCAATAATGGCTTGTCTGAACTCTATCTCATTAACAAGTTGACCAATTTTAGTTAAACTTGGTACAATACATCATTACATCATACCACAGATTTGATTAGATTTGGTGACCTAGACGTTTTTCAAGGTCAAAGTGCCCAAAAATAGTCAATTTTGGGTCAAAAATTGCTTGTCTACACTGTATCTCATTATCCAATTGACTATTTTTTGTCAAACTTGGCACAATATGTCATTACAACATTCTGCAGATTTCATTAGATTTGGGTGACCTTGACCCTTTTTAAGGTCACAGGTCCCACAAAACAGACAATTTTGGCACAAAAATGGCTTGTCTGCGCTATTTCTCATAAACGAATTGTTTAATTCAATTCAAACTTGGTGCAATGTATCATTACAACATACCACAGATTTGATTACATTTTGGTGACCTTGTCTTTTTTCAAGGTCACAGCCACCCCATCCCCCCGAACAGTCACATTTGGGCCAAAATGGTCTGTCTGCATGCTAAGGTCAGGGGCTCTCGAAACCTGTTTTGGGGGCCAAAATAAGGCTTATCTGTACCCTATATCATTTAAGTATTGATGGATGTTCTTCCAAATCGGTGCAAAATTTAATTACAATCTTCCAAATTCGTCTGGTGATCTGAGCTATTAAATGACTGATTTTTTTAAGGTCACAGGTTGCAGAAAACTGTCAGTTTGGGCCAAAATGGCTTGTTTGCAGCTTACATTTTGGTGACCTTAACCTAGTTAGTAAGGTCAAATAGGTGTTTAATATAGGGATCAACCATGGTTTTTCATGCATTAACATTCGCCAAGTCCCGAGGAAGCTGTTCGAACATGAGGACGCCAGGCCGAATGTTCAAATATTTTCCGAGGGATCCGGCAAATGTTAATGCAATGGAATAACCATGGATGATCGTTGTTCTTGCATAACTTACGATTCCGACAGCTAATTTTCCGACATCCGACTGAGCTACCGAGGCCGGCGACTTTCGTCATTGATAAGCAGTGGATAACGTCGTGTATGTGTGTGTGAATTCGGGTTTAAATCTAAGTATTTGAATCGATTGCCTATTCGAAATTTGCTAAATTGCAGTATATTTCCTCTGGCTTTCTTTGCCGGATCATTACAGGGTCACTGATGAGGCTTTATTAGCCGAAACTACGTAGTATGACCCATCTTCTTTCTTATGAATGTTTTCATTGCTCTTAAAGTAACTCATTTTTGATTTTTAATTAACGTCGCTTTCAACAATTTTTCAGTCATATCACGACGGTGTCTGGTTGCGACAGGGAGCTCAATGCTCACTTTTATAGTGCTGCCTCACTGCAGTATCATGTCCCAGACACATTACATGATACCACACCCAGTCACATTATCCTGACACTGGGTCGACCAGTCCTAGCTCTACCCCGTAAATCTGAGTGCCAAGCGAGGAGCAGATAGTACCATTTTTAACGACTTTGGTATGTCGCGGCCCGGGATCGAACCCGTGACCTCCCGTTCCCCGGAGCGGACAGTCTACCAACTGAGCTATCGGGCCGGTATGGATAACGTCGTGTTATAAAAATCGTAAGACCACACGTGTAATAACACTTTGGCGGGATTAAGTAACGTCATGATGACGTCCATGTCAACCATGCATTTTTGTGGAAATTTTGTCAAATTTAAAGCCGATGAAATCCAATTTAAAGTGGCCATATGATAAATTTCATATGAAATGACCACTCGTGTAAGATCATCTGCTTGTACATACATGTATAATTATGCGAGATACTTGGTATGTAACGAGCGTACACGTCAGGCAAACATACTAGAACAATATAATGATTCATATTTCAAAGCCAAGAGTGTGTCATCCTCTATTTTGGCAGATATTAGTAATATGAGTGAATTACTATTGAAAGTAAGAAAGTGTACAAGAATATTTTAGTTAAACACATCAAGTTCGCGCCCCCGCCCGTCAGGGCTTGGAGAAATAGATTGGGCTGCATGAAACGGACCGAACGTTTGAGTAATGGTGAACTGCTTAGAAGGTCTAAGCCTGCCCAGGAAAAGTGGTACAAGTCGGTCCGTCCCTAAAACCACACCATTTTCTTCGGGCGGTACGGCTTGAGATGTCATTTCATCCCAATGCCAGTTAAAAGTCACAGAAAATCGGTAGCGACGTCTCAAAATGACCGTAAAAGTGTTGACGGGTACGTAAAACCTCAACACAAACAAACGCGTCGCATTTAGAAGGATATGATTTGCTCGAAAGCATAGATTGAAGGCATTCGAATGTCACATAATGAAGTATTCCGACGATTATTCTCTGTCAGTTTCTGGCGAAAAAACTGCGAACCGTATAATAATCAAAGCACTAAGAGTACTGGTGGGTCGGTTGTCTCTGGGTGTAGGTAGGGAAAATTGACCTGAACGGGGTCTTAGACTGTTTCGTTTAATCCTGCAACTCCTTTACTGAATGCAAACCGTGTAGACCCTGATCAGACACTGCAGTTTTCGGCGTCTGACCCTTAAATCCCTATACTGCAAGCAAGCAGTGTAAACCCTGATCAGAGGCCGCGTTCTGCGGCGTCTGATCTGGGTCGACACTGTTTGCTAAGCCCAACCCATGATTTTAGCCCAGATTTTACAACGCAAACACGTTGACCTCACTGCGATAAAATTCTATAAATAATCTGCGTGGATTCCTACAAATCAGTCATAGTCACGTGGACTCCAGCACTAATAAAGGTTTTGTCCTTTATAACTTTGTGTCGATTGATAAACAATCGACCCAAATATGTTGTGTTAAAATAACCGGCGATACATGCATGACCTTAATCGAGTCCACTGGGTCAAATTAATGAAGGGCGCCTACTGAAGTACATAAAAGACAACCGTAACATTCCAACTGGGATTGTTCAGACCACTTTAGATGAAACAGTCCCAAAAGTGGACAGTCGGTCTAGAAAACATAAAACATTTTAAATATGTTTTATAGACAATTGTTCTTAATTGTATAAGAAATAGTCAGTCTAAATAGCGGAAAAAAAATTCTTACCTTGAACAATGACAGTGCCAATTTCTTCATCATGGTCAATCGAAAATATCCCTTCAGTTACATGTATAAGAGATGTAATTACTGTCCGTGTTCCATTAGCCTTACTATGCACTATGTATCCGAATTCATTTATGTACAGGTACATGTGCTTTGATGGTGTTGATAAGGCGTATTTATCCTATCCTACATGCTACTGTTGGACCACATGGTGCCAAGTAATTGAACGGATAACCTGAAATTAACGAAGCTGCACGACCCTCAAACAATTCTGGTACTCTGCTCTGGAGACTAGATAGCTAATAAAGACGCTTCAAAGCCGGATTACAGAAGTTTCCTAAGAGATAAGCAGATTCCATTTTGGAACTTGGGTAGAAATAACGATATTTAATTAATGGCAGGTAATTGAAATGTGCGAAAACGGGGTATTAAATGCCATTTTCATTACAGGGACACCCGGAATTGTCAAAAAATCAAATATCGACTGTAAAATGAAGTAATTGTATGGCATATGCATGATTAACGTCCCTGGTTCTTCTACAGTTACAATGAACTCAGCTTTACTCCAGGTATAATATGTTTCTAATACTTCATATCTACGATTGATTTACGAGTGTATGCATCTGTCAAAACTATCTGTTCTCGCTTGTTTACTATCTTTTCAAATATATATAAACTATTTCCATTCATAAAAATAGCAAAATATGTGAAACAACCCAGCAGGCAAATGACGTAATTGCGACGTCACATCAACGTCGGTACAACGCCATGACGTTTATGCAACGTTGATGTTGCCCTAGCGAAGTGTACTGGGAATAACTGCAAAATAAAATTTACATTTATTTATTTATTTTAAGAAATAGATTAGCGCTAGCAGTGAATTGTTTAGTACATGTACAATTAATTATCCATTATTCCGCTAATTTATGGATATCGCCTATTCGAATTATGGATATACTTAAATCGAGTTATGGATATCTACAAATCGGGCTATATTAATGATTCCGTAATGGATATCCATAATTCACTGCAAAAGCCTTCGGTTCAAGTCATTATATAATGCTTTTATTTTATTTGCAGCTCTGCGCGGAAGCTCCATACATTCCATTCTATTTCTCCAGGCCCCGATGGGCGAGGACACTATACATGAACCGAATTAATGATATCCATTATTCGAATTGATGGCATCCATAATTGGAATTATAGATGTCAAATAATCTAAATGCTTTATGGATATCTCTTATTCAAATTATGGATATCACTATTTAAATTTATGGATATCAGTTATTCGAATTAATGATATCCATAAATCAGCCGAATAATGGATATCCATAATTCGAAATCGAATTATGGATAGACATTATATTCAATTTATGGATATATTTAATTCAAATCGATTTATGAATATCCATAATTCTTTTTATGAAAATCAATAATTATGGATATCACTAATACAATTTATGGTTATACATAAATAATTATGGATATCTATAAATATGGAATAACCCCATAATGAATAACATTAATGAAATGGCCACATGTATTAGATATTGTTTATCATATGACCTGTTTTCATAGAACTGACAAAAAATGAGCCTTGTTGGCTCCCGCCCATCGGGACTTGAGAAATAGATGGTCTGCATGATGCTTCCCCGCAGAGCTGAAATCGGTCGCAAACAAGTAATGGTAAACCGCTAAGAGGATATAAGCCTGTCCAGGCAAAGCGATGCTTTAAACCCGATTGGTTTCATTGGGCGACAGAGCTTGATATTACTATAGGGAACAAAGTACTAGAACCCCCTTCTCAGAAGGATCCTATTTTTATCAGCGAATTCAATTTATTAGCCTGTTAACAGTGATAGAATTCGTTAAATAAACACCAGTTGATGGCTGAAGCAGTTATCTCTAATATCACTTACTTGATGTTTATACATGCAAAAGAGGTGCATTTCGAATTGAAAGGATAATTCATGAAGCGTTGTTATAGTGGTTTGTTTCAACTGTTTAAATAAATGATATGGTATCACCTATAGGCAGATATAATACCCACAACAATGAGTTAAAGTTGGAGCTTGTATCCAGCAGTGAATCTCCCATCAGCGGTCATCAAAAATGACTTGTGTAAATAATCAGATTTCATGACCATGCTGCCTGAATTTTCATAACTTCTACCTTGTTCCTATAAGTAGTGTGTTGACGGGGATGTCAATTCAAAGCACCGGTGGGTTGACTATCTCTTGAGTTTAGGCTGAAAATAAATGGTCCTGAACGGGAACTTAGACTGTTTCGTTTAACTTTTAAATTCCTGCATTGTGTGCAAACACTGTAGACCCAGAGCAAACGCTAACGGTTTGCAAATGTCCCAGCACATGCGCCAAGTCAATGTTTTACACTAGACTTTCTTTTAATAATAATAATAATAATAATGATAATAATAATAATAATAATTATCGACCTTATTTAAAGGGCAGCACATTTAGTACTTGTACTAATATTCCATGTGGCCCGCTTTTCCTAGGTAGGAACAAGTACTAAGCAATGTGGATAAAGTCTCTTGCTCAAGGAAACAACACTTGGCGCTTGCGGGGATCGAACCTGAGTTTCACTCAGGCACTATGACGTCACAGCGACAAGAATGGCGCGGCTATATTCTATAAATTACCGTTACCTTGATTTTCTAAAAATCAGTGATGGTCACGTGGACATCAGCACAGACAATTTTCTGTGCTTTGTAACTTAGGGTCGATAGTCCTGAACGGGGATTTAGACAGTTTCGTTTAACGCTTAAATTTGTGCTCTGTATGCAAACAGTGTAGACTCTGATCAGTGTTTGGCCAGCTTCATCGTGTAGACCTGTATTTGGTGGTTGGGAGTGGGTGGGGGTGCCCTGGAAATACATATGAAAAACAATCCATTCATTAAGCATGTTTCACATAGACCGTTCCCAGCAAAATGTCCAAGCATGTACACCCAGCAGACTCAGGTTAGCCCGTGACCGGTTTTCGCTTTGTCCGTCTTTGACTCAAATCATGTTAACATTACGATAGCACACCCGTACGACATAGTGCATTTTCACATCTCCAAAATGGCTAATTTTCTGATGAAAATCTGTCATGTTTTTCTTATAAATGCTCGTAACATAGGTTGTGTGTGCTCGTTAGAACCGCCTCATTGAGGCGGTTCTAACGAGTACCTACAACCTATGTATTGGAGCAGAAATAAGAAAAATAATGTATACCCCCGTAAACCCCAGTTTTCTCTATATAAAGTGGGGTTTAGGGGGGTCTTCATTTCACGGACTTGTTCACGTGATGACAAATTCGTGTTCTGAACACCCCTGTAAAACCCGCTCTATATAGAGAAAATCGGGGTTTACATGGATATCCCTCATTTTTCTTATTTCTACTCAAGGTCACCAATATTCTAAACAAACTTCTTATACCAACAATTATGCATTGAAATGTCCACAATTTCCTTTAATAAATATTCCAGTTGCAGCTAATTTATTATGAATATGGAATTCGGACAACCCCCTACCGGAAGAGTCCAATATACATGTAATACCAAATACAAATATAGGGCTCATAAAAAAGTATTCTATCAATTAATTACTTGAATAAGTATATGTAGCATAATTAACGCCTAGAAAAAACATAGCCCCAAATAAGAGGGGATATGCAAATATATTTTTATCTTATTTCTGCACAAAAACTATGTTGTGGGTACATTAGAAGCGGCTTTTCTAATGAATACCCATAACGTGTGTTTTCATGAATAAATAAGAAAAAAAGTATAACTTTTGAGATGAGAAAAGCTCATTTCTGGGGCCACGTAACCATCGTTTTTATTTAAAGTTTATCAGTTCGTAGTAAAACATGTATCAGTGCCGTTTAATACACTCTCAAAAAGCTGCGGTTCTTTGGTAGCTTTGCACTAAATACTGGGGGTACTGGCTTTTATCACTTTGGGACAGAGCTTTTAGTTGCAGTCTAAATACCAGACAGGCTTCCATTGGATAAATATCCCGTGTTTCATTTCAATGTTAGAAAAGGATACTTATAAGGAAATAAAATGATGTGTGTTTTATAATTATATCTGCAAGCTCAAAGAAATTGTTGCTGATTTTATATTGTCACCTCTCCGTTAAAAAGCCGGCTTGTATTCACTGCGAATCTGCATGTAAACAAACATGGCGGACCATAGCTTGACAAGGAGACGGGCAACATGTGGATTTTTTCTCATCAACTTGTTGAGCTAGGATGGCTCTATAAATAAGTAAGGTTTGAAAAGTTTTGTATGTGTAGTTTTTGTGGGAGCATGTAAAAGGTTACTATTGTCGCCTATGGAAAATATTTAGTGGTAAGCTCCTTATACCAAAAGTCCAAAAATCAGCCCCACGAGTGTATAACCAGGTACACAAGAGAAAGAATCAACTTCATCTGGAATATAACAGTAAGGTTACATGGTTTTTGGCCTTGGTCTCTAGCCAAAGCAAAACTTCAAAATTGTCTCTGCTGCAGTATCTCGATAAGTTTTCTCATCTATTATTGGTTCTAATTGATTAGATTCATGTTAAAGGATCTGAACAGATATATATCCACTATTTCTCATGGTATTAAGGCATTTATAATCATTTTTGTCAAAGTTTTATCATCAAAATATCCTCAAAATGCCATTTTTACATAAAATAGGGGGTATAGGTGTGAAATCAGCCATAAATACCAGTTGGTATGCTATGAAGGCATAATTTAGTGCTTTTTAGGATTGAAGTGTTCCAAAGACATAGGAGAAGAACCACTGATGCAAGCCGGTGTCTGGGTTCCATTCCAGAAAGAGGTAAACTTTGCGCTTTTTCACAAAATATGGTTTGTTCGGCTTTCATTGTAGAATCTGAAAGCGATAACTTTTTCGCAAACTTCAAAGATTCTTTGTCACTGAACATTTATTATGCATGCTTATATTATTAGATATGATCTAAATTTCTATTTGACAATGCTTTTGATGGATCATAAAGACAATAAGGGTTTGGTATAGGTAGCTTTGCACTAAATACTGGGGGTACTGGCTTTTATCACTTTGGGACAGAGCTTTTAGTTGCAGTCTAAATACCAGACAGGCTTCAATTGGATAAATATCCCATGTTTCATTTCAATGTTAGAAAAGGATAATTATAAGGAAATAAAATGATGTGTGTTTTATAATTATATCTGCAAGCTCAAAGAAATTGTTGCTGATTTTATATTGTCACCTCTCCATTAAAAAGCCGGCATGTATTCACTGCGAATCTGCATGTAAACAAACATGGCGGACCATAGCTTGACAAGGAGACGGCAACATGTGGATTTTTTCTCATCAACTTGTTGAGCTAGGATGGCTCTATAAATAAGTAAGGTTTGAAAAGTTTTGTATGTGTAGTTTTTGTGGGAGCATGTAAAAGGTTACTATTGTCGCCTATGGAAAATATTTAGTGGTAAGCTCCCCTCTCCACTCAAGGGTTATTTTACCTACTGGATTCGGAAAATGCTTACTTATCCAATTTTGAACAAATAGCAGGTGGCAATAGTGAGTCCATTAAATGCAATTTTCGCGGAAAACTATCTCAAAGTTTGGCACTCGACAAAATATAAAAGTGAGGGCAATGATCAGGAATCGACGATACACACCACAAACATAAAACAACTTCACCTAAATCATCACGAAAACACGCCTATATATTTTGACCCCCTTGAACCCTACTTTTATATAGTAAAACTGGGGTTTACAGGGGTGAACCTTATTTTTCTTATTCCTGCTCTAAAATATAGATTGTGGATACTCGTTAGAACCGCCTCGTTATTTTTCTTATTTCTGCTCTAAAATATAGATTGTGAGTACTCGTTAGAACCGCCTCATCGAGGCGGTTCTAACGAGTATCCACGATGAGGCGGTTCTAACGAGTATCCACAATCTATATTTTGAGCAGAAATAAGAAAAATATCACAAATTTTCATCATAAAATTTTCGATTTTTCGGCGGTAAAATAGTCAATGTATTTGCATAGGCGTGTTTTCGTAATGGAAATCGTCACAAGCGGGAAGCCAAATGGACATAACTTTCTTGCACACCAGACAAGGAAATCCGTGATTTTAGCCTGGGATAGAAATTTATGTTCTGACCCTGGTGTTCCGACCCAAAATCGAATATAATCGCGTGTTTGATAAATGCACTGGTTGAATACGACCGCGTATGCGCCGTCGTTAAGGTTGACGTCACTAAACATTCCTATGGTGTCATCACGATATGGCGGACGTCGGTAACCGAAGTGACTGCAGCATTAAAAATCTGCGCTAAGAAATGGAAGGTGTGAAAGAAAAAGAATCCTGTATGGGTGTGAGGTGAGAAAAATCCGTTCCTCGGGATCACTGTCAGGCATCACTCGGCAAGCCTCGTGATGCCGGACAGTGACCCTTGGGACGGATTTTTCCATTCACCCCTAACACCTATATAAGATTCTTATATTACTAACCTACAAAACGGCCAAACAACTATCCAAAACAGAAAGATAAATAGCAATACGAACTATATCAATAAAAACATCAACAAAAGAACCGCCTCGGAACGGTCAGTAATAGCCCGTTCGGGGCCTTTTGCTTTTGCCAATATACTGACATGCCCTCAACTTTGAGGATTATCACAAGTAGAGTACGAGAAGGAAAATTAGAAGATGAATGAAAAAGATGAGTTATAGAAGTAATGAAAAGGAAAGGGAGAAGGCAGTAAAGAGGGAGAAAGGCAATGAGAAAGAAGAAACGATTTGAACTAATTGAGTTTGGAGTTCTCGATCTTCAAGACCTGAGTCTTGAAGCTCTCAAGTATCTCCACCAGGCAAGTTTGTATTGGAAGCTGATTCCACGGTATTACTGTCCTGGGAAAGAAGGAAAAGCGTGTATAGTCCCTGTCTGCTCTCAACTGGCGATATTGGTGTTCTTGTTTTCCAGATTCCCTTTGTAAGTAGCGTTCCTCATCAATAGCGACAAGATGGTTCCGTATCTTATAGAGTTGGGTGTGTCTAGAATCCATTCGTCTTTGTTCGAGGGACCGCCAGTCCAGACTACGAAGCATGCCAGATAAGTTGGATGTGTTATGGTACCTTTCAGTAACCTATCTTGCCACTGGACCATCTCCATCTACTTGGCATATGCACAATAATGTCTGGCAAAATTGGCACAAAAAGAAGCACTTTCCTGGGAAGCCAAGCACTTTCCTGGAAAGCCAAACACTTTCCTGGGTTTCCAAACTAGAAAACTTGGAGGTTTGGGAAAAACTATGCCTTCCAAACGGGAACTATCCCAAGACGAGATCCAGGAAATCCGCTCTCTGCGTGGCAAGCTGTCGGCAGCCAAGGCAAAGAAGCGCTTTGGCATCGGGTCCACGAGGCTCTACAACATATGGCGAGACGAGCCTGTCTCCGCATTTGCCGTTGTAAAGCAACAGCAAACTGCTAGTGGTCCCGTTGTTCACTTCGAAAATGCCGTTTCTGTTCCGGAGGAACGGCAACAACTGCATGCTACCGCGGGTCCGACTGTCGAAGACTTCAACACGTTGCTGCGCCACAGCCTGGGCCGACTCGAGTCCCGCACAGAGCGGGTCACAGGCTTGTTGGTGGAGGTATTGGCTGCTCTGGAGCAGGGGGAAAACAAAGAAGAAGACGAAGATCACGATTCCTTCCTACAAGAGATAGAGGAAAAAACAGAAGAGGCCCATCAAGATACCCGGACGGTCCTCGAGAAAATAGAGCAAATGGTGGATACAGCCCGAGGATGGGTATACACCTCCATTGCCGCGGCGGTCGTCTGGGCGGTGGTCGCAAAGACCTGGAACCATTGTACGCCCATGGCTCCGCCACACGCGCAGAAGCCGCCGAACACCAACCCGCCGGCCGTTATTCGGAACAACTAGCGCAGAAGCCACCGCCGGTCGGGCGTCCCTTCAACATGGAATAGGCCGCCCGCCGGTACACTCTGTTGCCAGTTTGCTTTGCCAATGTATCGTTGCAAAGCAGGTATAGAAGTAGTTCGCAGAAGAGGGCTCCTTTTCCGCCACATCGGGCCGGAACCAGCGGCGTGTTGGAGTTGTTCGTATAATATATACACCCGAAATGGAGATACATGGCAAAAGCGGCAGCGAGCCGCGTTTCCCGTTCGAGCAGTTCCAGAAGCTGCAACGCATATACGACGAAAGCGATGCGAAACAGGAGTGGAAGTTTCTCGAAGACCTACAGAACACGGCTGTTGCGAAGCATGTTGCGAAGCAACAAGTAGAGACTTGTGCGACAATACTGGGACACATCGACCGAGATACAGCCGAAAAATGGTTTGCGTGGGAATTCGGAGAGCTCTACGCCGTGGAATATCGTGGAAAGGTGTTGTTCTGCGCCCCTGGTGGGACTGTGGTGGTGTAGCTGTCGCAACGAACCTACGCCGAAGCCATTGCGATGGAGGCCAGTCGGTTTTCTTTTTCTGCCGCGTTGTTCGCTCCGCGCCCAGGTTGCAGAGCAGGGGAGCGTGCGCCTTTCGCAACGCCTCTATCCGGCCAAGTGTTTCGACCTCTTTCTCGAGGAAGTGGTCGTATGTCGGCGTTTCGTCGTGGGCTCTCCGTTCTCGCCGACGGGCAATAGGAAAAGGAGGATGCGGGGCGCACCGCGAAAGATCGTCGAGGCGTATCGCCTACAGATGTATTCTCCGGGCGCCAGGTCGATCGCCTTCGTGCTGTCCTTTGGCTTTGGGGTCTCCAGAAGCGTGGCACGTTGCTCGGCTTCTTAGTGCGCAGCCTCTACGGCTGCCAAGGCCTGCAGAACGGCCAGACGTGGGGATTTGGGGCGTCAACACCCCGAATCGGGTTCCACGCGACATTGCGACCGCCCCTCGACAGAAACATCCTAGTCGGCTCTATCTCGATCTCCAGCCCGCCAGCGCCAACGGGAGGGAGCCAGAAAGTTGTTCTCCTTCGGCTGTCGGCAAGATCAGCGCACTCGTCGAGAATTCTCTCGAGCCCTTTTGTTGCCCATACAATCGTTGTGTCCGTTGGGTTCTGCAAGACAACGCGGGAGTGTTTGCGCCACTGCTCTGCCTCCTACGCCACCACCTCGGTCCGGCGGAAACCGAGGGCGGTCCATTTCCCTGCCACATCTGCAACCTTCTCCGTCTCGCCTGCGCGTAGAACGGCTTCGACGCCTGTATATAGCTCCCGCGACTTCTCCGCGTACCGCCTATTCGCAGCCACCAGCTAGGCAAGCCGTTCTATCTCTTCGGCTCGGTGTCGCTGCTCTTGCTCGTGTCGTTGTCGCTCTGCCTCTAATCGAACCCAAGCATCTCACCGCCAGTCTTCGGCGTTCGCCGCGTCGCGGATATCTTGGAGACGTTTTTCGCGGTTCATGGTCGATAGCATAGAGATGGCACGGCCCGCCGCGATTTCGGGCCCCTCTTGCAATTGGTAGGTAGAGATATCTCTGCCCAGTGCCTGGTACTTGGTCGTTCTCCAGACCCACGAGACCGAGGCGGAAGGCGGCAAGAGAATCTCGGGGTCGGGGCCGTTCGGATACAACTGCGTGGTTCGCTTGCTGGCTGCCAAGATCGTGCTCGCGTTGGCGTGCTTGGTGTAGCATCGGAGTGGGGCTAGCTCCACGCCCTCCTCGTTTGTCGCAAGAATGTCGACCCGGAAGATTGGACACGCCCGGAATCCAAAGTCGGCTGTAGCCCACTCTACTGCCCTTTCCCACCTCGCATCCATATCGACATTGGCCTTGGTGGGACGGAACCGAACACCCGAGACCCTTCCCGTTGTCGTGTGCGCAAACAAGGCGACGAAGATCGAGCCCTGCGGTCGGTCGGCCAGCACAAGACACCCGAGGCATGCTGTTGGTTCTCCCACTGCTTGGCAGGTGGTTGGACCACAAACAGGCCTGGTAAATCCTCGGGGGAAACCAGGGCCAAGGCCTCTTCCACCACCTCGCCATCAGTGTCGGCCGAAAGGTCTGACCCACGGCATGCGTAGAGAGAGACTTCGATGCGGGTGGGAAAAATACGCTCTCGTGTCCCTACCTACCAATGCAAAAAAAAGGGAGCCGAAACTGCGGTAGCCCCGGGAAAAACGCTCTCAACTTCTGCCCCCAATCAGGTGAAACGGCGAATTCCTCGCAAAGCCGCCCTGGAGCCATACTGGTTATTGAACCATGAATTGAACGTGTCCTCAGGGAGGGCGACTTTTAGCTCCTCAAGCAGACGCCTCATCGTATAATAGAAATGAAAGCAATACAGGCTTGCAAGTAGGGGCTCCTCTACTTGGAGATGGTCCTGGAATGAAATACCACATCCGGCGGTTGCGCACCAAACCGCAAAGTTCAGCTGGCACTGCCACCAGCTGAAGGGGGCGTGCTGCCAGGGGTCCCAATACTTGTTTGCCATATTGACGTCCCCGGTAAGCGGAGGGTTTTGATAATCGTCGTAGACGTCCGGGTACTTAGAAAGGAAGGGACTTCCCTTATCGTCGACCAGGCCGGACGCGGCCATCCCCAGGTTGACGAAGGCAATCTCGCGGTCTTTCTGGTCGTCACTGGGGTGGTAAAAGTCGGTAAGCGGAGGGTTTTGATAATCGTCGTAGACGTCCTGGTACTTAGAAAGGAAGTGACTTCCCTTATCGTCGACCATTATGACTAGGAGGGGCGCCCCTGCTGCTGACTCTTTATATTTGACATGGCCGCCTGCCCGATAATTTGCCGAGCTATTAAACATAAATGCCTTTGTATCCATACCCAATTTGGTGTTGTTGTGTTACCACTGATCAAGTTAATCATTTTATTATAATGTACATCGTACATCACACTCACTGTCGTTCAAAACGGTGAACCGGTCGACCTTGCCAGGACCCTGTCTGCGGGTGAACTAGAGATTGCTCTCTGCGTGTTGACGTATTATCACTGGTGGTACAACATATGCATGGCGAAAAGGAACAATAAGGTCTCAAATAAAAAGACTGAAAAAACAATGTCTGACGGGTATTATAACGTTTGTGAGTTGAACAAAAAGGTGTTTCAGCGGTTGGGCGCCGAACTACTCTAGATGAACCCTCTGGTTTACTGCAATTAACGGTAAAGCCCGATGAAGTCATAACAATGATTCGCGAATTAGCTAGCTAATCCCATAGGATTTTCCGACAACACTTTCAGATCTGGTGCGACCACATGAGTGTGCGATGACTTTGGCGTTATCCCAGTATTGAAATCCATCTCCCAGACATACACTGCAGATAAGCCACACCAGCTGGCCGTCCATCGTGAGGTCTACTTTCACCTTGCTGAGTTAAGTACTTCAGACAATCTGCATAACGGTCGCCCCACTACACTACTTAGATCCACCCCTGTCGAGAACGAAAAGTGTGGATCTGATAGAACTGAATCATTTCCTGTCTTACAGTACAAGAAGTTGTCGTCAGGGCCTATTTCACAACTAACTATCTCACTTAGATATACCAACGGGGAGATGTTACCATTCGAGTATATGAGCGCAACCCTACATATAATGAATGGTTGACGCAAGCGGCCCCGTAGGGATCAGAAATTTCCCTGGGCTGGCTTTGGCTGATCTTGGTGATATTGAGGGGTTCGATAAGGACGGGACGGAAGTTCGAGTGTATGCCTTCCAGCTCTCTGATGGGGTCCACAAAAGAGGTCGCCCAAGCGGGGTCATTGAAATTCGGTGATCTCAGCGACGTAGATACCTCACATGCCGTGCCAACGCGGGTTCATAGTACATCATAGTGTAGTTTATATTTTCTTGTCATTTGGGATCATTGATTCCATTGTGGAATTTTGAAAATATTTTAGGGTCACTGATGAGGCCTAAATGGCCGAAACTAGCTAGTCTGGCCCAGAAAACATGTACACTCCATATTTTCCCGTTCTGTGGTGTAGTCCTTGCTTCCAAAGAATAACCCTTTCTAGAACATATTTAACGTCACTACAGCTGTTGTCTGGGAATGTGTGGCGGCCGTAAAAAGTCTCCCTGTCCTACATCATACTGTAGTTTATATTTTCTTGTCATTTGGGATCATTGATTCCATTGTGGAATTTCGAAAATATTTGAGGGTCACTGATGAGGCCTAAATGGCCGAAACTAACTAGTCTGGCCCAGAAAACATGTACACTACATATTTCCCGTTCTGTGGTGTAGTCCGTGCTTCCAAAGGATAACCCTTTCTAGAACATATTCTTACGCTGGCCTTCACTGGGAGCAAGTAGGTTGCTTTTAGCGGACCCCATTCAACAAACTGGGTGGCTTATCGACATCAAGATAGCGTCCCCGTACGTCGTGACTGCAAAACAGCATAAAATCAGAAAAGCAGTAAATAGTGGCACTCGACTATTCTCGTATATCCCCGGGACGAAGAACCTTGTCGTTTCCGAAGATAATATGCTAAAGACAAGCAACAACCGACAGGGAATCCTGAAGATAGTCTACGAATTCCTCTCCCACCCAGCGGGACTTATTGGTATGGGCCTGCCAACATCATCGATCATCCTTGATCTAATTTTCGGAGATAGACCTGACGACGTTGGCCGAAACTAGCTAGACTGGCCCAGAAAAAAATGTACACTTCATATTTTCCATCTCTGCTGTGTATTCCTTGCTGCCAAAGGATAACCCTTTCTAGAACATATTTGACGTCACTACAGCTGTTGTCTGGGAATGTGTGGCGGCCGTAAAACGTCTCCCTTCCCTACATCATAGTGTAGTTTATATTACCTTGTCCTTTGGGATCATTGATTCCATTGTTGAATTTTGAAATATCTTAGGGTCACTGATGAGGCCTAATTGGCCGAAACTAGTCTGGCCCAGAAAAAAATGTACACTCCATATTTTCCAGTTCTGTGGTGTATTCCTTGCTTCCAAAGGATAACACTTTCTAGAACATATTTGTTGATGTGTTACCCGACTTCAAGCTCAAATGGCCACCAACGCATGCTAATAAGGAAGTTGGGGTTCACATAGTCACAAAAGGGGGACTGCTCCTGAAGTGCAGTTCACACTTGAAGGAATCCAACACCAAGCTGAATACCGACATTTGGATATACATAATATTGTTATAGGCCCAGTGTCTCTCAACAGGCTGCGATTTACGCCCGGTGCGCTAACAGCAGACCAAGCTGTAGTCATTATTAGCCAGTAGTCTATTTAGACCCACCCAGCACGAGGGGTAGTACACGATGGGCCTCTACCCAGGACTTGAAACCAGAGATAATCATCGACTTCAGCATGTGGCCGAGGTCAGAGGACGCCAGAGGACGTCGCAGTCCTTTTCAATAAGTAATACCATTTAGAGCGAACAGTCAGATCATATTAGCGCGATGACTCTCTATCCACCACTTGATACTGGAGACAAACACCGCCTTCACCACCTGGCTGACGTCAAATTCCCTCTCGAAAAAGAACGAGACTTCAGAGCCTCGCTGTACAAGAAATACAGACATGGGGCTAATGTTGTTGATGGGATTGATACCACGCTTACTGCGGCTAGCGTAGGGCTCGCGGCTTCTGGCGTCGGGCTCTTGTCAACTACCATCGAGGTGCCTGTCGTCCTTGGCCTTCAAGCTGGAGCGATTGTGTGTGGTTTGCTGGGTGTTGGCGGTAAATTTATTGGTCGGAAACTCCAAACAAAAGCCAAAAAACACGAGATTCGTATCTTGGCTGAGTCAAAGCTGAACTCAATCGCAGACCGCATTTCTATCGCGCTGAACGACGACAATAGATCTGAAACAGAATTTCGTCTGATTCTGTGTGAAATCGACAGGTTCAATTAGATGAAAGAAGAAATTCGTCAGCGCCAGAAACATACTGTTGGTTTGTCGTTGGAGGTAAAAAAAAGTTGTTTCAACGTGCTAGAGACCAGGCGTTAATGACGGCCCGTACCAAGCTGTTGGAAGAGTTGGACAAAGCTGTCACAGTGGCATTTGAATATTTCTTACTGGCGAGCTTAAAAGAGCGCAGGCTGGTCACGACCGGCGAGTACATATATCACACGCCGGTCCTTTTCATTCTCGCGAATTAGCATATAAGAGCCCTTTGGTTTTGCCCAAGCTTTTTTCAGCTGGGTACCCCGCCCGCTGGGGCCCACCAGTAGTATAGGGTCTGAGCGAGTCTAGACCACCACCCCCTAAAAATTTCTTTTAGCTTCTTCAGACCACCCCCCCCCCCCAAATGTTTTTTTAACTTCTTCAGACCACCCCTAAAATTTTTTTTAGCTTCTTCAGACCACCCCTAAAAATATTTTTAGCTTCTCCACACCACCCCCTAAAAAAAAAATTTTAGCTTCTCCAGACCATCCTAAAAAAATTAGCTTCTTAGGGATTATAGAGCCGCCACCAGTAGTAGAAATAACAGCCTCAACAATAACACCAATAATCATTCCAAAAGCAGTTAAAACACTAACAATTGTAATTCCTTGTTCTCTAAATAATGTTTTAATTCTCTCGCCAAGAGTAGTATCTTCTTTCAAAACTTTATTTATAGTTTCTTTTATTCTGTTTACCTGGGTACGTAATGTTTCCCTATTTGTACTAGCAGTTTCAAGTCTTGTAGCTTTTTCATCTTCTAAATTTTTTAAACGTGCAGTTATATCGTTTTTGCTGATTTCATCTTCAGCTTCTTGTAGTTTTCTTCTTTTCTTTGCTATATCTTTATCAATGTCTGTCAGCTTTGCCAAGTTATTTGTAAGTTCACCATGAATAGATTGTAGTGTCTTATCTAGACCTTGCAGTTCTCTGAATGTTAAACCTTCTGTTTGTGTGCGTGCATTTTTTACTTCTGGAAGCTCTAAATTGTCAAAAAGAGATGTAAGAGTGGTCTCAATATTATTTGCAGTGTCTACTACATTTTGCACATCTTTGGTTGAAGACAAATCTTTTAGTGGTATTTGTTCTTCAGCATTTAGCAAATCATTTCGCGTACTTCCCAGAATATGTTGAGTTATCTTTGTTTTGCTTTTATATTCTAGTAAATTTAAATATTGTCTGATTGCCCGTGTTCCGCCACTACCTACCACACGGTTGTATTCTTTTGCTAAAGAACCCAAAGAAAGAAATGTTGCTTGGCCTTGCTTTGCAGTAATTCTGATTTCTTTGTCGCCGACAACCCAATATAAAGTTTTATCATCGGATAATCTAAACTGATCATTATCTACTTTGTCTGGCGTAATTTGATAGCGGTTGCTTATTTCTTTATAAAACGTCTTTACAAGTTTTTCTTTATAGTGTTGACGAGCAGCCTGTTCGAGCTCTCCTCTTAAGTCATCAATCGATTTACCCTGATTTAGAATAATACTCTGATCATGATCATCAGGGACCAAAGGTAATCTAGAATCTATATCATCATCATCATCATCATCATCATCTCTGTCAAATGTAGGATTCTCAAAATCAAATCCTTCAGCCATTTTTATTTATTAAAAAATATCTTTTAAAAAATGTCGACCTATGGAAATAAATTAAACCCTTACAGAAAAATAAGAGAACCGCGCGGTGTGAGAGGAATCCGTCAAAGTGTAGTGATAACCAATAATCCATCAACTATTGACCAAAATCAACAATTATTAGTGAGATTTCCTAATCTAAGTAGTAATGATGTTATTGTTCCCGCAACAGTCAGATTAGCATTTGAAATTGAACTAACCTCTAAAGATGCAAATGCAACTATATTTCCAAACATAGGAAGATCCATAATTAAGAAAACAACAATTAGGATAAGTGGAAATGAAGTTATGTCCATTGATGATAGTGACATCTATCATTGCTATATTGATTTATGGAAGACTCCTACAGAACGAATACATAAGGCATACCAAGGCATTGGCAAAGCAAACATGTTGAAACTTAGAGTGGGGGCAAAAAATGCAACAGCAGATAAAGAAGATCAGGCAATAGCAAAAGCATATGGAAAAGTATTCCACTTGATTTTGAATTATTGGAAACCCATATGCCTTTTTATCAAGCAGGACTCGGGGATAGATTAGAATATGAACTTACATTTAACGATTACATGACAGTTATTAATTCAACCGTTGCAACTTCAACTTATACAATCAAAAATATTTGTTTAGAATTCGATATTGTTTCTGATCCTTATTTATCAAGAGAAATAAGACAGCAAGTCAGTGACAAAATGGTTATTTTATACGATAGAATACTTAGGCATAGAAAAATAACGAAGAATAAATCTGATACTCTTTGGAATATTAATTTAAATGTTCCGGCAAGAAGTATGAAAGGTATTCTTATGCTATTCGAAGATCCGGAAAGGACCAGCACAGAAGAATATTATAATCCAGAAATTACAAAAGTGGAAATGACAATAGAAGGGATTCCGAATCAGCTGTATAGTCAGGGGATTAAGTCATACCAACAATGGGACGAAATAAATAAATTCTTTGCCCTAAATTCAAAAAGAAACAAAGAAACAAGTATGGTCATTTAAGATTTATATTTTACTGATACAACAATAGAAAAATATCTAACGACTAATTATGCTTTATGGTTGGATTTACGTTCAACTGATGATAATACACTTCATGGTTCAGGAAGAAGAATAGAAAATGCTTCAGAAGGCATCACAATACAAATTACAAAAGAAGCAGGAGGAAATGAACCAATAAATGTTTATCTGTTTGTAATACAAGATGCCCAAATTAATTTTGAAGAAGGTAGATTCAAAGAAGCTCATTATTAAACAATAGAAATGGAACTACCTAAAGACTCACACTGTGCAAGTATTTGTGGTCAAACTGGCTGCGGTAAGACTGAATTTGTTTTAGACTTACTTGAAGGTGTATATAGAGGTGTATTTAGTCATATTGTTATACTTTGCCCCACAATACATTGGAACAAGGCATACAAAAATCGTGAGTGGATTGGTGATGTTAGAAAACCTAAATCAAAAAATATTATAATCGTAAACCCACTAATCAATGGTGAAGAAAAACTGCAAGAACTACTAAGAATGTTCTTTAATAAATATGCTGGGGAACCAACTCTGTACATCATTGATGATTGTAGCGCAACAAAAGAACTAACAAAGAAAAAAGACATGTTGTCTGAACTCGCGTTTTCAGGCAGACACGCAGAACAATCGGTATGGGTTATATCGCAAAGATACAATTCAGTTTTGAAAGATTTAAGAGAACAAACAAAGTGGTTACGTCTGTTCTACACAAAAGATAGAGATAGTTTTGAAAATTGTTTGAGAGAGAATGATGTTATTCCTACATCCGAAGAACGACAAAGAATAAAGGAAGAACTAAAAAAAAAGAAACAACGTAAATTAATTTTAGTAACCGACCAACCTACTGATTATTGGGTGGTTGATTTAGTAATGCTTAAGTAATGCTTAAGTAATGCTTTAGTAATGCTTAAGTAATATAGCAAAAATAAGTAATGCTTTAGTAATATAACAAAAAAAATAAGTAATGCTAAAGTAATATAACAAAATAAGCAATAATAAAAAGCAATGCTTCTTGAAACACTAACAATTATAACAAACACTGCAGTCTTATCGGTAGTTGGATATGTGGTATATAATTATTTAAAATTAAAAAATAAACTATATAAAATGAACGCCGAAGAATTATTACAAGATGTTGAGTTACCAGAACAAAAAGATGACCATGAAGACATAAAACGTGAAAAACTATCAGCCATTGTTGCTGGTGGAGGAAGTAAACAATATCTTGGTAAAGACTTACAACTCTCAGACATTGATACAATGACATCAGAACAAATAAACAAACTGTATTGTAGATATGAAGCAAGACTAGGGGCAAGTATGACGAAGACATTGGGTAATTCTTTTATTAACTTATATGTTATGGGTGTGTCAAAGTATTTAAATGTTGTTAATCGACCTAAATTAATACAAGACTTAGAGGAGGACCCTTTTTATCAATCATGCTTTAACAAGTACTTGTTGTGAATTGTATTATAGATATGGAATGTATCTTGCTCCTTTTACTGCAATGTTAACAACAGCGAGACATATTGATTTCACTGATCTTAATAAAAAAGACATAAAAAATGACGAGTGAAATAAAAGCTTCCCATGATGACGAAGTCACATAAAAGAAAAACCCAAAAAAAGTATCTGCAGGTAAAAAAGGTGCAGAAGCAAAAAGATTAAAAGCTGAATTAAAAAGAAAAGAAATGGAAGCAATGAAAAAAGAAAACATGCATTTAAAATCTATAACAAAAGATGATGATGAAGTTTCAAATATAGTTAGGGGTGATGTTAAAAAAGTTCAATACAAAAATTATATACCTCTATGTATAGTAGGTGTGATTGTTGGATTGGGTTTATATATTTATAATAAGAAACAAGTTACACCTGCGCAGCCCAAACAACAAAAAGAAATCGATCCATTTGAGTTTAATTAATCAAAAAATTCTTATAAAAAATGGCAACACAAATTGATGGAAAACAAATTGCAAACATGTTATATCACGCAGGAGTAGAGACTGTATTAACGGTTGGATATGCAGAATAAGGAAGAAAACTATTGAAAAGACCACCACCAAAAGTAGATTTAAATATGGCCGATATAGGTATGTTATCCATTAATATATTACTCGCAATGGCGACGAGATATATGTTAGTTAAGCAAGGAATTATTCCAGAAAATATTATGAAATAATTATTTTATAAAATGGCTAGTGCAGTGGTGATGATGCTTGGTGGAGCAGTAGCGAATGCCTTTGCTTTTTCAGGTAGTAATTATTTGTTTTCACATGATAAGGCAATGGAACAATTAGAAGCAGCACAAGTAAAATGGAATAATGAAAGAACACAAAGATTGGATTTTCTTAATGAACAAAAACAAAAAGAACGTCATGCAGAAAAAAACCCTTTGAAGAAATAGACCAAACAGGAAAAGAATATTATTATGTTACACATGAACCAAAGTTGAGTGATTTTAATACTCCATCAGAAGACCAGAAAAATAGAGAGATTGCATTTGTTGTTGGTGCTATGGTATTAACTGGATTTGTTGCATGGAAATTAAATAAAATATAATGAATCAGTTCCATAAGGTTGTGTATCTATTCCATTTTCGCATATATATCTTTTATCATCAAAAGGAGATAAAGAAGCTTTGTTTATTTCATTTACAAACATATTATGTTTGTCAGAATTTAAAGTGTACATCTTATTCATTTTTATTTCATTATTAAATAAACAATTTTTATAATCATTAAAATTTATATCTTTTTTAATTGTTGTTTTGCTAATGCCTTTTAATTTTTTTTTCTTCACTAAGATCAGTTAATGTAAAAGAATATGCTTTACTCCTCAGAAAAACTATTTCATTCATAATTTTACCTTGTAATTCATCTTTAAACTTCCCTTTCTTTTTATTTTCTTCTGAATAAAGATTATGATTTTCTGGATAGTCTGATGTATCTAGTTTATTTGGTATTTGTTTCATATCTTCATAAATATCTTTAGTTTTTATGGTTAAGAATATACTATCAGTATTGTGGACGATCAAAGGAAACCCACAATTAAAATTTTCCGTTTCTGTAGATAAATCATAAACTATTCTTTTTTGTTGACCTAATGGTATTATCTTTTTTACGTTAGCATATTGTTCTTTTTTTGTTATATTTAAACGAAACACATTTGGTTTATCTTCTCTCGCATTGATATTACTATTATATCCTAGAGAAGTTATAAGATAATGTAAACACGAGAATGTAATTTTAGATTTTTGTGAAAAACAGAATGCACATTTTTTCCTTTTTTATAACCATCTCCTTGATAAAATCCTCTGAAAAAGAATAGTTTATAATTGTAATCATTATTAAGAATTGATGTATTTCTCTTTTTTATCAGTATAAATTTTTTTCAAATTTGATTGCCATTAACTTATGACTTCCTTTTGGAACAATTCTATATACTTTAGATGAATTCATACAATCTATTATTTTAAAATCAGTTGGATATAATTCCTTACAGTATTCTAAACATTTATTTAAAAGATTTAGATCTTGGTTATTTAAATTCCAAGAATATTGTACTCCATAAATTCCGCTAGTTCCATCAGCTAAAAAGAAACCTTCAATAAAAGCTCTTTTTTCTTCTAAAGTTGACGGTTCTAATTTTAAGAAGTCTTCTTTTAAAGGAGGAGTATAAGAAATTTTATAATTATCATTGAATACAAGAATAGTATTTAACGATAAATCTTTAGGTTTAATAATTTCATTATTATCTTTTATTAAAGAATGATCTTCTGTTACATCAACAAATCCTAATGGTGTAACAACTCTAAACATTTCTTTTTCTGTCTCATGTTTAATGATAGTTTTTATTTTATCAAATCCTTTACTCGTCCAAACTTCAATATTAATATCTTTTAGTTTATGATAAAATTTATTATTTGAGTATTCATATTCATCATTAATGTTTTCTATTTTTTCAATAAATACTTTATTTTTATATCTTAAAATAATTGGATTATCACCAGAAACGGAGTCTGATGCAACTAATTCATTTTTTGGCCATAATTCATTAACTATATTATAATAAAATTGATACATTAATAACTTGCTATAATCTAATACAGCTTGTCCTAAATAAATAGGTTTATTAATTTTAACAGAAGTACTATTATTTACAATTGCAACAAAGTTTTCATTAAAAATTATTGAATCTTTAAAATTAGGTTTGTTTATGTATTTCTTTGCTTCTTCTTTACTCGTTGTTAATTTAATTTCGCTTCTTCCTCTTATGTTTTCTAATGTTTTTCCATAGAAACTGTTATTCATTAATTTCCAGAGGTCTTTTTCAAAATTAGATTTAGATTTTCTTCTTTGTTCAGTATTAAAATTAATATACTTCTTTAACCAATTACTTTCTTCAAATGATATAGTTCTGTAAACTTTTTTTACTTTCATTCCAAGTTTAATATATTCTTCTAGAATACTATAATGAATAACATATTTCTTTTTATCATAAAGTGTTAATAATTATTTTTCTTCTTTACCTAATGGCTTATCTCCTAATAAGTTTATTTGATTTTCTGATAAATCTTTTTCATTTATTTTCATTTTCTCAGGAGCTAAAGGATATTTTATTGTTTTAAATTTGCAATGACTGGGATATTCTAAATCACATTCTATTATACAACCCCTTCCTTTTGGAATATGTAAATAATAGCCTAGATCATTTTCCCATTTGAAATCACTAGTTGGCAATTTCTGTGACATTGCCCAACCATATAAATTATTAGCATCTAGATATAATAAATATTTTTCTGTAAGATAATCATTTAAATTTTTACCATTTTTAATGCTTCTAAACATTCTTTCATTTCATTTTCATCTAATATCCTATTACTATCACCATAATAATTAGGTGTATATTTATTGAATGCTTTTACATGTCTAGTCCAAGAAACCCTCCTCTAATTCCGTTTCCTACCATTAATAACATTTCATAGTCTGTTAATAATTCTAATTCCACTCCTGTACATTTTAATCCACATTGCCAAGTTAATCCTGGTGCAGAGTAACAATAACATGGATCTATTTCATGATGCTTTAAGAAAAAGGTTCTATACTTCTCAAAGACATCTGCTAAAATTAAAACATCTGTTTTTAAATAAAGATTGTGATAATCTAAAAACGATTCACACTCGTAAACTTTCCATACTTTTTGTGCATGAGCATATTCTTCACTCGTAATTGTTTTTTGTGTTAGGGTAGAATAAAATTTATCCATAATGGGTAATTGTTTTTCTTTTAATCTTTCTATTGAATCTATATATTCATATGGATAATATTCTTTTTGTTTTAACAATGACATATTATCTTTAAATTCTTGTTTTAAAATAGGAAAGTCATCTGTTGATTTTGCAATATCTGATAAACTTTTTAACATAAACCTGTATGAATCTAGAAATCTTAGTTTTTTATAATTTGAACCGTAGTCTATAGAAATATAATTTTCTGAATTTTTGGATAGAAGTTTTACTTTGTTATAATCATCTTCATATTTCATTAGCTCCTCTATTAAAAAGTGGAATCATAGTTTGAGCCATTATGAAAGAAAACAGGTATTAGCTTTGTTGTTTTACCTTCTTTTGTATTATATGATTGACAAGCTGCTCCTCTATATTTACCAGAAAGATGATTATGTTCTCTTACTTTGTTTTCGTCTTCAAATTCCTTTCCACATATATAACATTCTGTTGTCTCTTGAAATTCTTTTTCTTGTTGTTTACTTAAAATTGGTTGTTTCTTTTCATTAAGGTAAATTTTATAAGTTATATCCTTGAAAATTTTTATTAGTTTTTCTACATATTTCTTTGCTGCATCATCACCAACATAAGAAAAGTATTGTGGTTTATAAATTTCTGGATAGTCAGACTGAACATAAATACCATAACTATTAACTGTTTGTTTTCTAATTGGATTAACATATGATTAATTTGGGTCAGGTTGAGAAGTAGATAAAGGGATATTATTTGATTCAAAATCTGTATAGATAACAAAAGGTAGTCTATTTTTGAAATGATAGTTTTTAAATTTAAGAATATTATCTTTCTTTGGCATATTAACTTTACAATAGTCATGATCTAGACATATCTCTTTATGTTTTTTAGCTCACCTGTCACGTAGTGACAAGGTGAGCTTTTGTGATCACTTTTTGTCCGTCGTCCGTCGTGCGTGCGTTCGTGCGTCCGTGCGTGCGTGCGTGCGTCCGTCCGTAAACAATTTCAAATAAGTATATCTCTAATACCACACGGTCAATCTTGATCAAATTCCATGGGAAGCATCATCAGGTAGGGGGAAAGGCTGCATAAGGTTTTTGGGCTGATCAGATTGGAATTCTGGTTGCCATGGCAACATATAGCTCCCATAGACTATCAATGGGAAAAAATTAAAATATCTTCTTCTCTGAAACCCCAGGGCCCAGAGCTTAGATATTTAGCATGTATTAACGGCCAGTGGTCACCTACATAATTCCTGCTAATCATGCCCCTGGGGTCCAAATTAGCCACACCCCGGGGCCCCTTCGCTCCCATAATGGAACAAAAAGCTTCAAAAATCTTCTTCTCGGAAACCACAGGGCCCAGAGCTTAGATATTTAGCATGTAGCAACAGCAAGTGGTCACCTACATAATTCCTGCCAATCATGCCCCTGGGGGTCAAAACGGGCCACGCCCCGGGGCCCTTTATCTCCTATAGACACATAATGGAAAAAAAAGCTTCAAAAATCTTCTTCTCTGAAACCACAGGGCCCAGAGCTGAGATATTTGGCAACTAGCAACGGCAAGTGGTCACCTACATAGTTCCTGCCAATCATGCCCCTGGGGTCCAAATTGGCCACACCCTGGGGCCCCTTAGCTCCCATAGACTCATAATGGAATAAAGCTTCAAAAATCTTCTTCTCGGAAACCACAGGGCCCAGAGCTTAGTTATTTAGAATGTAGCAACGGCCAGTGGTTACCTACATAATTTCTGCCAATCATGCCCCTTGGTTCCAAATGGGCGACGCCCCGGGACCCCTTCGCTCCCATAGACTCATACAGTCATAGGAATAACGCCAGATGTAAACAAAAAGGTTGACCTCAGAATTAAGTGCAAATTGTTCACAATATAAGAGGTTTTACAACATCCCAGCTTTTACTCTCATCTAGCTGATAATATCTGACAGGTCTGCAGCCAATGTTTAGATAACACATTTATTTACACCATCACTGAAACTTTTCACTTAATAATAATAAAAAAAATGTATTGTAAAATATTAAAAAACTACCAGTTGTCCGGGAATTTTGCATTATTTCTAACAGGCTTACAAAGTTGAAATGACTTCATGAACATCGATTCTAAGTCAAGACGTTACATCGACGTTGATACCATGTTATTTCGAAGGTGTGCGTCTGTAAAGTCTTGGTGGAGCTTGAAATGCCCTTTCATCTCAATGTCGATATAAGTCCCATAAAATTGGAATTAAAGTCTCCAAACAGACCTAAATAGTGTTGACGATGACGTAAAACCTATATTAATTTGAAATCACCCTGAAATGTTCTTCATTCTTTTACACTTGAACCAATCTCACATAGTAAGCAGGGACCAGTTGTTCAAACTTGTTAAACTCCGTTCAAAAAATCTGAATCATCGATTTTTTCGTTTCTTGCTGTTAATACTCATTTTAGCCCATACATCACTATATGGGAAAGTTTTAGAACTGACCCTCCGCCGATTTCTCCAGCAAGTCGCATGCCTCTGCGACAGTCAGGCAAGGCTCTGATTATATGGAGAAAATTGCAAAATCGAAATTTCCTTTCACAGACTAAGACATTTTGACAGGTTCGGCCCACCCATTTAAACCATATATAGAAGGGGTTACTACTCTTGTAAATTACAAGGGCGTATATGGTTTATTTGCACGATCACTTCATGGAAAATCATTAGCTGTGACACCACGTCTGATATCGGTATAATTCTTTTGACCACTGTTGACAGTATATCGCATTTTTATCCCCCATCGCGAAGCGGGACGTCTGTCCGTCTGTCCGTCCGTCAGTCAGTCCAGCTGTCCGTCTGTCAGTCCGTAACACTTTCTTGTCCGCTCCATATCTCCTGAACCCTTTGATAGATTTTCATTAAACTTTGGTCAATTATTCGTCTTAATGAGCTGATGTGCAGAACCCATTAATTGAACCATGCCGACTCAAGGTCAAGGTCACAAGTGAAGGTCACGAGTTTGAAACTTGGAATTTTGAGTCCGTTCCATATGTCCTTTACCCTTGAAATGATTTTCATTAAACGTTGGTCAAATATTCTTTTCAGTGAGCTGGTGTACAGAACCCAAAAATGAACCATACTGACTCAAGGTCAAGGTCACATCTGAAGGTCAAGAGTTTGAAACTTTGAATTTTGTGTCCGCTCCATATCGCCTTTAACCTCGCAAGGATACTCATCAAACTTTGGTCAATTATCGCCCCCCCCCCCCCCCCCCCCCTCAGTGAGCTTATGTGCAGAACCCATTAATGAACCATGCCGACTCAAGGTCAAGGTCACATTGGAATGTCACAAGTTTGAAGCTTTGAATTTTGTGTCCGTTCCTCCTTTACTCTTCAAAGGATTTTTATTAAACTTTGGTCAAATGTCCCCCTCAGTGAGCTGATGTGCAGAACACATAAATAAACCATGCCGACTCAAGGTCATGGTCACAGTTGAAGTTCAAGAGTTTGAAACTTCGAATTTTGTGTCCGTTCCATTTCTCCTTTACCCCTGGAAGGATTTTTATTAAACTTTCATCAAATATCCCTCTCAGTGAACTGATGTGCAGAACCCATAAATAAACCTTGCCAACTCAAGGTCATGGTCACAGGTGAATGTCATGTGTTTGAAACTTGGAATTTTGTGTCCGTTCCATATCTCATTTACCCATGGAAGGATTTCCATTAAACTTTTGTGAAATGTACCCCCTCAGTGAGCTGATGTGCATTACCCAAAAATAAACCATGCCAACTCAAGGTCAAGGACACAGGTGAAGGTCACGAGTTTGAAACTTGGTATTTTGTGTCTGTTCCATATCTCATTTACCCCTGGAAGGATTTTCATTAAACTTTTGTGAAATATACCCCCTCGGTGCGTTGATGTGCAGAACCCATAAATAAACCTTGCCAACTCAAGTTCAAGGTCACACGGTTGAACCCTGATACAAAGTGTGGCGGGGGATTTGGCTGTCCATCAGACTGCTTTCTTGTATAATTTAAACTTATAGGACTGCTACAAGCTGGCGTATGCATCAAGAAACATATGTATACCAAGTGCAACTTTCTTCTCAGATTCAAAGTACAATTCCCTTTTTCGGCCTTGGAATAAAAGCTTATTGAAAATTAAAGAGATAATGTTGGTTGGTGCCTGATGCTCTGTCTCTGGTCGGGCTCATCGGAGTCTAACTGTTGGTTTTCTTTGGCTCCAGCATTTCAGTGGTTTCTTGCTGTCGAGTCCTCACCGTTGTCTCACCTCTGTGGTTCTTTGATTTCTGTGTTCACGGAGATGTTGCACTGATGAGTTAGGAGGCCTTCATGCGGACTGAACAAATTTTTTGTCTAAATCGCGACGGAAGTAAGGGCGAGGATTGTGGCCACGTAAAATCGATTTAAGCCCCCCCAGTGGAAATCTTCCACTGACCGTTCCAAGGCGGCTCTTCTGTGGCGATTTATTTATGTTGTTGTTTGTTACTTACTGTGTGTATCACTTGTGTCTTTTAATTTTGGATGGCCATATGGCCATTTTGTGGGAAAGTAACTGTCCATATGGCCTTCCTTTGTTTAGGTTTCCATTATGGTCTGGTCGCTTAATGTTTGTATTTCTTTCCCTTTGGTGTCTTTTATGGATGGAGTAAGTTAATTGTATCAATTCCTGATCTTTGTTTTACTTCTACTTGGAATAAACTACACACGGAAAGCATTATTGCGAATCCTTTATATTTGTCTCTTGATGCATCTCTCTCTCTCTCTCTCTCTCTCTCTCTCTCTCTCTCTCTCTCTCTCTCTCTCTCTCTCTCTCTCTCTCTCTCTCTCTCTCTCTCTCTCTCTTTCTCTCTCTCTCTCTCATACGCACGAAGGTGAGCGAAACAGTGATAATTAATTTGTTACGACAGTGAATGCTAGCACTGTTTAAGTTATGCCTTATGGTCAACAGTTAAGGCCTCGTCGGGCCGGCCAGTTACAAGTACTTATGTAAGATCGCACCCCACCCCCACCCTGATAACAACCGGGGTGTCAACGGCCGAGGCTAGAAGAGCCGTTCACCTTAAGCCGTCTTCCGAGAAAGGGTCCATCAAAAGATGGAAAGATGGGATAGAGAAAAAAAAGAAAGAAACTAGAATTGCGTCCATAGAACACGGATGCCCCGCCATATGACATTGGACACAGAAATGAGTGTAATGTTTAGTCTGTGTGAGCAAAACATTTATGATCTCACTTGTGAGCTACGGACCTGAGTTTTATGTATGCCACATCATCTGATAATGATTAACATTTTGGCCAGGTGATTTTAAACTCCATGCAAGAATACGAAAAATATTGACATGGCTCACAAAAGACCCTCCTCTAAAGATGACTTTGGCCTTGGTGGCATCCACCTGGCTCTAGCAAGCCACAAATCTTCTGAGGATGGTTAACAAAAACAAAAGTTACTGACTGGACACGGAAAAGGCCTTTTATTGACATTTGACCTCTAAGTTTGACTTTGACCTAGGGGTACCGACATAAGTCTTGCGCGCTACACATCGTCTTATGATGGTTTTACATTTCTGCCATGTAATTTTAAAAATAATAATAATTAAGTTATTGATCGGACATGATAAAACACCTTTTTGACCTTTGACTTCTAAGTTGGACCATGACTTTGGAGGTACCGACTTGGGCCATTCGTGTGACACATCGTCTCATAATGATTATCATTAACGTTATTTGGAAATCCATCCAGGCATAAGAAAGTTTTTGTCCGGACACGAAAACAATCTCTTTTTAACCTCTGACCTCTAAGAATGACCCCTACCTTGAAGGAACCGTCCCGGGCCTTGCGCGCGACACATCGTCTCGTAGCGGTTAATATTTCTGCGAAGTAATTTCCAAATCCATCAAAAAATAAAAACGTTATTGCTCGAATGCAATCCATCCATCCATCCATCCATCCATCCATCCATCCATCCATCCATCCATCCATACATACATACATACATATATGCAGCATCCAGCCATCCATCCTTTTTATCATCCCCATCCATCCATCCACCCATGTCATACCGACACAATCTCCCACGTAACCTCTGTGTTAACAAGTTTTGGATAAGTCTATGATCTTCATTTGAAAACGAAACTATGCATAGTCATAGCCTTTAATGTTGCATACCAAGTGCCAATGCCGCTCCAAAGTGTTTGACCATACATGGGCGTAGCGGCCATCGTGGTCATTTCACCCGAATGACGGGAACAAACATCCGTTCCACCATCCACTAGAGGTCCCGCCTGAACTTGTCTTCCAGTCGAATTTTAAAATGACTGACCTATAGACAGGCGACCGAAAGGACTAAGAAAACGTATAAAGAAGAATGACCTTGCTAGAGGCTCCCTGTTCCTAGTGAGCCTCTATCTAGCCTTTCGAATGTAAAGTGTGTCGTAATTGCATATCTATTTATATAGTGTGTCACATGTATTTGAATATTTATTATTTCACCTGACAATCATCGTCAAATGGACTTAGTCTGTGGTCTCATTTGTTTGTTTTGCAATTTTCTCCAAATAATCACAGCCTTTCCTGACTGTCGCAGAGGCATGTGGCTTGCTGGAGAAGTTGGCGGAGGGTCAGGTCTAAAACTTTCCCATAGTGATGTATGGGTTAAAATGAGTATTAAAAGGAAGAACCGAAAAAATCGATGATTCAGATTTTCTGAACGGAGTTTAGTTAACAATTCATTTAGACTTTAATCATTAAATATGGCAAATATACTAATATTTTTTTTTGCTGAAAAAATGTGAGTAGCTTTCAATTTTTTTTCAGCAAAAATAACAAAATTTTAGATACTGCACTTGCTAGAACAGTTAGCAATTTGACCACTAACGAGCTCGTTAAGCTAACGATACTTTGAACAACTGTTAGCATAGTGGAAATGCATATGACATATACAAAAGTGTCCTAGAATGTAACCCATCGCCAGCACTAACCATAAACACATTTTTTTTCAATCTCAGAAAACCCTACCGGGTGCCCAAGTTCTAAATATGAATGATCTTTGATAAGTGACTGTCCAGATTCAAGCATTTGAAAATAATAATATTAATAAATAATAATAATAATAATAATAATAATAATAATAATAATAATAATAATAATAATAAGACTACTACTAATAATAATAAGCAGTAATGCATATAACCAGAGCTCTACAATCTTCATACATGTACAAGGAGCTAAAAACTGTTCCGAACGAGGACTTAGACTGTTCCCTACAACTCTTTATTTTTTTTTAGCTGTAAACAAACAGTGTAAAACCTGATTGTATGCCACATTCTGATCTGGGGCTACACTGTTTGCCAACTACACTGTTTGCTAAACCCAACACATGATTCTAGCCCAGATGCTACAGATAGACTTTGACCTCAGCGATAAGAAAAGCCCGGCTATTTTTACTGGATTTAGTACAACTCAGTAATAGGCACAATTGAAAGCTACTGCGCTTTTTTAATGTTTTGGTCTATGGAAAACAATCAACTTATTTATGTATTTTCCACAGCGAATATAAACGTAAAAACTTTCTCTTGGCTCCGTGGCCTAATAGGTAAGAACTCCTACTCTTAATCATTAGATCTCTCACCACTGTGGTTCGATCCTCGCTCGGGTCAGATGTGGGACGCCAAGTTCTGCAACAGAAGGACAGGTGGATTTTCTCTGAGAACTCCGATTTTTCCCGCCTCTGAATCTATGGGCATAGGTAAATAGAACAGACCCAGGTCAGACGCCGCATAATATGGGAACTGATATAAGTCTATACTGCTTTTCTAGCAGGATTTTCCATCAAATTCAAAAATAGCATTACACCAACGGAAGAAAAAAAAAAGAAGAAAAGAGGGAGACCTCGGCCCCCCCCCCCCCCCACACACAAACTCACACCCAGGTGACATCCCTTAAATGATAAATGGGCCTGACAACTCAAATACGCACTGTATATGTAAACGATGGTTTTGGGGGACGTTGCTTTGTATTTTGTAGGACTTCTTTCCTGAAATTGAAATAAAATGACTTCTCAAGCCCTTCCGCCCAATAAAACCAGTATGATTTATATGCATGGACTTGGTCGGACTTGTACCACTTGTCTGGGCAGTTTCTAAGCGGTTTACCAGTACTCATGTGTGGTCTGTTTCAGCTCTGTATGGAATTACCGTGCAGCCTAATCTATTTCTCCAAGCCCAAAATGGGCGGGTATCAGTAAACGAGGATTAACAGAGGTAAACATATTTTTTTTTATAATTCTGCTGTCAACATAGGTTGTGGGTACTTGTTAAAACCACCACAAGCAGTTTCAGTTTTAACCAATACTAATAAGTAAATAAATAAATAAAACAAAATCCCACTGACTCTGCATACATTGCACACTTATACATTGCCAAAAAATTGCACCAAATCAAGTCTAGTCTGGGTTGTCAATAGCAATACATGTGGTCTAATCTACTGGGCTTATGTACCAGATAAACCATGTAATATATACAATGACTACATACTTTATTGCTATCAACACCAGTAAATCAAGTGCCTCACAGCTGCTCTGCTGTAAAGCCTTTACTAGAGCACCATTTTGAACATTTGTTTACTTCTCAAATTTGAGCTGATTTCTGGGGTTATTCCTATGACTGCATAATATAACAAAAAGCTTCAAAAATCTTCATCTCGAAAACCACAGGGCCCAGAGCTTAGATATTTAGCATGTAGCAACAGCAAGTGGTCACCTACATAATTCCTGCCAATCATGCCCCTGGGGTCCAAACGGGCAACACCCAGGGGCCCTTTAGCTCCTATAGACTCATAATGGAAAAAAGCTTCAAAAATCTTCTTCTCTGAAACCACAGAGCCCAGAGCTGAGGTATTTGGCATGTAGCAACGGCAAGTGGTCGCCTACATAATTCCTGCCAATCATGCCCCTAAGGTCCAAATGGGCCACACCCCGGGGCCCCTTCGCTTCCATAGACTCATAATGGAACAAAAAGCTTCAAAAATCTTCTTCTCGGAAACCACAGGGCCCAGAGCTTAGATATTTAGCATGTAGCAACAGCAAGTGGTCACCTACATTATTCCTGCCAATCATGCCCCTGGGGTCAAAACGGGCCACGCCCCGGGCCCTTTAGCTCCTATAGACTCATAATGGAAAAAAGCTTCAAAAATCTGAAACCACAGCGCCCAGAGCTGAGGTATTTGGCATGTAGCAACGGCAAGTGGTCACCTACATAATTCCTGCCAATCATGCCCCTAAGGTCCAAATGGGCCATGCCCCGGGGCCCCTTTGCTCCCATAGACTCATAATGAAAAAAAGCTTCAAAAATCTTCTTCTCGGAAACCACAGGGCCCAGAGTTTAGATATTTAGCATGTAGCAACGGCAAGTGGTCACCTACATAATTCCTGCCAATCATGCCCCTGGGGTCCAAATGGGCCACGCGCCGGGGCCCCTTAGCTCCCATAGACTCATAATGGAAAAAAGCTTCAAAAATCTTCTTCTCTGAAACACAGGGCCCAGAGTTTAGATATTTAGCATGTAGCAACGGCGTTTTGTCACCTACATAATTCCTGCCAATCATGCCCCTGGGCTCCGAATGGGCCACGTGCCGGGTCCCCTTTGCTCCCAAAGACTCATAATGGAAAAAAGCGTAAAAAATCTTCTTCTCTGAAACCACAGGGCCCAGAGCTTAGATATTTAGTACGTAGCAACGGCAAGTGGTCACCTATATAATTCCTGCCTATCATGCCCCTGTGGTCCAAAAGCGCCACGCCCCGGGGCCCCTTAGCTCCTTTAGACTCATAATGGAAAAAAAAGCTTCAAAAATCTTCTTCTCTGAAACCACAGGGCCCAGAGCTTAGATATTTAGCTTGTAGCAATGGCAAGTGGTCACCTACATAAATCCTGCCAATCATGCCCTTGGGGTCCAAATGGGCCAACGCCCCGGGGCCCCTTAGCTCCCATAGACTCATAATGGAAAAAAGATTCAAAAATCTTCTTTTCTGAAACCACAGGGCCCAGAGCTTAGATATTTAGCATGTAGCAACGGCAAGTGGTCACCTACATTATTCCTGTCAATCATGCCCCTGGGTTCCAAACGGGCCACGCCCAGGGGCGCTTTAGCTCCTATAGACTCATAATGGAAAAAAGCTTAAAAAATCTTCTTCTCTGAAATCACAGCGCCCACAGCTTAGATATTTAGTACGTATCAACGGCAAGTGGTCACCTATATAATCCCTGCCAATCATGCCCCTTGGGTCCAAAAGGGCCACGCCTCGGGGCCCCTTAGCTCCTATAGACTCATAATGGAAAAAAAGCTTCAAAAATCTTCTTCTCTGAAACCACAGGGCCCAGAGCTTAGATATTTAGTATGTAGCAATGGCAAGTGGTCAGCTACATAAATCCTGCCAATCATGCCTGTGGGGTCCAAATGGGCCACGCCCCGGGGCCCCTTAGCTCTCATAGACTCATAATGGAAAAAAGATTAAAAAATCTTCTTCTCTGAAACCACAGGGCCCAGAGCTTAGATATTTAGCATGTAGCGACGGCAAGTGGTCACCTACATAATTCCTTCCAATCATGCCCCTGGGGTCCAAACAGGTGAGCGATATAGGGCCATTGGGCCCTCTTGTCTAATGTTTCTAGTCTTTGAAATCTTTGTAAACAGTTTCTACATGTGCGTTGTTTATGTTTATTTTTATCACATAGAAAACTATCTAAATCTTTGATTAAACAATAGTGTGTGTTTTCATTTTCTTCTATATATAAAAGATCATTTATCTTTTCACTTTTCATATTTGAAATATAAACTGGGTATAAATATTGTTTATTTGTTGAATTTTCTAATGCAAAAACATTTATAGTTAAATTATTTTGTTTTTCTACTTTTGGGATATCTTTTATTAAAACAGGATATTCAATATTGGTCATATTAATTTCATTCTCATAGGGATGATATTTAGTTACTCTCTCTTTATGATTATCTGCAGGATATAATTTAGATAATATAGACCACAAGAAACATTTGTTATCTTTTGTGTTTTTAACATTGATAATATTACTTGATTTAAACTTTAAAGGTATATAAGATGAAGCTCTTTGATAATTATATTTATATGTTTTTACTTCTACACTTTTAATATTTCTAAAAACAAAACCAGAACCTCTTTCTTGAAACTCAACAATCCATGCTTCAAATTTATCTTTTGGTTTATTATAAAATTCATCTACATTATTATTTGATTGAATAACTTGAACAGGATGAGAGTAATGACTTTTTATTATATCAAATGATAATGGTTTATTAAATTCAGAAGTAATTATTATCTTCACTTTAATGGGATATGATTGTATTTTAATTTTATCTTTTAATTTATTAATATAAGCCGTTATATCATCTTCTTCTATGCCATCAATAATAGTTTCATTAATAACATTTTTAAATACTTTGGATTTTTTACTTGCCATTTTATTAGAATACAAATTTAATTATGTTCTAACGTAATATTTAAAATAATCAGGATTGCGAGAAATAAAATTTTGATATGCTATTTTATATTTTTCTTTATTATTTTAATAATGTAATTGTTTTCGTTCTCTGTCACAATCTTTACATTTTCCTCTATGTCCATCTGGACATGTTTTCTCTTTTGCAAATGAATTAAACTGTTTAAATGTTGAACAATATTTACAAACTTTTCCTTCACTCATTTTATTTGAAAATAATTTTAATTATATTAAAAAATGGAGCATCCAAAAATTTATTGTTTACGTTGTAAAAAGCATACTGAAAATGATTCAGTGAAACATGTAACAACAACTAATAATAGACAAATGTTAAAAGGTATATGTTCTGAGTGTGGATCTAACAAAAATACATTTATATCCAATAGAGAAAAAATAACAAATAAATTAGCAGATGAATTACATCATAGAGTTATAAGATCTTTTGCTAAAAGACGTGTTTATGTTCATTCAATAGATCAAACATGGGCTGTTGATTTGATAGATATGCAACAATATTCAAAACAAAATAAACACTATAAATATTTATTAGCAGTTATAGATGTTTTTAGTAAATATGGTTGGTTAATTCCATTGAAAAATAAAACAGGAGTAACAGTAACTGAAGCATTTAAAACATTATTTAAAGAAAGAAAACCAATGTATATTTGGTCGGATAAAGGATCTGAATTTTATAATCGTCAAGTGAATTGTTTAAAACAAATGAAATAGAATTGTATTCAACTGAGAATGAAGAAAAATCTAGTGTAGTAGAACGATGGATAGGCACTATGAAACAACATATGTATAAATATTTTACTGCTCATGAAACTTTTAAATATTATGATATATTAGATAAATTAGTTGATTTGTTTGTATTGGAGTTTTAACGGCCCAGTCAACACTATTTAGGTCATTTTTGAGCCGGTCAGTTTACCTATCAACACTTTCCTGGGCAGGCTTATACGTAAGCGGTTAACCAGTACAGTGCACATTCTTTCGCCAGAAACTGACAACTGCCCTTCTTGAATCAGCGGAAGGGCGAGAATGACCGTAGAAAAGATTTCATGATCAATCTCCACGAAAGAATGTTACCGACCCCGGCAGGAGTCGAACCCGCGACCTCCTGATCACCAGTCAGACGCGCATCCGACTGAGCCACCGAGGCCGGCAGATAAATTAGTTGAAAATTATAATAATACAGTACATGCTTCTATTAAAATGACACCTGTTGAAGCAAGTAAAGTAGAAAATGAATTAACAGTGTATAAAAAATTATATCCAGAAAAAGAAAAGAAAACTGAAAAACCTAAATTCAAAGTTGGGGATAGAGTAAGAATAGCAAAAAAGAAAGGTAAATTTGAAAAGGGTTATACTATTCGTTGGACTAGAGAAATATTTGTAATTGAAGAAGTTTTAAATACAAATCCTGTTACTTACAAAATAAATGATTTAAAAGGCGAAGAAATCGAAGGTAGTTTTTATGAACAAGAATTACAGATTACTGAGTTTTAAGTATTTTTCGAGGGGTGGTCTGGAGAAGCTAAAATTTTTTAGGGGTGGTCTGGAGAAGCTAAAAAAATTTTTAGGGGGTGGTCTGGAGAAGCAAAAAAAATTTTTTAGGGGTGGTCTGAAGAAGCAAAAAAAAAAATATTTAGGGGGTGGTCTGGAGAAGCTAAAAAAAAATTTTGGGGGTGGTCTGAAGAAGCTAAAACAAATTTTTAGGGGGTGGTGGTCTAGACTCGCTCAGACCCTATACTACTCCCACCTGGAGGGTGGGGTGGGCCATACCGGGTTGGTGCTCGGGGAGATAGTTGGGTGGAATTGTTTTGGGTTTGGGAGACTTAAATTGAATAGTTTGTCTTGGTGGTAAATGTTTAGGGGTAGGGAGGCTTTATTTGCTGAATGGAGCGTCTGAATAAAATTCTGTGCCAGAACCTAATTCTGTGCCAGAACCTAGTGGCAGCCAAAGTGTACTGCACATGCGATATGGCAGCCAGAGTGTGCTTCTGTATACTTATGTATTGATCTGTGCCAGTTTTGTAAGGCTGAATGGAGCGTCTGAATAAATTCTGTGCCAGAACCTAGGGGGCCTAGTGGCAGCCAGAGTGTACTGCACATGGGATATGGCAGCCATCTTGTCCTGCACATGTCACTTTCTATATACTTATGCATTGATCTGTGCCATAACCTACATTGTATATACTACTTCTCTGCTGGAAAAAAAATACTAGGAGCCTTACCTCATAGCTCGCTCCACATAATATTCGAAAAGATGGTGTTGGATTATAGGTAGCTTTGCACTAAATACGGGAGGAACTGGATTTTATCACTTTGGGACAGCGCTTTTAGTTGCAGTATAAATACCAGGCAGGCTTCCATTGGATAAATATCCCATATTTCATTTCAATGTGAGAAAAGGATAGTTAGAATGATATAAAAAGGATGTGTGTTTTATAATTATATCTGCAAGCTCAAAGAATTTGTTGCTGATTTTATATTGCCACCTCTCCTTTAAAAAGCCGGCTAGTATTCACTGCGAATCTGCATGTAAACAAACATGGCGGACCATAACTAGAAAAGGAGACGGGCAACATGTGGATTTTTTCTCATCAACTTGTTGAGCTAGGATGGCTCTATAAATGAGTAAGGTTTGAAAAGTTTTGTATGTGTAGTTTTTGGTTTAAACATTATTTATTTTGATTTGTCAAACATTTACAAGTTCATACATAGGCAGAATACAATAGTACATGCATACAGGATTTGAAAACAAGCATTCATGCTTTTTTGAATCATTTCCTGAAAGTTTTTGTGGTAGCATGTAAAAGGTTACTATTGTCGCCTATGGAAAATATTTAGTGGTAAGCTCCCTATATGAAGATAAGATAGATATACTCCAAGATAAGATAGATAGACAGAGCGATCGAGGGGAGGTAACTACCAGACTACACTCACACGCTTATCGTGTCAACAGTGTCCGTAGGCATGCGCTTAGTCTACTTCCGGGTCAGTCCATGCTGACTTTCATCAGAATATTTCTTTTAAGTTGACATTTCCATGACGTTTTAAAGATTTTTGCGCAAGACCCAACGTACAGTTACCCTCATTATTGACAAAAACCACAAAACTAAAACATGGCACAGCGGGCATTGGGTAGACTTGGTAAACTTGGTATTGGTTTGGCAGTAGCCGGGTCGGTAGTGCAGACAGCATTGTTCAATGGTGAGTTTCAAAGTCATGACAGTCTGTCATGACATTGACAATAGGCGCAGCAACATCACAAACATCATTTTATCAGATTATCATGTCTATGCTTTTCATTTATTTTGCTTCAAGTGAATTGTTTACAATGAGTGACAGTACAGACACGAACTGATTCTGCTTCTACAAAGATAATAAAGATGAAGCTTTATTTAACGTTGCATATCCTAGCCAAACAAATAACATAAGCGCTGCAGAGCTTTTATTTCAATTATGATTTACTGTGTAGGCTTTCATCCTGCAAACCTGGAGTGAATGTAAGGTAAACCTGCGGTCAAATGTGACAGATGCAGTATCAGTAGAAAGGGTTCGTAGAAGTACCGGAACACACCAAAACACCGGAACACACTGGTAATTACCGGAACACACTTGAATTTTTTTTTATTTTTATGTTATTAGAAATGTTATTTTGATTTATTTGCATTGTTTTTTAGTGTAATATGTTGTTGATAACTTTTCTGATATAAAAAGCATAAATTAATTAATCTTAATTGTGTTTTATCAAATGTGTTCCGGTCCTGTGGGTCGGAATATTTATACACGTAATTATACTGAGCAGTTTATGTTTAGATTTGCACTCTCTGATATAACTAAAAGAAGACAGTTTGACAAAAAAGGAGATTGACATTTTCCAGCCTAATATCTCCATTGGGAAAGAAAACATGAAATGTCGAAATCCTTAACTTGGAAAAATTTAAAATTTTTATATCTGATTTTTACAAAGTTTGCTAAGTGCATAGCTCCAGATAACTTTTTAGCCCCTTTCAGTATTTACTTATCAAAATGCAAACCTTTTCAGTATTCTGAATAATTGGGTCAGTAAATGTACTGATCAAATCCAGAGGTTGTTTGGTAACTTTTGTAAACTTGGTTCAACAATTTCTTCCAACCTACCAAAATCGCAACAGGATTGAAAAACATTTAATTTGGTTAAACTTAATATAAAAGGAAAATGCTCCAATTCTTTATTTGCTTAGAATTATACATAAGATAAAGCAATTAATTCCCTTAATTAATTGATGTTAGCAGTGTACAAACAGGTGTCAGGCCTCATACTGACCAAGCTTTTCCATGCCTCTAAGGATAGCCTGAAATAGTATTGTGCAATGGTTTCCTTTTTTACACGTTTTCCTGAGTGTCTTTTGTTAACTGAAACACATGTAGCTATAAGTTCATTAATAATTGCTAGACATATCTCTTCTGTCTTTAACGATCTTTGCTCTTTAGGCTTGAAAAAATCAAAAAGTGTTCCAGTTTTCCCGGCCATCTTTTTAGTTTACTTTCGGTTTTGATGGCATGTTCATTTCAGCGAATACTGCATAAGCCGTCTACGCATTGGCTTGCGCTACTATGTTGTTGTTCTGACCGTATTTCTGAATCTGAATCTGTCGGAAACTCCAGTTACTTCTTGACAAGATGAGTCTTACATGGAGTGCAGTTGGAAATGGCAGTAATATTGTCAGTTTCCGAAGAAAGTCAGAATGGCTAAAATAATTTTAGAAAAATGTTTCTAAAGCATGGGATACCGGGCATGGAATTTTGGATTTCAATTGGATACAGTTACTGGGAAGTAAATCCTTCAGATTTACCCTTCCGCCCCCGCCCATCGGGGCTTGGAGAAATAGATGGGCTGCACGATGCTTCCACACAGAGTTGATACCGACACCACAGGAGTACTGGTGATCTGCTTAGAAGGTCTAAGCCTGCCCAGGAAAACTGCTGCGAGTCGGCCCATCCATGCATATAAACCCTATTGGTTTTATTGGGCGGCATGGATTTTGTGGTAAAAGTCCCACAAAATTGGAAGCAACGTCTCCAAATGACCTAAATTGTGTTGACGGGGACGTTAAACCCTAAATCAAACAAAATTCAAATTTACCCAACACTTTTGAAGACAGCTTTTTAGCTCACCTGTCACGTAGTGACAAGGTGAGCTTTTGGGATCACTTTTTGTCCGTCGTCCTCCGTGCGTCCGTGCGTGCGTGCGTCCGTGCGTGCGTCCGTAAACTTTTCTTCAAACGACATCTCCTCCTAAACCACTGATCGGATTTTGACCAAACTTCACAGGAATGATCCTTAGGTGGTCCCCTTTCAAAGTTGTTCAAATGGTTCCGGTCCATTGCACATATAGGTCACAGTAGCCAAAAATAGATTTTTTTCACCGAAAACTTAAAAAATCTTCTTCTCTGAAACCGCAAGGCCCAGGTCTTTGATATTTGGTATGAAGCTTCATCTAGTGGACCCCTACCAAGATTGTTCAAATTATAGTGCTGGGGCCAAAAATGCCCCCGCCCCGGGGGCCCTTTGGTTTTACATAGGCTTATAATAGGGAAAATCTTTAAAAATCATCTTCTCTGAAACCGCAAGGTCCAGGTCTTTGATATTTTGTATGAAGCTTTATCTAGTGGACCCCTACCAAGATTGTTCAAATTATAGTGCTGGGGCGAAAAATGTCCCCGCCCTGGGGCCCTGTGGTTTTACATGGGCTTATATAGGGAAAACATTTAAAAATCTTCTTCTCTGAAACCGCAAGGCCCAGATCTTGGATATTTGGTATGAAGCTTTATCTAGTGGACCCCTACCAAGATTGTTCAAATTATAGTGCTGGGGCCACAAATGCCCCCGCCCCGGGGCCCTTTGGTTTTACATGGGCTTATATAGGGAAAACCTTTAAAAATCTTCTACTCTGAAACCACAAGGCCCAGGTCTTTGATTGGTATGAAGCTTCATCAAATAGACCCCTACCAAGATTGTTCAAATTATAGTGCTGGGCCTAAAAATGCCCCCGCCCAGGGGGCCCTTTGGTTTTACATGGGCTTATATAGGGAAAATCTTTAAAAATCTTCTTCTCTGAAACCGCAAAGCTCAGGTCTTTGATATTTGGTATGAAGCTTTATCTAGTGGACCCATATCAAGATTGTTCAAATTATAGTGCTGGGGCCAAAAATGCCCCCGCTGAGCTTTTGGGATCACTTTTTGTCCGTCGTGCGTCCGTGCGTGCGTCCGTGCGTGCGTTCGTAAACAATTTTTTCAAACAACATCTCCTCCTAAACCACTGATCAGATTTTGAATAAACTTCACAGGAATGAGCCTTAGGTGGTCCCCTTTCAAAGTTGTTCAAATGGTTCCGGTCCGTTGCACATCCAGGTCACAGGAGCCAAAAATAGATTTTTTTCACCGAAAACTTAAAAAATCTTCTTCTCTCAAACCACAAGGCCCAGGTATTTGATATTTGGTATGAAGCTTCATCTAGTGGACCCTACCAAGATTGTTTAAATTATATTGCTGGGGCCAAAAATGCCCCCGCCCCGGGGGCCCTTTGGTTTTACATAGGCTTATAATAGGGAAAATCTTTAAAAATCATCTTCTCTGAAACCGCAAGGTCCAGGTCTTTGATATTTTGTATGAAGCTTTATCTAGTGGACCCCTACCAAGATTGTTCAAATTATAGTGCTGGGGCCAAAAATGCCCCCCCCCCCCCCCCCCCCCCCCCCTGGGGCCCTGTGGTTTTACATTGGCTTATATAGGGAAAACATTTAAAAATCTTCTTCTCTGAAACCGCAAGGCCCAGATCTTGGATATTTGGTATGAAGCTTTATCTAGTGGACCCCTACCAAGATTGTTCAAATTATAGTGCTGGGCCCAAAAATGCCCCCGCCCAGGGGGGCCCTTTGGTTTTACATGGGCTTATATAGGAAAATCTTTAAAAATCTTATTCTCTGAAACCGCAAAGCTCAGGTCTTTGATATTTGGTATGAAGCTTTATCTAGTGGACCCATATCAAGATTGTTCAAATTATAGTGCTGGGGCCAAAAATGCCCCCGCCCCGAGGCCCTGTGGTTTTACATGGGCTTATATAGGGAAAACCTTTAAAAATCTTCTATTCTGAAACCACAAGGCCCAGGTCTTTGATATTTGGTATGAAGCTTCATCAAATGGACCCCTACCAAGATTGTTCAAATTATAGTGCTCGGCCCAAAAATGCCCCCGCCCAGGGGGCCCTTTGGTTTTACATGGGCTTATATAGGGAAAATCTTTAAAAATCTTCTTCTCTGAAACCCCAAAGCTCAGGTCTTTGATATTTGGTATGAAGCTTTATCTAGTGGACCCATGTCAAGATTGTTCAAATTATAGTGCTGGGGCCAAAAATGCCCCCACCCTGGGGCCCTGTGGTTTTACATGGGCTTATATAGGGAAAACATTTAAAAATCTTCTTCTCTGAAACCGCAAGGCCCAGATCTTGGATATTTGGTATGAAGCTTTATCTAGTGGACCCCTACCAAGATTGTTCAAATTATAGTGCTGGGGCCACAAATGCCCCCGCCCCGGGGCCCTTTGGTTTTACATGGGCTTATATAGGGAAAACCTTTAAAAATCTTCTACTCGGAAACCACAAGGCCCAGGTCTTTGATATTTGGTATGAAGCTTCATCAAATGGACCTCTACCAAGATTGTTCAAATTATAGCGCTGGGCCCAAAAATGCCCCCGCCCAGGGGGCCCTTTGGTTTTACATGGGCTTATATAGGGAAAATCTTTAAAAATCTTGTTCTCTGAAACCGCACGGCCCAGGTCTTTGATATTTCGTATGAAGCTTCATCTAGTGGACCCCTACCAAGATTGTTCAAATTATAGTGCTGGGACCAAAAATGCCCCTGCCCCAGGGCCCTTTGGTTTTACATGGGCTTATATAGGGAAAATCTTCTTCTCTGAAACCGCAAGGCCCAGGTCTTTGATATTTGGTATGAAGCTTTATCTAGTCGACCCCTACCAAGATTGTTCAAATTATAGTGCTGGGCCCAAAAATGCCCCCGCCCCGGGGCCCTGTGGTTTTATATGGGCTTATATAGGGAAAACCTTTAAAAATCTTCTTCTCTGAAACCGCAAGGCCCAGGTCTTTGATATTTGGTATGAAGCTTTATCTAGTGGACCCCTACCAAGATTGTTCAAATTATAGTGCTGGGGCCAAAAATGCTCCCGCCCCGGGGCCCTGTGGTTTTACATGGGCTTATATAGGGATAACCTTTAAAAATCTTCTTCTCTGAAACCGCAAGGCCCAGGTCTTTGATATTTGGTATGAAGCTTCATCTAGTAGACCCCTACCAAAATTGTTCAAATTATAGTGCTGGGATCAAAAATGTCCCTGCCCTAGGGCCCTTTGGTTTTACATAGGCTTATATAGGGAAACTCTTTAAAAATCTTCTTCTCTGAAACTGCAAGGCCCAGGTCTTTGATATTTGGTATGAAGCTTCATCTTGTGGACCTCTACCAAGATTATTCAAATTATAGCCCTGAGGCCAAAAATGCCCCCGCTCCGGGGCCTTTTGGTTTTACATAGACTTATATAGGGAAAATCTTGAAAAATCTTCTTCTCTGAAACCACAAAGCCTAGGTCTTTGATATTTAGCGTGAAGCTTCATCTAGTTGACCTGTGCAGAGATTGTTCACATTATAGCCCTGGTGCCAAAAAATGCCCCCAAGCCAGGGCTCACTAGTTTTAGGTAGGCTTATCATAGTGCAGATTATATTTTCTGGTCCTTTGGGATCATTGAGTTCATTTGGTATCATTTTGAAAATAGAGTTCTGCTTAAGCCGGTGCTAGAGGGCGTGGCCGGTGTTGCACATTTCAGTACTGGTCATGAACAGACTCATTAAAACCGAGTCTGCTATTTTCGTTTATTTTGTGTATTCCTTGCTTCCAAAGGATCTATCTTCAGAACTTATTTATGTAGGGAAAACATTTAAAAATCTTCTTCTCTGAAATGCCCTTGGGCCAAAAGGCCCACATGTTTTACATAGACTTATATAGGGAAAACCTTTAAAATCTTCTCTGAAACCACAAGGCCCAGGTCTTTGATGTTTGGTATGAAGCTTCATCTAGTGGCCCTCTTCCAAGATTGTTCAAATAAAAGCCCAGAGCCCAAAAATGACCTGCCCCAGGGCCCACATATTTTACATAGACTTATACATGGAAATCCTTTAAAAATCTTCTTCTCAGAAACCACAAGGGCCAGGTCTTTGATATTTCGTATGAAGCTTCATCTAGTGAAACTCTACCAAGATTGTTCAAATTACAGCCCAGAGTCCAAAAATGGCCCTGCCCCAGTGCCCACATATTTTACATATAGACTTGTGTATAGCAAACCTTAAGAAATCTTCTTCTCTGAAACCACAATTGCCAGGCTTTTGACATTTGGTATGCAGCTTCATCTAGTGGACCTCTACTAAGATTGTTCAAATTGTAGCCATGGGGCCAAAAAAGGACTCGCCCCAGGGCCCAAATGTTCAACATAGACTTATATATATAGGGAAAATCTTTTTTCAATTCTTCTGCGAAACCACAAGTCCCAGGTTTTTTTTTTTATATTTGGTGTGAGACTCCTATATACATGTATTATAGATTTTGCTACCAAACTTTGCATCATTAATGAAATATGTAATAAAACAAATTGAATTGGTTTTAGGATTTAGGTTTTTCAGAATATAGTCATAATAATTATGGCATATCAAATTGAAGGGGATGATTAGTAGAATTTAGTTAAAAAAAAATTTGACCCTATGGTCAGTTTAGGGCCTTTGGGGAAAGGAATCAGAAGCCTCAAAATTTAAGTTTTTTGGAACATATCAAATTGAAGGGGATTATTAGTAGAATAATTTTGGTCCTGGGGTCAGAATGGGGCCCTTGGGCAGCCAAACTCTAGGTCCCCCTTGGGGAGCCAAATTCTAGGGCCGTACCTCCAAGGTCAATGTCAAATTCAAAGGGATGATTAGTAGAATAAATTTGGTGCTGGGGTCAGAATGGGGCCCTGGGGCAGCCAAACTCTAGGTCCACCTTGGAGAGTCAAACTCTAGGACCGTATCTCCAAGGTCAATGTCATACTTAGAGGTCAAAGGTCAAGAAAAGGAGTATGAAACTTAAACACAATCAATAACTTTCTTGTTTCTGGATGGATTTTGAAATAACTTGGCAGAAATGTTCACCATCATGAGATGTGTTGTGCCAAAAACCCAGGCGGTACCTCCAAGGTCAAGGTCATACTACGAGGTCAAAGGTCAAGCAAAGGGGTCCAAAGCTTAAACACAATCTTATTTCTGGATGGATTTTGAGGTGGGGCATCTGTGTCCTAAGGACTCATTTCTGTTTTTTTGGGGTTCTGGTTTTACGGCCCTTTCAAGATTATTTCACTCATAACGAGCCAATTGTTAATCAGAGTTGGGGGAAAACCTGAGTACCTGGAGAAAAAGCACCTGACCTTCCATTGCAGAACTTGGTGTCTCATGTATGACCTGAGCCAGGATCAAACCTACAGGGGAGAGAGACCTAATGATTAAGAGTCAGTGTTCTTATCTACTTGGCCACGGAGGTCTGTCTATGCATGGTGAAATCAAGAAAATAATACATTGTTGTACTTGTTATCCTCAAGCCAAATAGGCTCAGGGGATACCGCGTCTGTCAGTCCCTTCATCCGTCAATAGATACAACCTTGTTATCTCCACAACTTCACTTCCCTTTGAGATATATTGTATGTACTTGGTAAAGTTATATATGAGGTCAAGAATTCATGTCATGAACAAGAACCACAACTCTGTATGCCATGATATTTAGCTATCTCCTCTGCCAATACAATCTTGTGATCATGACAACTCCAATACCCTTTGAGATATATTGATGGTAATTAGTATAGTTTTATATGAGATCATCATGAGCAAGAACCACAATTCTGGATACTATGTTAATTTTAAAAACCATCCCCAACCCTCCCCCACCCCCAATTCCAAAAGTATTTAACCATATAATTAATGCAATATTTTACAGATGTCTTGCTGATGGAGCAGTAAAGCTGTAAACTTGAGGATATCTGGTGTGTTTTATTTCTAGTGTACTTTCTGCATGTGTTAAATTTTCTGAATGCAATATTGGCTTTCGGTCGGTCAGGGGGATTTGCTATCTCTTCTGATGGCTGTTTTGTAGTAATGAAAAACAAAACAGAAGGTAATGATTTTTTTTGTTTTGGTTTTATGGCCCTTTCAAGATTATTGCACTCATATTGAGCCGATTGTTAATCAGAGGTGGGCGAACACTGGAGTACCAGGAGAAAAACCACCTAACCTTCCGTTACAGAACTTGGCATCTCACATGTGACCCGAGCCCGGCTCCAACCTACAGCGGTGAGAGATCTAATGATTAAGAGTCAGCGCTTGTATACACTAGGCCACGGAGGCTCATACAGAAGGTAACGGTAATAACTAACATTGACACTATGATTCTTTTTTTTTTCAGATTCAAGGCACCATTTCAAATCCTCAAAGATCTGTAGTTTCAAGCTTGATGAAGAGTAGTATTTGTGTCATTTATAGTCGTACCCGGCACATTGTTGATGGTTTATCTTATGATATTAGTTCACCTAAACTGGCCTAGGTAGCTCTGTTGGATACACTATTGACCAGTGATCAAAAGGTCAATGGTTTGATGCCTGCTGTCATTTCTATGGCCATTCTCTCCCTTCCACCGATTCAAGAAGGAAAGTTGTCAACTTCTGGCAAAAGAATGCACAATGTACTGGTTAACCACTTAAGCATAGGCCTGTCTGGGAGTATGGTTAGTTAAAAATGACCTGAATGTAGTTTGCTGGACCAAAAACGCTGAAAAAACAACAACCCCAAACCATCCAAAATGAACACTAACATTATGAACAATGAATACCTTCAAAAGGGGTAATCGCAGACATACATGTACCAGGTAATAAAGATGAAGGGTATCTCCTGTACCATCTGAAGATTAATAATTTTCGTGAAAGTTGTATCAGATGTTCACCTTTTGTGCTCAATCTGCTGAGTGCAATGCTTAGGCCACTAGTTTATAGTGGCCTAAACATACCATCCTGTAACACAGTAATTTGTGTTGGTATTAATCACTTTTAGTGATAGATCTACTTGATTTTAAAGAAACACTAGATAAACCTTCCCTTTTGTCTGTTGTAATACCTTCATCTTTGCATAGAGGGTCTCTTTCTGGAGTGAAACTGCCTTGCTGATCATGTTTTTATGCTCCCGGTGGGGAGGCATATTATAATACCTTTTTCACTGTTTAATGAATAATGAATAGAATTTTAATCAAATTTATAAGCCATAGTCAAACCAAATCCACATTACAGCTAAATATAATGACGATTATTTATGAATTTCCTTTTAAATACCTTTATAGATTTGAGTTCAAAGCAACTGCAATGTTTGAAATGGTGCGTAGCTAATTGGTAGTTTAAACAACTTTACTTTTCTTAATTTATTGAAAGTAATTTTAAAATTGGTTTGTTTATATTAGTAGAACTAAGTGTCTAATAAAGTTTTCTTTTTCTTCTAGTATCAACAAGATTCTTGAAAAGAGAACATTGACATTGTATTCGGATATATGATAGAATTGACAAAGTGATTTATCTTTATTCTTGATTTACTATATATGAACTGTTGTGAAATAGTGTGAGGAGTCTAGTTTTATGTGTTAAGAGAGTACAGGACTTTCCTTGAAACGTCTTATCACTGTGTTCCAAGGTAAATGAATGTTTAGTTAATTACCAGTAAGTAACAGTCAGATAATTTTGAAAGAATCAATTTTTGTTTGATGGAAGAATAGCTTGTATGATATAGTCCCCGAAAGATTGGAAACAGTAGTTGCATTAGCAATAAGTACAATTATTAACATGAAAATCCTTGTTATTGCATGTTGATAATTTGATTAAAGTTGTCAGTAATATTTAATGCTATTGTGCGCGAGACCAGAGGTGAATGCCACTTTTCCTTCAGTAAACAAAAACGATAGAGGGTCCCCACCCATCGGGGATTGAAGAAATAGATCAGCTGCACAATGCTTCCCCTCAGAGCTGAAAATGACCAGACATCGGTACTGATAAACTGCTTACAGGATCTAAGCCTGCCCAGGCAAAGTGCTGCCCATGCATATAAACCCTATTGGTAAAATAAGGCGCCAGGGCTTAAGATATCATTTCATCTCAGTGTTGGGTAAAAGTTCCACAAAATTGTAAGCAACATCTCCAAACTGACCAATATAGTGTTGATTGGGACGTTAAACTACAAATCAAACAAAACATTAAAGACATTTGAGGGTAATTTAGTATCAAAGAACTCTATGTATCAAATAAATGTTGGTCAAGAGCACTTCTAGAAAAGAATTCAAATTAATTTGTAAAGGTGCTACATGAACTGATCAAAACAACCCAGTGCCTATCCAAAACATCAAAGGGAAAGACTAATAGACACTCCTTATAAACAGTAAAATCGCATGCACCAAGCTCTTTCCTTGCTATCCTTGGTAGCTCAGATGCCTGTTTGAATGGTAACCAGGAGGTCATGGGTTGAACATCTGCAATTATTGGCAACATTCAGTTGTGAAGATTGATTTGAAATCTTTTCTGGGGTCATTGGTTCCCTTCCTGTAATTCAAGAAGAGCAGTTGTAAAGTAGAAGAGAAGCAATGATCAGGAATCCACACAATTAACTTTTGCCTCCCTTCAGACACATCAAAGAGAAAGAAACACAAACATGAAATATCTAGACCCTAGTGCAAACAACAATAGAGGAAAGCCAAAAGGACAGTTACTTTACAGCAAAATGGCCAACTGGCTGTCCGAAATAAAAAGATATAAGTGATACATACATTCAATGACAAACAGTAATAAAAATAAACCACAAAAGAAGAACAGCCTTGGAACTGTCAGTGAAAAGAATTCCACAGGGGGAGGGGGGTGGGGGTTATTGATTTTATGCGGTTGCAATTCTAGCCCTTTTGTTGTGGTGTAGTCAGTTAATTTATTCAGTCAGCATGAAGGCTTCCTAACTCATCAGTGCAACATCTCGGAGAACATACAAGTCAAACAACTGCAGAGATGAAACAATGGTGCGGACTGAACAGCATGAACTAACTGAAATGCTGAAACAAAACAAAACCAAGAGTTAAGACTCTGAGGGGCCCGACCATAGATAGAGAATTAGGTATAAACCAACATAACATAAATTCAATATTAAAATTCTGTGTTAGCTTCTACACTGGAACCAAGAATCTGAGGCTTGAGACCTGAAGTTTAAGAATGCACAGAAGAATAAAAGTCATTGAATGGAAGCCTTGAGGACAATCATTTGGTTTTACCTATTTTGATGTCAAATTACCTTGCTCAAGGGCGAAAAATATATATTTCTGTACAAAACTCCATCTAGAATTAATACAATTTTGAATGGTTTTACGATACACCATTTCCCCATATTTTCTATATATTTCCTGTTAAGACAGATATGTTTTTTTTTCTGTATCAAGGCAGATATGTTTTTTCTGTATCTTTCAGGTTGAGGCATGCCACGTAAGAGGAATTGGAAGAAGTCATTGGCAAAGACAGTGGTGAGGGCTGATGGTGGCAGCCCTGGGTTGCATATTTCAGATGTGGGCCTTACCCACCTCTTAGATCATGGAGGATCTAAGCCTCATTCGCTTGTAGCGATGGGGACATCTGAGCCAGGGTCGCATATCTTGTCAGATGTGGGTATGACCTGCCCCAGTGTATCATCTGATCCAGGGTCGACAAATATATCAGATGTGGGTATGACCTGCCTCATTGTAACATCTGATGCTATGAAAACACATGTTGCTTCGGCGCAAAGTACAAATGATATTAAAACACATGTTGCTTCGGCGCAAAGTACAAGAAATATTAAAACACATGTTGCTTCGGCGCAAAGTACAAGTGATAAATATGTTCACAGAAAACAACCAGTACAAACTGCCAAAGTTTTGAAAAGTACAAATGACAAAAATATGAAAACACATATTGCCTCAGTTTTGCAAACTACAAATGACAAAGATGGTAACAGAAAAGAACCAGTACAACATTTCAAAGTTCTGCAAAGTACAAATGACAAAGATGTTTACAGAAAGCAAGTTGTACAAGATATCAATATCAATTCACCTATAGAGGTTACAAACCCTGTATTTTCAAGCTCCACACAAATTGCTGAAAAAGCTATGTATACTGCCTTTCCTTTTACGCAACAAACTGAAACAATGCTATGGAAACCTTCTAATGGTCCATTTAACTCTGTCAAATTTGAACAGGGATCTTTTCACCAAGGGTCAGAAATATTTAGCAATGAGTCTAGAGGATGTCAGTGCACTGCAAATGCACTTTGTTCATTAATTTATGCAGCATACTCAGACATTTGTTGCAGTACAGATCTAGACAACATTCTGTTAGCTGGAGATGGCCTGTATAATAAAGTAATATATGATCTTAAGGCAAAAGGTAAATTCAGAAGTAAATTGCTTAGCTTTGACGAACTTCCAAGATTAGTTTCAATTTTAAACAAACAAGTTGTTGTGAAAAAATCTGCTGTTGTGACAGGCCTTTGCACAGAACAATTTGTCAATACCAGTTTACCTACACTTCATCAAGCATTGCATACTGCTCTACAATATTCTCCAGGTGTTTTACTAATGATTGGTTCAATTTGTTGTTCTGTGTTCAAGAGGGATTGCACATATTTTCTATTTGATTCACATTCACATGGTTTCAATGGATTATCCACTCCAGATGGTAAATCATTACTTGCTGGTTTCAATTGTTTAGATGATCTAGTTTCATTTCTGTATGCATTGTTTGAAAGTATGATGATTTCAATTTCAACACAGTTTGAAATTCTTCCTGTAGATTTTGACTTATCTAATCTTGAACATAATTCAGTATTTGATATTGAAAATCCTGCAAAGTGTCATACTGATACTCCATGTGAGTATGCTTGGAAAACTGTAACTTACAAGAGGAATTTGTCAGAAAGCCATATGAGGAATGCACATGCAACAGAAGAATTTTTTACTCATTCAAACAGTGAAAATAATGCAACACTTATTGGCAAATACTTTAAGGATCAAAAGCATAGACTTGAAAGGAAGGCATGTAATAGTACAAAGGTTACTAAAAATCAAAGAAATAGGAACAAAGAAATAAAAATGAATCCGGAAAAAGTTACAGAAAGAAAAAAATACATGAAAGATTATATGCAGAAACGAAGGCAAGACACTAACTTCAAAGTAAAAGACAAAAACTACACTCTTAAATCTAAGCAGAGTGCTAGACAATCTGAAGAGTACCGTAAAAAAGAAAGAGAATATACACAGAAATCTATGCAGAGTGCGAGACAATCTGACGTGTACCGTAAAAAAGATAGAGAATATACACAGAAATCTATGCAGAGTGCTAGACAGACTGAAGAGTACCGTAAAAAAGATAGAGAATATACACAGAAATCTAAGCAAAGTGCTAGACAATCTGAAGAGTACCGTAAAAAAGATAGAGAATATACACAGAAATCTATGCAGAGTGCTAGACAATCTGAAGTGTACCGTAAAAAAGATAGAGAATATACACAGAAATCTATGCAGAGTGCTAGACAGACTGAAGAGTACCGTAAAAAAGATAGAGAATATACACAGAAATCTATGCAGACTGCTAGACAATCTGAAGTGTACCGTAAAAAAGATAGAGAGTATACACAGAAATCTATGCAGAGTGCTAGACAGACTGAAGAGTACCGTAAAAAAGATAGAGAATATACACAGAAATCTATGCAGAGTGCTAGACAGACTGAAGAGTACCGTAAAAAAGATAGAGAATATACACAGAAATCTAAGCAGAGTGCTAGACAATCTGAAGTGTACCGTAAAAAAGATAGAGAATATACGCTGAAATCTATGCAGAGTGCTAGACAGTCTGAAGAATATCAAAAAAAGGAAAGAGAATATACTCTCAAATCTAAGCAGAGTGCTAGACAATCTGAAGACTGCCGGAAAAAAGACAGAGATATGACAAAGGCATGCATGAGAAGAGCCAGATTGATAGATGAATACAAAAAATGGGAAAGTAAAAAGAAACAAGAATCTCGAAAATGCCATGAATTCAAACAAAAAGATATAGCAATACAAAATCGGTCAAGGAGGAAGGCAAGGTCAGATCCATACATATTAGAACAAGAAAGGGTTGCAAAACAACAATGGAGATTAAATGAAAGAAACAGGAAAATTGAAAACATTATAGACTGTAGAAGAAAGGCTACAAAGCGTAAAGAACCATCCTTTTCACAAATTGAAAAGTTAACTGCAAAGCGCAGAAAATGTGGCAGTGATATTGATGTTTGTATTGAAAGGTTTCACAAGAATATATCAGTTGGACCTCTCTATGTGTGTAGTTGTTGTCACCAGACATGGTTTGAAGAGACTGTATCAAAAGCTAGAACATTTGTTTGTAAAGACAAGGAAAAGTACTTAACAGGTGTGAAATCAGTCAATGAAGAAGAATGGATATGTTGCACATGCAAAGACAATATTAAATGTGGTAAAGTCCCAAAATTGTCTGTTTTAAATGGAATGAAGTGGCCACCAAAGCCCAAAGAACTGGAGCTGTTTCCCCTTGAAGAACGCCTTATTGCTTTACGTATACCGTTCATGCAGATGCGAGAACTACCCAGAGGTCGCCAGTTATCAGTAAAAGGAAATGTTGTTAATGTACCTGTTGATATTCAACCAGTTGTAAATGCTTTGCCAAGACCGTTTGACGAAAATGTAACAGTTGCAGTGAAATTAAAGAAGAAGATGTCATTTAAGTCGTATGTTTTCTCAGAAAATGTCCGACCATTCCATGTATTGTGTGCTTTGCACTGGCTATTGAGTGGTAGTGAATTGTACAAACATGCAAATGTTGAAATTGATCAGCAATGGATAAAGAAAATCACAGAAGAAAGCAATGAAACCCTTCATGCATTTTTGGAGTCACACAAAACAGCTTGTTCAGAAACAAATAATGTTGGTTTTGATGAAATTACTCATGATAAGAATCAAGCTGAGATTATACATAATTTTTTCGACTGGTGTACACAGGAAGGTTCAAAATATGATATTGTTGATTTTGATGATGTTGTTAGTGAAATGTGTGACATTTGTTCAAATGATCAGATTGGTAATATTTCAAATGATAATATTTCTCATGTGGAAGAACTTTATGATTCAGATGCAGAAGAAATCACACAGGAAAATGTGGGAAATATTGACACCCTTTTGGATGATGCAGATCTTGAAAACAGAAACTCTACTTTCACATTTGCTCCTGGAGAAGGTCAGCGACCACTAAGTATATTTCAAGATAAAGATTCAGAATATCTTTGTTTTCCAACCATATTTTGTGGGCAGAGGCGAATAGCTAATGATGACAGACAAGTGCCTGTACATTATAGTGATATTGCAAAGTGGGAATTGAGAAGTCAAGATAGGCGGGCTGCTAACAGTGTACCCAATATATTTTTTAAACTGAAAAAAAATACAAATGAAGCAATTGAATGATAAAGCAAACCTTGCTGTTAGAAGGTGTCAGACTGGAACAAATAAGATTACTGCTGTACAAGCAAGAAACTCAGAATGCATTGACAGTATTGTAAAAAATGATGAAGGTTACTATTTGTTTAAGCAACTAAGAAATTCTCCTGCATATTTAGAATCTAGAAAAAAAGATGTTTATGCTATGATTCGACAGTTGGGTTTGCCAACTTGGTTTATGTCATTGTCCTCGGCTGATACAAGATGGATTGACCTTTTGAAAATGTTAGCTATCTTAAATAAAAATTTGAAATACACTGATGATCAAATTGAAAACTTGGCTTGGGAACAAAAGATAAAACTCATTCAATCAGATCCAGTCACTTGTTCCAGATATTTCGAGCACAGAGTTAAAGAATTCATCAACACAGTTCTAAAGAGTGAACACGAGCCTCTTGGAAAAGTTGTTGATTACTTTTTTAGAGTGGAATTTCAGCAACGTGGATCGCCACACATTCACATGATTGTATGGGTACAAAATGCACCAAAATTCAATGTGGATTCAGATGCAGGGTTGGCTGCTTATGTGGATCAGTATCTAAAATGTTCTGTAGACAATCCGAACCTTGGTCGTTTAATAGAACTTCAAATTCACAAACATTCAAGAACGTGTAGAAAACGAGAAGATAAAATATGTCGATTTGGTTATCCTTTACCACCTCTTTCCAAAACTTTGGTCTTGCAGCCTCTGGAAACCGAAAAAGACAAGTATTATAAACTCTACCAAAACATACAGAAAACAATGAACAATCAGAAAGATGGATATGATATGTCTTATGAAGAGTTTCTGACAGACGTTGTCCAAATGAGTGAGCAAGAATACATTAAATGCATTAGAAGTTCCTTAAACTCTTCAAAAGTGTTTTTGAAAAGAAATCCGGGTGAGATCCGTGTAAATTTGTACAATGATAGTGTGTTAAAAGCATGGAAGGCAAACATTGACATTCAATTTGTGTTAGATCCATATGCTTGTGCTATGTATATAGTTTCATATATTAGTAAATCTCAAAGAGGGATGAGTAATTTGTTGCATGCAGCTGCAAAAGAAGCTAGGAATGGCAATATGGATCTCAAAAGACAAGTTAGACATATTGGAAATGTATTTTCAAACAGTGTTGAAGTAAGTGCACAAGAGGCAGTTTATCTGGTACTGCAAATGCCATTGACTAAAAGTTCAAGGAGTGTTGTCTTTATAAATACTTCACTTCCAAACCAGAGAGTACAGCTATTGAAACCAAAATCAGTGCTTGATGAATTGCCTGCAGACTCAACAGATGTAATGTCAGACAATAAAATTAAAAGATACTCAAAGCGCCCCAAACCTTTGGAAACTTATTGCTTAGCCGATTATGTGTCAGAGTTGGAAGTAATTTACCCGGATGGCCAGAATGACAATAAATATGAGGAAGAGCAAGATTATGAGAAAGATGCAGAAATATCAGATGAAGAAAGCTTTGGTGATGGTGAAACTATTTTAACTTTAAAGAATGGCATAAAAATCAAACGATGTCGTAATTCTAAAATAATTAGGTATGTGAGATTCAATCGCAAAACAGATGAAGAGAACTACTATAGAGAGAAACTTTTACTTTTTCACCCATGGAGAAAGGAAGAGACTGACTTACTTGGAACTTTTAGAACATATAAAGAACACTATGAGTCTATCAAGCATGTGATAGATCATAAATGCTCAGCTTATGAACATCATGCTGAAGAGTTGGAATTAGCAAGAGACTTGGCAGAAATGGAATATGATGCATTTGATGAAACAGCACCAAGTACACAACAAGTTGAAGGTGATGATGCTGAAATGGAACCAATTCAGTCAAAAGAGTTTATATATTTTAATCCTGATAGACCTGAACATAGAGATTATGATATAGGGACTGAAATTGGATGTTATGTTTCTGCACCTCAAATTGATGTAAATGAAAATATCCTGTCAGATATTGATTATAGAAAGCTCCTGCAGTGTTTAAATAGTAAACAAAAGCAGTTTTACTATCATGTGATTCACTGGATTAAAACAAAGGATGCCCCTTTATATGCATTTCTTTCTGGTGGAGCTGGTGTTGGGAAAAGTCTAGTTATTCGAGCATTGTATCAGACTTTGTTTAGAATATTAAATTTGAAAGAAGGAGAAGATGTGGATCATACAAGGGTTCTTCTATGTGCATTTACAGGAAAGGCAGCATTTAATATTAATGGTTCTACCATCTCATCTGCATTTAAACAAAAGTATAAGCAGTCGGATCAAACATTAACTTGTGACAGTCTGAATACCTTTAGATCAAAGTACCGTGATTTGTCAGTTGTGATTATTGATGAAATTTCAATGGTTAGTAATTCCATGTTGAATTTTATTGATCAGAGACTTCAAGCATTGAAAGGAACAAGAACACCTTTTGGTGGTGTTAGCATTATTGCTGTTGGTGATCTTTACCAGTTAAAACCTGTGAGTGGTGATTGGATATTTAATGACATGAAACATGATGCGGCTGCTTTGTCACAAAATCTGTGGAAAGAATTATTTACTATGTTTGAATTAACAGAAATTATGAGACAGAAAGATGACCTTCAATTTTCAGAATTGTTAAATAGATTAAGGACCAATTCCTTGACTGCTGAAGACAAGACTAGATTTAAGCAGTGTGAAATTACTACAAATGATGTTGAGTATCAGAAAAATGCACCTCACCTCTTTGCAGAAAACTATTTCATGCATGTTTTTAATAATGAAATTATAAGAAGTATGTCAACAGAAAAGGTTGAAATACCATGCATGGATACATACGTTTCACCTAAGCTATCAAAAGAAAAGATATACTGTGCCCTTAAGAACCTCAAGAATGTAACAGATTCAAACCAAACAGCAAATTTACATTGCTCTTTAACAGTTGTTGTTGACATGCTTTATGACTTAACAATAAACATAAAAACAGAAGATGGACTAGCTAACGGAGCTTCATGTGTAGTTAAGTTTATTGAGTATAAGCTACAAACCACACGACGCCCTAGCATAATTTGGGTTCAGTTTGATGACAAGAAAGCAGGAATGGAAACAAGAATCAAATACAGAAACAGGGGATTTTATCATAATAGTATCGATGAAAATTGGACACCAATTTTTTATGTTAACAGGTCATTTACATACAACAGAAAGACATTTCAGAGAATTCAGTTCCCTTTGCAACCTTCTGCAGGGCGTTCTGTACATAGAGCCCAAGGTAGTACCCTTGAAAGAGTGGTCATAGACTTATCACAGCGTAAAACCCGCAAAGTTCCACATTTACACTACGTTGCACTTAGCAGAGTTAGGTCAATTGAAAAGCTTCAGATCCTTAACTTTAATGAAAAAGCATTACAAGTTGATGATCAAGTTAAGGCCGAAATGCAGCGACTGCATGAAACAGCAATGCTTCAACTCTGCGATACTTCTTTAGAATTGATAGATCCATTTTCACATTTCAAAGTTGCTTTCAATAATTGTAGATCCTTGAATCTTCATTTTGATGATATAAGACATGACAAAAATTTGTTGTCAACCCACGTATTTGGATTAGCAGAAACACGACTACACCAGCCAGATAATGATAGTGATTATGCAATAGAAGGCTATTGTTTGATAAGAAATGACCAAATTGGATACAATTCTTCCAAAAGACCTCCTCATGGATTAGCAGTTTATGCTAAAGATGATACCATTATAACACAGGATAGAAAGTATACTTCTGATACATTGGAATTCATTATGATAACTGCCAGGCATGTCTCAGTTGAATGTCAGATTGTATTTTTGTATAAGTCACCTCAAATGTCTGACAGTAATCTTCTTTCTTGTCTGAACAAAGAACTCATTCCATATTTTACCCCATCAAAGCCATTGGTGATAATTGGAGATTTCAATATTGACATTTTGCTAAAGCCTAACATTGTTAAGAAATTAAGTGAAATGTTTTCAAGCAAAATGCTAATAAATGAATGTACCACAGATCATATGACAATGCTTGATTTGATATTTTCGAATTTTGATTTATCAGATGTTGATGGTGCAGTTGGGACATGTGAGACATACTGGTCAGATCACAAAATAGTTTTTCTACACATAAAATCCACATAATTCAACACATGTCACCCACTCAGTTTTAAATGTATAATACCAGCTTTTCGAATAAAGGTTGTTTTTTACTCATTGTCTTGGTGAAATTGAAACGGAAAAATCTATTGGGAAGATCATAGTGTACTTCATGTCTCCCTTTACAGCTTGGAGATTGTATCATGTGATTGTCTTTGCTACTTTAAAGTGCACTCACCCGCCACATAAAATGCAGTACCTGCCCCTTAAAGGTAGGTATTGCTGGTGGTTTGTACAAGATAAGGGTGGCCACCATTAATTGACATCAGGAAATGAAGAGCCTTGTAAAACACCACTTTATATAGAGAAAAGTGGAGTTTACAGGGTTTTTTTCCATTTCCTCACTCAAAACATAGACTTTGGGTACTTCTAAGAAGTGCCTCAATGAGGCATTTCTGTTTATATATATATATTACATGTATGCTGTTGATGCTTTGTTTGTATTGGAGTTTAAAGGCCCAGTCAACACTACTTAGGTCATTTTTGAGCCGGTCAGTTTACCTATCCACCCTTTGCCTGGGCAGGCTTATCCGTAAGCTGTTAACCAGTACAGTGCTCATTCTTTCGCCTGAAACTGACAACTCTCGAATCAGCGGAAGGGAGAAAATGACCGTAAAAAAGATTTCATGATCAATCTCCACGAAGGAATGTTGCTGACCTCAGCAGGCATTAAACTCCCGTCCTGATTACCAGTCAAACACACATCTGACAGAGCTACTGAGGCTGGCATGTTGTTGATGCATGTTTTGGTTGGGTTATATTAACCCATATACGCCTAGCCAACCTTTTATGGGACACGGGTAAATAGTTACTGCCCAGATAAGCGCCACAGAGTGCGGCATCTGATCTGGGTGTACAGTTTTTGCTCAAAGTACATGCATTGTTGACAACTTACCTCCAAACAAACCTTACACCCCTATAATTGGAAATGGACCACTCCAAACTAATTTGGTGGGGAACTCCATTGTGGTATATGGGTTAATGGTAATTACTACTGGATTCAGTTAGGTGTATTGCAAAATAATTGAAAAGGGTATTAACCCTTATACGCTGTTCACAACAATTCATAACTTTGCAAACAATATAGATACAGATAAAGAAGCCATCTGATCTGGATCTACACAGTTTGTCATTTAGTTTCGTAATTTGAATGCAAACATTATATCATGTAATCTAATTGGCTGATAGTAAGAAATGGGCGTGACTAATGTAAATATTCAGCAGGATAAGGGTTAATTTCTTTCCTTATACACAAACTTTTGTTGCTTTCATATTAAACCTCTCACAAGACACTTTTTAAGGGAATTTAGACTTATAATGTACATTCTGTAGATTTGTCACAATATGTTTAATTCTGTCAAAAACATACTGTATTGAATTCTTATTTACGGCAGCATTTTGTTATGTGAATCTGTTGTTCCTTATATGGAGAAAAGGTTACCCCAGTATTTGAATTCTGTCAAATAATATATTTTATTGTTTGCTTAATTGCAACAATATTTTGAAATGGAAATCCATTGTTACATGTAAAGGCTGAAATTGTATTTTCCTCAAAATGTTTCAAGTTACCATTTTCTAGATTATTGCAAGATCAGGAAAAGTTTTGTTGAAATTCAAGAGAATTAGTTGATGCATCTGTATTCTGTGGAAAGACTCAGATTTTTTTTACCTGTTCTTTATATCAGATTTTATGCTCCTTAAGTTTCTATTTGGCATATATTGCCTCATAGATTCCACACATCTTAATCTGTCTTATTTTATTCCTTATTCTCATATTTATGCCCACTGTATCAGAATTAATTCTTTGTGGCTTTTAGATAGATGAAAGAACCAAAACGTTTATGGCAGAAAGGTAACTTAATCTATACAAGCCTTATAGATCAGTGTCAAAGATTCAGGTCGGACAAAACTTAGGAAACTTCAATGTCTCACTTTTTATATGTAAACAGCTATATTTCAGGTCAGCTGTGTTTCTTATGTAAATTTTGTTATACTTTGCAATACTATTGTTAACCACTGTGTCAAATTATGACTTCATCATGAACATGAAAATAGAATTTCAGCATAGATTCAAGAAGTCATGTGCACACAACATGCCCTTCAAGATTTCATCCTGAAGAGTTCACCTGGTTCAACCAATGTACAACTATATTGACAACCCTGGATCTATGAAGATATTTATATCACTCAGGTAAACAACCATGTCTTGCTTTTCATCACAGTTTGCCTTTCTTCAGTTTTTTTTTTATTTCTTTCTAAACATCAGTATTGCTTTTCTGGTACACAGATGAGGGACACAGGGCCATCTTCATAGGAATATTACATAGTTGACTCCCTACCAAAATAGCTAAAATCATTCTGCTCTGACGAACAAGATGGCTGCCATAGCTAAAAAATAGAAAATCATCTTCAAATGCCAACTCCTCTATACCCTTCGGCCAATTTCATTCAAAATTCATAGGCGTTTTGCTTTGATGACCGTCTACCAAAATAGCTAAATCGATTCTGCTCTGGTGAGCAAAATGGACACCATAGCTAAAAATAGAAAAACATTGTAAATTGGTTTCAAACATGGACTCCTCCTATTCTCCTAAACCCTTGAGCCAGTTTCATTCAAACTTCACAGGAATGTTACGCAGGTGACTCTATACCAAAATAGCTATAATCATTTGACTGATGAACAAGATGGCCCCCAGAGCTAAAAAAAGAAAAATATTCAAGCGACAACTCCTTTACCCTTGGGCTAATTCCATTCAAACTTCATAGGAGTGAGTGACTGAGTTTAAGTCTTACCAACAGCTAAGGTCATACAGTGACGGGACCTCAGTTTAAAGACTCAGAATTTAAAGTCTGGAGAAGTCCGGGATCGATCCTGCTACCCCTGGTTTACAAGGCAAGTCGCATGACCACTTCATCATGAAGGCTTGCTTCTAAACTTCATTGGAATGTTGTTTAGATGAGCCTCTAGGAATATAGCATAAACGATAAACAAATGGCCACAAGAGCTAAAAACAGAAAAACATTGTAAATTTGCTTCAAATGCGAACTCCTTCTAAACCCTAGGGCCAATTGGATGCAAACTTTACAGGAATGTTGCCTAGGTGACTCCCTACCAAAATAGTTAAAACTCATTCTACTCCGATGAACAAGATGGCAACCAGAGCTAAAAATAAAAAAAATCTTCAAACGACAATTCCTCCAGTACCCTTGGACCAATTTCATTCAAACTTCCAAGTAATGTTGCTTAGATGACCCTCTACCAAAAAGACTAAAATGATCCTGCTCAAATGAACAAAATGGCCACCAAAGCTAAAAATAGAAAAATATTGTAAATTTGATTCAAACGTGAACTCCTCCTAAAACCTTAGGCCAATTTGATTCAAACTTCACAGGAATGTTGCCTAGGTTACTCCCTACCATATAAGCTTAAATCACTCTGCTGATGAACAAGATGGCCACCAGAGCTAAAAGTAGATTGTACTCAAGGCAGTGATACTCAGGTGAGCGAACCAGGGCCCTCTGGGCCCTCTTGTTTATAAGTAACTGATCGTTTTTGGGTTTTTTTATCGGGGAACACAACACCTAGCTATTCAGTTTCAGAACCAACGCCCCAGCTAGCACAAAATAAGGGCAAACATCGGGCCGATACGTCGTATCGCTGTCGGCCCAGTACATGCTTTGCTGGCTTAGGCTACACAGACTTCTATTTAATAGACAACAGGGGCTGACAAATCCATTTCCCGGCCGTCCGGGACAAGACCGAAATCACGCCGGGCAGGTGCACTTTGACCTTATGACGCTCAGTCGGGACAAGTGCAAAAAAAAAAGAAGTCTTTTTGAGTCCTTAAATACGGTAAAACTAACCCTGTAAGTAAATCGCTGTCAATTCAGAGACACACCAAACCATCTGTGTATTTATTACGGTTCAAGTATCACACTATTGTTAATCCCTGTCGTATAATTGCCACCCTGCAGTGCGTGTTGATAAGGTGTGAAAATATGGTTAAGTTATGTCTCTAATTTGCGTTTATCCTCCAGTCATAAAATCTAATCCACAATCAGGGTGAAACTGATTTAATTGCTCTAACGGTAGATGTTTGCATTATAAAATCGGACTTTTCTACGATCTCATGAATGGTTATGTTTTGGTGCCAAATAGCAGACGTTGGCGGGAAAAGTCTAACGCTGTTGTTGTTTATTGACACGGAGCTTCTGGGGATAATTCTGGAGCTGTGCAAAGCACTGATTTTCTATCCACCTCTATTCACAACCGCTTAGCTATCGGGAAAATATTTTTTTACAGGTTCCAAAGATTTTTTTTATGAAAGAGATACATGCAATGACATTAAACACGTGTGGGGGTAATGGCGTCGGATGACGTCATTTTCCGATCGCGTGCAAAAAAATCGTAGCGGTGGTTTGTGGGCGGCGATTTATATCAATTCATAAATCACCAATCGGCTTTTTCCGTATGTCTGGTCTTCGCCGGACATTGCCGGAAAAAAGCCTGCAGTCCATGACCTCGGCTATAAGACGGGGTCGTTTTTTGGGGCTCATTTTGGAGGGAAAAATCCTCGTCTTATAGCCGAATTTTTACGGTACTATTCTTGTTGTTGTGACATCAGAGTTTCTTGAAAGTGGAATATCTGTAAAACCTGGACTGGGTTCATGTGCTGGGATATTGGCAAACACTTAAGACTCAGATAAGAATCTGGCCCCGAGGTTATAAAACTGTTTTCATGCTCAACTCAGGTGAGCATGAATTTAATAATGCTCATAAATATTGAAATACAAATGATAGAGGCAATTTTCTTGCTCAGAACAGCACAGAATGTTTTCTGTCCTGCTCATAAATTTTGAAATGCTAACAACTTTTGTCATTTTAAAATTCATGAGCAGGACACATTTCATGCTCAAGCAAGTTAAGCATGAAAAAAGTTTTATAACCTTGGGGCCTGATTTGGATCTATACTGCTTGTTCAAAGTACAGAAAATTTTGGGTCAAACAAAACAGCCTGAGTCCCCATTTAGCCTACACTCAGAGACAATTGACTAATCAGTGCCGTCAATGCTTTGATTAATTTTTAGTTAACCCTTAAGGTGCCATGAAAAACAGCATCTGCAATGTTGTCTGATTATGTCTTATGCTGCATCTTCTTCTAAAACCTTTTTTAAAATGTTTTTGCATACCCGCAAACAGTCCTGTTCATGTCGTTTGCTGAAGCTTTTTGCCAACGTTTTAAAAATATTTTTGCACACAGGCAAACAGTGTTGCCCCAGATCAGACTGCTCCTGCAGGGTCCACACTGTTTGCAACAATGACTTTTAAAGTAACTGGCAGATGACCAAGCAGACGATAAATTATGTCTCCCCCGAAAAAAAAATTTTCGGAGAGACATATTGTTTTTCCTCCGGGCGTCTGTCTGTCTGTCTGTCACACATTCGTGTCCGCTCTATATACTTGAAAACCGTTAGAGCTATCTTAACGAAACTTCCTATAAATATTAATCAGCATTAGAGGGTGTGCAGTGCGCAAGAACTATAACTCTCGCATTTACACTTTTTGAATTATCTCCCTTGGAAGTTTGTCGGTATGTAAATATGTATGGGCAAATCGTGTCCAGTCAATAACTTTTTTATTTTCAGATGGATTTTAAAATTACTTGGCAGAAATATTAACAACCATAAGACGATGTGTGGTGCACATGAGGCAGGTCGGTACCTCAAAGGTCAAGGTCATACTTAGAGGTCAAAGGTCAAAAAAGGGGCCTTTTTTCGTAGTTGGTTAATAACTTTCTTACTTTGAGATGGATTTTAAAATAACTTGGCATAATTATTAACAACCATGAGACAATGTGTGGTGCGCATGAGGCAGGTCGGTACCTCAAAGGCCAAGGTCATACTTAGAGGTCAAAGGTCAAAAAAGGGGCCTTTTTTTCGTATTTGGTGAATTACTTTCTTATTTTGAGATGGATTTTAAAATTACTTGGCATAATTATTAACAACCATGAGACGATGTGTGATGCGCATGAGGCAGGTCGGTACCTCACAGGTCAAGGTCATACTTAAAGGTCAAAGGTCAAAAAAGGGGCCTTTTTTTCGTATTTGGTCAATAACTTTCTTATTTTGAGATGGATTTTGAAATCACTTGGCAGAAATGTTAATTACCATGAGACGATATGTTGCGTGCATGACCCAGGTTAGTACCTCAAAGGTCAAAGTCATGCTTAGAGGTCAAAGGTAAAAAAAGGGGCCTTTTTTGGGTTTTGTCAATAACTTGCTTATATTTAGATAGAATTTGAAGTTACCTGGCAAACATGTTAACTATCATGAGACGATGTGTTGCATGCATGATTCAGTTTGATACCTAAAATGTCAAGGTCATACATAGAGGTCAAAGGTAAAAAGGGGCCTTTTTTCATGTTTGGTCAATAACTTTCTTATTTTTAGACAGATTTTGAAATTGCTAGGCAGAAATGTTAACCACCATGAGATGATGTGTTGCTAGCATGACCTAGTTTGGTACCTGAAAGGTCAAGGTCATACATAGAGGTTAAAGGTAAAAAAAGGGGCCTTTTTTGTGTTCTGTCAATAACTTTCTTATTTTTAGATGGATTTTGAGATTACTTGGCTCAAATTTTAACCACCATGAGACAATGTATTGTGTGCATGACCCAAGTTGGTACCTCAAATGTCAAGGACAAAAGGATAAAGGACAAGAGGTCAAAGGACATAAAGGGGCCTTTTTTAGAGTTCAGTCAATAACTTTCTTCTTCCTGGATAGATTGTGAAATTACTTGGCAGAAATGTTAACCATCATGAGACGAAGTGGTGCATGCTAGACCCAGGTCGAAACCTCCAAAATCAAGGTCATACTAAGAGGTCAGAGGTAAAAAGTTTGTTTTTTTTTGTGTCCAGTCATTAACTTTTATTTCTGGATGGACTTTATAAAGTAACCATGCAGAAATGTTCACCATCATTAGACCATGAGTCATGTGCAAGACCCAAGGTCCATACCTCCAATGTCAAGGTCATACCTAGAGGTCAAAGGTGAAAAAGGGACAGTCAATAACTTCCTTATTCTTTAATGGATTATGAAATTACTTGGCAGAAATGTTAACCATCATGAGACGATGTGTTGTACCTCAAAGGTCAAGGTCATACTTAGACGTCAAAGGTAAAAAAGTGCTTTTTTTGTTTACGGCCAATAACTTTTTTATTTTTCTGTGAACATTTTTAAAGTTACTATGCAGAAATGTTCATCTTCATTAGATGATGTGTTGCACACAAGACCAAGCTCAATACCTCCAATGTCAAGGTTATACTTAGCAGTCAAAATCGGGGGAGACATCTGTGTTTTTGTAGAAAAACAAATTCTAGTTTCAAGTCTGTAGCTAG